>CM067346.1:47711683-47736683 GCA_034190875.2 Urechis unicinctus
CTCAATTTGTAATCTGAATGAGCCTAGTCGCCAACAAAACGTCATAGTTTAAGACGCCGGTGATCCAGCAAGGGGCACATTGCTGTGTGAGGATTGATATATCAGTCCCCTGGATGTTCTTTTGTTACGAGATTCTTTATGCTGCAATGAATATATTGCTTAGGGTAATATTGCCCCACTTGGCGCCTCAAGGAGCTGCAGGATAATCTATGAGACATACGCAGCTTATTCAGATGATATTTTGACTCTTGTCATTGTATAAAACATTTTTCTGACATTATTACTTAACCACAACGAATTTTGCATATAATTGGAAGCTGTTAAGCGACAATTGCTAATCATCAACATCTGAATCAAAGAATCTGTTAAATAGAAAGCAAATATAATGATATACTTGTGACATTGAGAAGTGAAAGTATAAGAAATAGATCAGTCGCTTGATGTTTGAAAACATGTTTGCCCAACATGGGGTAACGTTGACGTCCGTGAAAACGCACCTGACCTGTTAAGTAGACATCCAACATAGCCATATTCATAACAAAGCATTTCAGAGGGTAAACCAACTGCCAGTGTATGTGCGCCGAGCAACATATGTAATTACCATGAAGGCATAGACAGAATCTTACCACAAATGAGTTATAGTAAATTTATCATCAAAGGCGGATATGAAATTGAATGCAGACACAGGTAGCCAGAGGCAGCCTTTCGCATAAATCAATGTAAACCGCCCGTGTGGTGCATAAAATGTCTCTAGCGTCGTGACGACCAGAAGGGGTTAAAGTTTTAATACATACTAGTACAGGATAATCAATAACCCGGCCGTACAATTATTGGATTTCAAACCAATTTAAAAGCATTAATGCTTTCTGTGTTACGACAACCAGCAGTTTCACGTTTTATTATGTGTATAATTGTCGGCTAAGAGAATATAAACAACAAGTGTGGTTCGATGTGCTTGAACAAATAGAATGTAGGCCTAACCACACCAAACAAAGGAGTTAAAGACTGGCCAACTGTCACCACTCCTGCAGCAAGTCAAATCGTGCAAGCAGTTTAATGGGCGAACTGGCTATACAGGGAGACTGTTAGACAATATCGGACATCGTCCCGCCTTTCCCCTACACGTACAAATTTAGAGGGTATGTTTCCTCCTCCGCCCAAGACCCTCCTCTGCTGTCGCTGGTGTCATTGTTGCTGTTATGTATTCTTACCTCCATAATGCCGAAATGTTCAATAACAGAATGAGAAATCAGAAACTCATGAGAGGCTGCGTCAAACAGAATGAAGGAAAGGAAGCATATTGTGATATAGGTACTACTGAGCATCAATGCATTCAACGATAAACAGTAATGTAACACTAAACCCTTATGTGCAACGGCGACATGCTGTCATACCAAGCCTTTAACAACAAGATATGCCAACAATTAGTGTTGACCAAGACGGGCAAATAAGCTAAACAGTAACTGGCAACTGTAGCCGTTGAGAACGAAAGGTTCCACATGGTGAATAATTGATCCAACAACAATGGCGACTTGGTGGCTGAAGCTTCACACTGCAAATGTGGTATGCCAGGTGTAAGCGACGAAACGTGTTATATTCATGATAAAGTTTGGATACAACCACCTACTCGGCGTCATCGGCGGAAGTATCCCCAAAGTGGACAAAATGGCAAAAACCGCCCACATTTGGAAGCCCATGCTGTCGACAGAAGAATTAAAGCTCTGTGAGTGTTAAGTCACATACACGCTTATTTACCGAAATGTATTTACCAAAAACATCTAATTAAAGCACATTACTCACACAAAATGACACAAATCACCTTCAAAGGCCAATACAACAAACCCTTTTGATAACCGATTTTGCATATTCCAGATTATAGGTGTCAATGTCGCTGTTAGTTTTTCTTCCAATTAGAAAATGTAGCTATTTAAATTTTGTTCTGAACGGCTCTTCTGAACGAACAATAGGGACGATAACGTGCAATTAACAAGCCGATCTCCTTAACCACGCACTACAAGGTACAATAGAGCGTGTTTATGATTGGTCGAGTGATGCATCAATCAGGCCAGACTGGGGTATTGCAACACTAATAACTGGCAAGTGAATCAAACTTTGGTTAGGAGGATGCCCTTCGTGATGCTACAAATCTTAGGTTATGACTCGAAAAAAATATAGTTAAGAGCAACACACGTGACCCAAAAATACCAAGTCACGAATGCGGAGGATCAATCTTGCTACCTATGGGTTGGTGAAAGTAATACTCAAGAATCTCATTATCGGATATCTGAATACATAACGGGCTGCCAATGTTGGTAAGGCACATGTCAATGCAAATGTATCCATTTTTAACATTAAAGTGGAATTATAAATTATTCACGGAATAAAAAGCGTATATATGTATATATATATATATATATATATATATCTATATATATATATATATATACATATATATATGTATATATTTATATATATGTATATATATATGTATATATATATATAATATGATATATATAATATATATATATATGTGTGCATATATATATATATATATTTATGTGTGCATATATATATATGTGCGTATATGTATTCATATATATATATATATATATATATATATATATAAACGTATGATATATATATCAATTATAAATATATATATATATATTATGGATTTATGTATATAATATATATATATACATATATATTTATATATATATATATATATTATATATATATATATATATATATATATGTATATATGTAAATATAATCAACATACACATAAGCCATGATGTGAAAAGATATAATTATGTCAAATTACGTCTATAATTATACCATATACAACATTAAAATAAACTAGGAAAATGCCAAACAAGACATTCGTGGCCTCTGTTTTGGCAAGCATTGGTATGCCACACATATGGACACATATCGGCCAAAGTGTTGAACCATCGGAAACAAACCCGCTTTTCTTACTAGATATAGTGAATGAGTGAACGAATGATGAGTGATTGAAAAATGGGGTGCGGGAGGGAGCGATATAAGAAATAAAGAGAGAGGGAGAAAGGGATATAGGAGGGAGAGAAACCGAGAGAACTGAGGGGTGGCAGAAATGCAAGATGTATTGCCATTCTAAACATCACAACAATTAATAAACACCTGCTGCTCACCTTGAAGCGACATGCAATACAATAATTCTAGTGTCTATACACTAATGACAATGTGACATTGTCACCATAACAAGATACACTGGCTGCTGAATCGCTCATAATTTAACCCTTATGGATTGCTGTTGGTATTAACGACGCAAGCTTATCGCAGAGTCATATCCCAAAACACATGAATATGAGTTTTAATGGTGTTCACCAAAGCCAGCGCCATGTTCTATAGCTTATTTATAAAAGGCGATTCATACGCAACAGATCTAGCCGATTATTACAGCAAGCAACTGTGGATGGGCTAGCATCCTGGATTTTCTGTTGGGGACGAATACCGCACCGCTTGCTGTATGGATTGTTTGATGGAGTTCAGAGGCTGTGCTTGGGGAGGTAGGCGCATGCATAATCGATGATGTCTTTTATGACGTGATGCAAGCAACCAGTAAACTGCATCGTTCTCATTAATGATTGATGGAAGTAGATGTATATATATAATATATATATATATATATACGATAGAATATATATATATATATATATATATATATAATATACAGGAATTATATATATGTAGATATATATATATATATATAGATACAATACATATATATAACCATATCTATATAATATATATATGTAGATGTTATATATATATATATAATAGATATATGTTTATATATATATAATTATATATATATATCCCTTCATATATATATATATATATATAATATATATATATCTCTATCATATATATATATAGATATATATATTATATATCTATATATATATATATATATATCATGTATATATATACTTTATATATACATATATCATATCTATATGTATAAATATTATATATACATATATATATACTATATATATATATATGTATATATATATATATCTAAATATATATATATATATATATTAAATATAGATCTATGCATATATATATATATATTATAAGATATATATTACATATAATATATGATCTATATATTCTATATATATATATATATATATATATATATATATATATCCCTCTCTCCTCTCTCTCTCTCTCTCTCTCTATATATATATATATATATAGTATATATATCTATATATATTATATATATATATATATATATATCGGTTGTGTGTGTTGATAGCCAATGCTGCACATTGGAATGGGATGGTTGATATACTTCACTATTTGGCACCATGTTATGTACTATTTGAGGCTGATGGACGCAATAGATACCATGGAAACAGCAGCACACGAATGAATTGTCGTTTTCCTAGAACATTGGTATATTGGTTTGTAGTGCATTGAAGTTTCATCGTAGCTACACCTAGGTGTTCGCTTTGGTCAAGCAACAAGAAATTAAATTGGTATGTTTGGAATAGGAATGCATAATGCCATGTGTCATCTCTACATTTGATATTTCAAGACTTGCATATTTTTTGTTATAGTGAACAACATTGCATATTTTTGAGCATGTGGACAACTGTCACGCACAATTATCTATACAATAACCTTGTTTATGATTCACATTCATTATGTATCGTGCTCAATGCACCCAGTCTTATCACCGCAAGATATATCAATTCCGATTGTATCCGGCAAAAGTCTGTCGATGTGGGGAACAATTGTTACAGTTCAAACCCATAGGTGGTTCAAAGATTCCACGATAAATGGCACTTAAATACAAGGTAAGCACCAGAGTAGCGTTTTATTTTACTTTTGAAAAAAGCATTTGTCATTTGCGTGAAGTGGAGGCGACTTAGGAGCGTGTTATCACTTTGGCTCTTTTCGAAGACGCCTACATCAATTATGTACTGCATCAACGCTTCTACTTAAATGAGTTTGCTTGTCAGTACTCATGAGATTGTTGGCTAAACGATACAGTTGAAATGTGCTGCGTCCGGGTATCAGTATCATGTTGATAATAGAAAATACGGATCTAAAGGGTTATTGCTATATGATTCATGCCAGAGTGGCTTTAACAATTAAATAATTGCATTTCTTCCGAGCCCCATCTTAGTCCTTTTACATCATTGATTGTGTGAATCTTATTTTGGTAATTGGATATATTCACTCATTATTAGTTATGTGAATGTATTCAATTACAAAACAACGTCTTGAATAGTGCATGAACTCCGATGGTCCAGTAACGGGACACATTTCCCGTGAGTCTTGGGGCTACTACAGCTACTGCCTTACTCTTGAATCCTTTCATATTCTGTCCTCAATGATGCCAGACAATGTGAATCCAAACCCGGCTGTTAACAAACAACGCTTGAAAGAAAGGATTTGTTTTCGATTGATTGTCCATACTGATTAGTTATTCCACTCAACGAGATTCTTTATGCTGTCATGAATATATTGCTTGAGGCAAACTTGTCGCCTCTGGAGCTATGCGATAAACTTTAAGACATATGCAACTAATGCTGATGATTTTTACCTCCGTTGAAACCAATTCATATCTTTTCTGATAACCTAAATGCTATATGTCACATTTATAGAGGAATGTTTACAATTATTATGGTAAACATCCTTCATATTATAAAATCGTTGAAGCGTAATACAAATCCGTACATTCATCTGCAAGAATAATATTTTCATTATGGGGATATCTCTCCATACATATATATATATATATATATATATCTATATATATATATATATATATTATATATATATATATATATATATATATATTATTATATTCATTTATATGTTCAAATATATCTCTATATATATATATGTATATAACAAGCTAAAAAATATCCAGCTTTGTCCACAATTGCGATGAGCACTGTTCAGTAATTTTGGCCCGGCGGGTAAGTAAGCGCAATGTTACCTGCCTACTACTGTGATGAAGACGATGAGCAATACAGCATTCAACAAAGATGGCGACATGGTGACAAATGCAGTACATGCCGTTAATGAATACACACGTGTTTCTATCCCAGTTTCATTTATCACAATTCACCTAGCAAACACAATTCGCCGGCCCACATACATCTAGCAGGCCGACTATTTGACAAATAACAGGCAGATATTCACAAACGACACGTGGCTTGTTTACAGTACCCCGGGTACTGTTTTTCAGTTGCTGGGTCTAACAATATGCAGATGACGTGTGGATGACATGTCAGTGGCCTAGAAATAAAATGCTATGAGTGCAAATTATGCTTGCTGTCATCATTTCATCGACAGCAGAGGTCATCACGGCCACAAAGAACGAGTCGATGAAGCACGCCTGGCATTGATCGGGATGCCGAGAACATAACGAGGAAAAACGAAAACAGAGGAACTATTTACCAAAGCTGAGAAGTCCCAGGGGTCGTTTATTTCATATTAAGTTTGATACCGTGGAATCCTATCTCACATCTAATATGCTTAGAAGACGCAAAGGATGTTTATAAACAAGTCTGGTGCTGCGCGGCATCATTGCAGATTATGGGACATCGATATGGCCGCTTGGGCAGCAGAGTGCGCTGCATTAGTGTCGCTCGTTCTGAAGTTTATTATAGTGCAATATCTAATGTAAAATGCATCGATAATACAGTGAACTACGAATTATGGCATAGATCGAGTTCTGGTTTTAAAAGATCTTGCATTTAAGAGATGAAATTTGTGGTTGCGTTTCTAGATGCAAGAAGATTGGGGCATGGAACAACTTTTGTTAGCGTAACGTTAGATGGAGGTGCAAAACGCAATAGTTTGTTATGAATGGATGATAATTGTTTAGAAGATCGAGTCTTATGAATGAGTGTTTGTCATACAAATAACGCCTATTAGATTTGTGACTCACATCGTTTTTATCACTCTGGTTGAGGACGGCTGTGATAATTATTATGCAATATCCCAAGCTGATACTTGTTTTCATATTTGGTCATTAGATCTATAGCTGCCACATACGGTACCATCTCTGAGAGCATGTACACTAGTTGTCGATAACAGAGTGCTGCTACTCCGTCCTTTTTATGTAGCAGTCATTGATATCTGCCCGTTCCTCATCATGATATAGCTAACTTATAGAGGATGACAATAGATCTAAATGACAAACTAGCATACAGCGCAGAAAACGACACAATGGAGCCAAAGAAAGTAGCCATTACGTGAACAGTTTATATCATCCAAGATGGTGTTAAGTGACATTTCAAGGCGTAACGATGATACTGCAATCAATAGAGCGCAGCTCGAATAAGGACTCGTGGAGGTCGATTGTGTGCGTTGATGGCCAATACAGCATACAATACAGATTGGTTCTATATTGAAGTCTTGCCAGTATATGGACCACGAAACGACCTGTCTGACATTATTGAAACAGCTCGCCAAAGAGAGACAGTCGTGTCCTAGGTTATTGGCGGGTGTTAATAAATTGGTCAGGTTGTGTTGTTTAGAATGAACCTAGATCAATACATCTGGCATTTCTTCCACCCCTCAGTTCTATCTATTTCTCACTTTTCCTCTCTCTATCCCTCTCTTCCTCACTCATATATCATATCTCCCTGCCTCACTCTCTTTTCCTCTAACGCTCCTCCTCCGTTCATTCACTCACTCACTCACTCACTCACTCACTCACTCACTCACTCACTCACTCACTCACTCACTCACTCACTCACTCACTCACTCACTCACTCACTCACTCACCCACTCACTCACTCACTCACTCACTCACTCATTCATTCACTCACTCACTCACTCACTCACTCACTCACTCACTATATCTTGCAAGAATAGCATGTTGTTTCAGATGGTTCTAGATGATCGAGATACATGTTAACACTTAGGCCAATATGTGTCCATATGTGTGGCACAAGTTGTCGATAACACCAGGCACATAAAGAACGGTGTGTTGGTAGAATTACCTGCTCGTTATAATGATGATCGAAGTAACGCTCCAGAAACAAATTGACAACAGTTCGAACGGCATGACATGTGGGTAATAACCTCAACTTAATTAGATGCGCTTGTACAAAGCAAAACAGGGAACTGATGCAGTCATTGTGGGTCGCAACAATATATCAGTTACTTGCAATATTAACAGCAGACAATGCACTCAGCTCACAGACACTGGTGCCGCTCCTGTTAATATCAACCACAAATAGATTTTCTAGTGAGGAAACACACAACGTTCGGGGATAAAGAGGCTACAACTGGTGCATGCATGAGCAATTAATGTCTGTTCAAACAGATGGTAGACAATTACGAATATCGTTTGTCTCGATCTAGCTTAATTAACCGTGGCTGTGATGGCATTTTGTAGAAGGGAGGGGCTGGCACTATTTAGACAAGGTGCGTATGTTTCAGCATGACAGCCATCAGGCAATGTAGTTATATATCGCACCATTCCTAATGGTGAATACAATTCACGGTAATCCCCCTTCTGTTTACACAAACACTACATACAATACATGCAGCACGTACAATAATATACCAATAGATGTGATGTTTTTTTTATGTATAATCCATGCAGTAAGCTCAATCATGATAACCTTCCACATTAATTATTTTATCTCCGTTCATTGAGTGCGTGGTAATAAACTCCCAATCCATAAATGCATCTAGGTGGCCTGTAATTACTAAAAAAAGCTGTACAAAATAATAAAGTAGTCCTGTAAGCTGTCTTGTCTCCAAGAATATCTTATTATTTGTTAAGTCGTGTGAGGCGACGTGAGAAAAACTATGCATACGTTAATTGCCAACTTCAACTGCAACTGAAACGTTTCATTTGATTCGTTAATTGATGATCACCGTTTTTCAGCAGGTAAAGGTTAGGCCCCTTCATCTCAGATAATGAATAGATTAGCCACGTTATTATTTTTACATCAGCAACAGCAACCATCGTATGCATTCAAAGATTGACATTCATAAATCATTTAGGTTTCATCGTAAATTTACCAAAAGACAGAAGAACGATCAAATAAATAATACACAAAGTTTGTTCTGCAGTTCAGTCATTATATCTGTTTATATGAACCGCCCGCAATGCGTCAAACGGAATCAACATTGAAATATGCCAGCTGCAAAAGGTACAGCTTAATTCTACAGAGCCAACAATTGCATAACTTCAATGATCAGGTAATAACATTCATGAAGCGTTTGTTTCCATACGCGTATCACATGAACATATGTGCACTGACAACCACTTCATGGAGTCATACGAGTCTATGGTACTTACAGTCACCATTCTCTGATTGCTGTGTTGGCTGAGACGAGTGTGTTAATGATTTAATCAAAGAGGTGTCATTGAGATGGATATGGTAAGCAATGATATGACGGATGAATGTTGATACGGAGACGGTTATATGAGATTCTTAAGTATATTTACTGCGACCAATATTAGGCAAGATGTAACCTCTGTCTATGTGACAGTTATATGTGTTGCTCTGGCGAGTTCCAACCATCACAAAATGGTGTCAGCGGAGAACATAGGCAGTTAGTTTATCCTTTTAGTTGATGGAGCTAATCCCATAAAAATACTGCTGGATCTGTTGTCTACTTAACATAAGGTAAGCGTTTGAAAGCAGTCAATGACCAAGATCTCTTTGAGACAACAAGGGGAAAGGTCTTCCGTGTAAACAATGGGCATAAATAACAAATCCTCTCATGTCAAGCTTTTGTAGATAACAACCTGACAGTGGCTGATGTATATTTTTCTATTGGTGTCCATTGTCTGACATCATGGAATACATAACAGCAGAAATAATTGGCTTATGCATTAAAAGGGCTCATACGCCATTCAAGACATTATTTGGCAACGGGGCTCATTTGCATATCAATTTTGTTTATGTCGCATCCGTCATTACGAGCATAGAAGAGAGGGAGAGAGAGAGAGAGAGAGAGAGAGAGAGAGAGAGAGAGAGAGAGAGAGAGAGAGAGAGAGAGAGAGAGAGAGAGAGAGAGAGAGAGAGAGAGAGACATTAGGGGAGGACGGTCAACATATTAACGTTAAGATCAACAGCATGGCTCGACAAACATGGTGAATGGGTATCCACTGGCCGTATAACATTTGTCTTGGTTCTAAATGATTACCAGAAACGGCAGAACAGCAGAAATATGCGTCATGGCATGCTGTTGGCTTTCACAGTCACTTTAATATATGTTTTATTATATTGACTTTCATCTAACGTTTATATAATAATATTCAGTTGGCAAGTTAATGTGCGAAATTGACACTTGAGGGAATCATTAACCCGCAATTGGCAATTATTCTGTGCGTGAGGATCATTTGCTATTTAAATGAGGTTTTGTCGACTAGATTCATACCACCCACTAAGCACCACGTGTATGTTCAACATCGATGCAGCATATAATATGAGGTTTAATGTCGTGGGGGTTTTTTTTCAGGGGAGGCTGAATTTCGCCACTATTGCTTAATAATTTCGATTAACATGAGAGCAAATGGTGTTAAGCGGGTTGGTGTTAGTTTAACCAATAATCTGTCCTATAACAGTTGAATGCATTAGAGGATGTTACTCAGAATTCAAGACCCCAGCCGCATATAGAAATTATGTTCACTGTAGTCACCAGCTGGCTCGTAGAAACAAAACCAAATAAAGACTTTTTATCAAATTCGCATCTGGCTCATGTGTATACGATGAAACACCAGAGTATTAATGCACCGCTCTGGCTGGCTGGTATTACAGTTGCATCGTAGAATATTTTTCAGCTTCATTCATCTTATCAGTGATGTACGTAGGAGCTGACCTTCTTGTCGGCCATATTTTGCAAAATATTTTTATAGCAGTCGTTAATTTTCTGATAGCAATGAATTATTACTTGCCATTGCCAGTTCAGGTTAATATTTCATCGGATACCTGTCATTAAGCAGAACAAAGTAACCCAACTACACACATCTAGTGTTAAATGAGTCGACTGAATCATTCATTCTGAACAATAGTAAGGTACGACAGCGTTTCTGCCGCAAACATGTAACGGACAACCACAATAGACTAATTCACACAATTAGTAGAGGAAGCGTCCACATAAAGACGGACACGTTTTGTATTGTCTATTTCATGTTATCTACATACTGAAAGTGTAGTTTGCTTGACGTATCTTCCGATAATTCCAGTAACAATTGACGTCATATATGATATCCTGAATACCTTTGAATACAAAACCGCTGACACGAGTCATCACAAGTAACAAATGTCTGACATGTGTACGTATACAAAGACGCACAAGATATTTGCTCTAGCTATTTTCAAAACGCGTGCTGTCCGCATGATGTGAACTTGTTATATAAGGTTTGTGTTTGTCATATATAGATACATGTATTAAACGTGAGGTGTTTGACCCGCACTGCACCGTTACTTATGTTGACTGACTTTTGAACACCCTGAACCAGTATCATGTACATGCAGACTTATCGGTCACGGTCATCATTAGATAAGTGTTCATCAAGTGTATCGGGCCGCATATCGCGCATTATAATATCTTATACGAGTTATGGATCTTAAAATCTACCCCGAGCCTTGCTGGTGTATGCATCACAATGCAAAGTCGACCATTAATACGAAGTTAGGCTTGGCTATCCAAACAGCCCTTAACAACATCGTTATAACATTAACGCCTCCCAATTTCTAAGAACAGGATAATGGTTTTTATGGATTCTCAGTATTGCCTAATGGCTTTTATCGACACAGCACCACGGTGAGGTCTTTCGTTACTCGCTCACAGTTTTCTGTTTTATAACTGATAGCCGCCTTCGTTTATTCCATCCCCACATGCTTATATATATATAATTTTGACAGTCTGATATTGATGCCAGGTATGATTTCCTGTTCACCTGTAATGTAACCTGTACTATCCATCTCAATGACGAGGATCGCCAATATATTTGCAGCTGCTGAGCCATTTTTATTGATTGAGTAATTTATCAAGTGAGACAAGAATATATTTATGAAGTATGGAGCCATTGATGTCACTGCCGATGTGAGGTTGCAATGTATCTGGCTAGAGGATGCAGCCAATGCTTAGACTGCAGCGGGCATGATTGGTAAAAATATGTAAAATATTATGTATAACGCTGGACTTCCGACAAAATAATAACCATAGTGGTCCAAATATCTTGCAGTCTGATGAGCAAAGACAATTAAATATCCATACTACATCTATGAAATGGGGTGGTGAGGGTTTATAACATATAGCGCCTTACAGTCGCTAAGGTGGAGGATGTTTCTCGCTTCATAAGAGTTGGTGTCAAGAAAATTCAAAAATCGCATGTCACAAAACTGATAAGAGAAGAATATTTAGCCGGCTGGCAATCGAAAACTTTACATCAAGTTCTGAGAAAAAGTTTGTTGGTACAGTTTTTGTTGAGTTTTCTGTGTTCCTGTGAGTAAGCACGTGCGATTAGCCATGCAAGCTATATAAACCCCCTATTTACACATTCCGTGAACACTGGTTACGTGCGCATAATGTAGACCGATGCATGAATGGCGCTAAAATTGAGCTAAACCTCATGTAATATGTACCATGTTGACAAATATCTCCATATTATTGTATGATTCATTATCGGACGCCAACCACTGCGAGCCAAGCTCCATGTATTGACCGAGACACATTAATGTATTATAGCAACCACATGAATGCCGCAAGATACCTAACAAATGTAATTCAACCACTAGCTCTAGAAAGATACAGTGTTAAAATTTCCACCCATAAATCCACAAATAACACCAACCCATGTGTCACCAGATTCTAAGTTGGTTACGTCTACCTTAGATATGCTTGAGTGGACTAAGACGGACATCGAGATCATGAGGCGAACAATGCCCACATGAAATCGGGCACAGAGCATTATTTCAAAGCATTTTCATAGGATATTAACGATATTTCTTACGTAGGCGGTTACTAAAAGCAGTGCAATTAATGCTTCTACTACATCTTCAAACACGACGTTGCACATAGCCGCAGAACCACTGCTGTAGGCATGTGTTATTCCTCTATCTGCTCAATACTATAAGCTTCCCGGAATTATACATATATATGAGCATATTAGTGAGGGTATGAGAAACTGTATTCGGCCACTCTTGGTGGCTCATTGCCTTATAGTGTGTTTTTCTAGACTTATTATCCTCTCATTTTGTGCAGGATATAGCAAATGCTTGCATTACATTCTCTCCAAAAAATGTCCTTATCTTTTTCTGACTTTTAAGAGGGATCTAGTGCTTGTGTTTTGAGTAGAATGCTAACATTAAAAAGTCGGTAATTCAAGCTAATCGCACGCCCTGCTTGTCATTAGTAGCAAAGCAGCTTATATTGTTTGCATACTTGATTCATTGTCGATTGATTTTAATAGGCAGGTGAATACTCGGTCATCATTTTTTCCAGCTATCGCTGTTTACCTGATGGCAACTCGCGAGTTGCGCAGCCGATTTACAAAATAGTAGCTCATCATATTCATACACAAAGGTTAATTGTCTCACGCAAGTAGCTACTATAAATGTTTTCATGCGCTTGATCATGGTTATTGTTCCTATCGCAGCATCGTTTGTTATAAGTGTAGGACAATATCTGACATTGTACCAAATATCCCTGTATGCACAACTAATTCTACAAAGATATAATGTTGTTTTTGTCTCCCCCCTGCCAAACCACGCAACCACCCTATCTCCCTGCCTCATACTCTTCTCTCTCTCATTAATTCTCTCTTTCTTTCTTCCTCTTTTTTTCTCTCTCTCTCTCTCTATCTCTTTCTCTCTCTCTCTCCCTCTCCCTCCTCTCTCTCTCTCTCCCTCTCTCTGTCTCTGTCTCTATCTCTCTCTCTCTCTCTCTCTCTCTCTCTCTCTCTCTCTCTCTCTCTCTCTCTCTCTCTCTCTCTCTCTCTCTCTCTCTCTCTCTCTCTCTCTCTCTCTCTCTCTCTCTATCTCTCTCTCTGGGCGAAATAGGATACTTAGCGTGCCATACTAATGCTCGTAAAAACGGATGCAACCTAGACGTAGCAGTAATGCAAATGAGCCCTTCTGCCAAACAACGTCTTGAACAGCGTAGGAGCTCCGTGGCCACAGCAGGTGACAGATACATCGCATGTTGGCCTTATAAATCTTATCATTGCTGATTTTATGTATTCTGCAGTGCATAGTGCCAAACGATGTGCAGAATGGGGAATCGGCAGCTATCAGACTGTTATCAAAAGAAAACTTGACATCCCCGCGACAAAAAAGAATGTAGGAGAGAAGCATACTGTGGCTACAAAGCATAATTGCATTCAATTCGATTTTCACAGTAACGTACCACCAGGTCGTTGTGAGCAAAGACGATATGCAATCATTCCAGCACTTAACAACAACATGTGATATAAATTAGTGTTGATCAAGACGGGTATATATAAGCTAAACAATAACTGACTGCTATCGCGTTGATAACGGATAGCTCCACATGGCGAACAAATGATCCCATAACAATGGCGATGTGGTGGCACATATATTCACGCTCAGGCGTTAGACAAACAATAACTGAGCGACGAAAACGTGTCTATCTTTATGTTGAAGATTGCTTAAATGACAGGATTATTTCGGCACGTTAGTTGTTGGCCGTACTAAGGACAAGCAATTTTATAATCTGGGTGAGACACTGTGCATTTGACATGAGAAATGTGCGATCCCAAACTTATTACAATCTTCGTTAATCATTCATCAACATGAGATCAAATCGGAAATGATGTTAAGGACTGGTGTTGGTTTGACCAGTAATCTATTCTATTGCATCAGAGACCTACACTTTTGAAGCACAATATGTAGATGTGGCCATTCAGAAGCATTATGTCGCTGAATCAAGTCGACGAAACAAACTGTGATGATGAATTAAACATTTATGGCAGTATATACATGGCCAAACAATGCGATTGATATGTGTTTCAAATTAATATTACTACTTTTGCAAGGTGCTGTTGAACGTTGGTGATCTATACAATTATAGTTCGTTTCGATTGGGTGGTTTCCGGAACTAACGTAAGCATAGGTAGGCTGAAACTGTTCGTTCAGTTTACCACGCTAACAGTTCGCGTGACTCACAGTGTTGATGTCATCCATTATGACGCATGGCATATTCATGCCTAACGGAGGGGGGGGGGGGGGAGATGACATGGAGAATCTCACAGAAGCTCATATTATATACATACTAATCCTATTTTTTTGTCCTGTCCTTAGGTGTCGCCCAACTGAACAATATTGAGACACGCATTTAATCCATTGCACTCTACATCTAGGTTTTCTAAAGGCTTTCACGATGGTATTGTCCCCAGGTAAATACTACAATATCGACGAAGTCTAGATATGAATTCACAACCATGCATAGGTTAAACAGAAAAGCATTAAGTGCGGATAACATGGAATTGAGATAAGTACCGTGCACCCGCAACTGGTACATGGTACAAACTTAATGGTGTAATAGAAACCGCGATATGGCGAACTGTTTGGATCTATTTAAACAACGGGTGGCTGACATTCAAGCTCGGCATCGGCCCAGCCACATGTCTAAGTCATAGCCGTATTGAGATGCCTTTAAAAAAATGCACCCCCACCACAATGTACATAAAAATCCATTATTTAATTTATTCTATTGTATTTCTATCGCGTTGATACGATGTTACTCAGAAGGGGTTGTTGAAATTCAAGCACCGCATCAACCCAGCCACATACTGAAATTATGTTCGGTGTTTAATCAGCTGTCTTGTGGAACAATACCGAAAAAATGGCAGACTTTTTTTCTATGACATACGTTTGTGGCACAAGTTTATACGGTGGAACTCAGGAGTACCAATAACAATGCTAATGCACCGCTCTGGCTGGTTAGTGTTGAAGCTCCTTTGCTGAACAGTTATTTGCTTCGTTCGTCATATCAATTATGTACGTAAGATATAGCATTCCTATCAGCCATATTTAGCAGGTGTGTTGAATAGCAGTCGTTGATATTTTGATAGCCATGAATTATGAACTACCCTTGAGAGTTAATATTTCATCTGATACCTGTCCAGAAATACGACAATTTGAGACAAATACATACATCTAGTGTTAAATGAGTCGAATGAATCACAAATTCTGAAGGATGGTCAGGTTGCCAAGTACGACAGAGTTACAGCTGAAAACATATAACATACAGCAAAAGATAAATACATGCAACTGTATTAAGGAAGCGTCCTCATAAAGACGGACATGTTTTGTATTGTCTATTTCATACAAGCTATTACACGACTTTCTGGATGTGTAGTCACGTGCGATGTTGTTGATGCATCATTTGGTTTTGACATGTGACATACGGCTCATAGAGATAGATTCCTACTTGAGATCGTAAAGTACTGCCATAACCAATTACAGGTTGTGTATAGTTTGGGCGATTAACAAAGTATACTTGACGTACTGCCAAAACCAATTACAGGTTGAGTATAGTTTGGGCGATTAACAAACTATACTCACGTATCTTCCACAAGTCATGTAAACCGATACTTCCAGAGACAATTGACGTCATATATGATATCCTGAATACCATTGTATACAAAACAGCGGACACAGTGCTCATCATGTGGAACATTTCTTGCGTCGCGATAATGTCAGGCCGCATATCACGCATTATCTAGATCTAATAGAAGTGCGGATCTTAATATCTACTCAGTGCCATGCTGGTGTATACATCTCAATACACAGTCGGTCGTTATTAGGCTGTCAGGCTTTGCTGTCTATACAGCCGTTTATTGACTTACCTTATACCAACATCGACAAATTATTAACGCCTCTTAATTTCTCGGAACTGCATCATGGTTTAGATAGACTCCCAATTTCTCGGAACTGTGTAATGGTTTTTATAGTATACACATTCTCTGCATCGTTGTGCTAATATACCCAACACAGCAGTGAGGTCTTTCGTAACTCGTAACTCTTCTGTCTTATAAATGGTAGCCACCGAATTTATTCCACGGATATTCATTCCCAGTGTGTGTTCCCCAATCACCTGTAATGTGTCCATAACAACACTGCCTACACTATCCGTCCCAATGAATGAGTATCGCAAATATAATTGCAGCTGCTAAGCGACTAAGATTGATTGAGATTGGAATATATTTATGAAGAATGAAGCCAATGACGTCACTGTCGATGTGATGTTGCGATGTGTCTGGATATCCAACGGGCCATTCATAACTACAGTGGCCGAAGCATATCACAGTCTGATTAGCAAAGACAATTACAAGTCCATGTAACATAAATAACTATCAAAATAGTGCATATTATATGATGCGAATATTGTGATTGTTCAATCAGCATAATGGTATGAATGTAGTTCACTAAGTGGCAAACTATACTCAGCATATCTTGCATGATATCAATTGTTAATGTAATTATCGTTTCATACAAAATGTTGGGCATAGGGTATAGTTTGCTATTCACACAAACAACACTGGACCTATAACTTAGTGTGGCAGAACCTCAAAACACGAATCCGTCCCTCATTAGCCATTTGTCTCATATTAATACAAAATTGACTCGAGACAACACGAGGATAAGTCGAGAAGCGCACCCCTGCCCCGAAAGGAAACTATATGGGTGACGACAGCTGATACGTGGCTACAAAAAGGTAGAACGTGTCCGCGAAATTGTAAAGCAACTTAACTCCATTGTAAAGTTTTATTTTCAGTTTTGATACATTTGGTAGATATGATTATATTCTCGCGATGAAACGATTGTATATCCTCTCCTGAAGTTGCTGAAGAAGAGAAGAGACGATATGGGTCAGGATGTAATAACCGTTAACACATGAGCGTTAAGAAGGTATAAAGGAACATTAACGACGACTAGCAAGCAGCCCAGATACTATGTAGATGCCTATTGCAATACAATTCTGTAAACAGGTCGTCGTGGCAAGAACCATTTACACTTAATGAGGTTATATGCTTACATCCAGTGATGTAATGATCCTTGATATATCTTCATTTACATGTCAGAAATAAAGCGACAACGGCGATAGATGCCTGCGCATTCGACATAATCGGTGAAGCAAACCGGCGCTAGGTCAGCTGATTTCAAAAAAGTTTTTTATATCATGTTTAACCACATTGCAAAGCTTTTCAAAGTTTCAATGAAAATCGTGACAAATCCAGTAAGGCATATATATTGTTTTGAGAATAGGAAATCATACTATATAATTTGCTTCTGTAAATGGTATTTATCTTACATCTTTAACTAAACATTTTGCTTCGACCATGAGCCTTGGTGGTTATAGGATATGATGTAGTTACTAGGCATTTCACACTCCCAAATTTCACATCCAACGTGTAACTTGTGAAAAGGCGAAATATTCCGTACTGAAAATACAGTTATGCCTAGACGAAGTAATAACCAATTGATATGTGTTGGGCGCTGGGCTTATTACATATAACGCCGAATATAGCAAGTCGCTTAGGCGGAGGATAATTCTTGCTGCATGCGGTTAGGTGTCAAGAATACTCAAGGGTCGTGTGACAGATTACTGATTAGAGAAGAACATACAGTCGGCTGGCGATCGGAAACCTTACACCGAGCTCCGACGATATTTCGGTATGGTTTTTAGCAATTCACATGTATTGTTTTTGAATATGGCAGTTAAATTATAAACAAATTTACAAACTTCGTTCAATAAGTGTTGTACGATTTTCACCCAAAAAAAAACAAACATAAGCGAAAAGAGCCAGGCACCGCGAGCCAAGAACCATGTATTGACTCAGACATATTAATGTATTATAGCAACTGCATAAATGCCACAAGATACTTACTATTTATTAGTTAATGAGTGCTGCAATTCAACCACTGTCTCTAGATAAATACAATGTAGAAAATAAATGCGAAAATAACACCAACCAATCGCTAACCAGATTCTAACTTTACATATGCTTTAGTGGAACATATAGGTCAAGGATGAACATCGCGCACGTGACGCGGAAAATGCCCTCGGAAAATCGGGCACAGAGCATTATTTCAAAGCCTCTGCAAAGGGTGATGAAATTGCTAACCAACACAACACTATTGCTGCACTATTGAAGATATTTCGTATGCAGGCAATTACTTGGAGCAGTTCATTTTTATGCCTTTATTACATCTTGAAACGCGATATTGCATATAGCTGCAGATCCACTACTCTTGGACTGTGTTATTCCTCTGTCTGCCCAAGTTTAAAAGCTTCCCAGAAGTATACAGCTATTTGAGCATATTAGTCAGGGTACATTTACTTGTATTCTGCCGTTCTAGGTGTTTCATTGCCTTATAGTGTGTTGCTGTGGCTTTATCATTCTCTCATTTTAGGTAGAACACAGTGAATGCTTTTATTACATTTTCTAAACCCGCAACATTGTGCCTGTAATTTTCTGACTTTAAGGAGTAATCTAGTGCTTGCGCTCTAATTAGTGCCGACTAGAATGCTAACATTAATAGTAACGAAGCTAAAGGCTAACCCATTCAAAAGCACAATGATTTTGTGGTTCATTGCGCTTCCTCCAATGCAAACACATTCTTATATCTACTGTAGATGCTACCGCTCAGATAATGCTTTCAATTATATGGGGAAGCTCTCCCTGCTCGTTGTTGGTATCAAAGCAGCTACTAAATACTTCATTCATTGTCCATTGATAAAATTGGATGCATCTGGAATTTCTAGACCACCAATGAAACGCAGTAAATTTTTCAAATATAGAGGATCCGCATATAGCCCCATAATGGATGGATTTTTTTTTTTGCTTTTTATTGTAACTAGTCTTTCAGCCATTTGCCCCTAGAACATTCACCATGATCGTTATGACGACCCATTGATACGTTAGAACCCATGCTATACAAGTAGCTCTGAAATACAGCTTGGTTAACTCCAACTAGCAAATGTATCTCTGACTAGTTTTCAACTGGTTTGTTCATTGCTATCTTATAGCAGCAGACTGACAATCTATCTCAATATGGTGCCTCTATAGATACAAAGTAAGTCCAATATAAGTGAAATATGGGTAGGTGAGAGTATATATAACATGTCATTTGTAACCCAACCCTTCAACTCCACCCCAGCGCCACAGCAATCCCTCTGATGTTCCAAGCGTCTTGATTTTTAGACACTTGCTTCAGAAGTAAAGGCCATTTGGATATGTGTAATGCATGGTCTCCACTGCAAAGTAGTTCCTGGTCAAGCTATATTGGATCGGTAGGGGCTGTGGGCGGGCTTAATGTTCAAAACTGGAACGTTGCAGTCGTTTATTGTGAGAGCCTGTAATAAGAGCGTTCTCGGCCAATATTTATTGAGGAGTTGCATGAAGCAAATTAAAATAGTGATCTGTATAATCATCTAAATTGATTCTCAAAGCACAGTATTGCTCATTTTACGAAGTCAGTGTAATTCTACTGATATTTTACATTTGTTATCGATGTTAACATTTGTGATATGTGGTACAAACCCATATCTGCTCGGGCTTCGATGTACTGAAGCATCGAAGCCCGAGCATCGAAGTTAACATCGATAACAAAGCAGATTTACTCTGACTTCGTAAAATGATATATGCATTTGTTAAATGAGATGTGTGGTAAGATGGTAACTGCTCAGATTTCTAATGAGCAATATTTTCCAAAACAAAATGTGAGTGTGGAAACATATGGTGGCTACCGAGCATCTATGTAAATAAATTACACATCAATTCATATCTATAGAATACCGAAACACAATCATTATGTACAAATGTGAAATGCAATTATACAAGCACTGAACAACTAGACATGCCTTCCATAAGTGTTAGCGGAGACAGGTAAATGAGCTTACGATCAACTTACTACTGTCGCGTACATAACGAATAGCCCCGCATGGCGAATAATTGATCCAACGGTGACGTGGTGGCTGAATCTTAATGCACCGCGTATATTTACGCTCAGACGTTTGTCAAACAATAGTTTATCACAATCGAGGTGAAATCGTGTCTATCTTCATGCTGAAGGTTAGATAAATGGCAGGCAATTATCTCGGTTAGTATCATTTCCGCGGTGCCACGGGAAATTTATTTGATAACCTGACATCAGTTCCACGACTGCGCAAGGCCACGAGGAATGGGTCGAAGAAGTGCATCGCATTGATCGAGATCCCCAAAACAGTGCGAGGAAATAGTGATAACCGAGGAACTGCTTAACTTAAACGGCATCTCAGTTGAGGCGTGATGATGGATATCGCTGTCAACACGAATCAATAGACGTCTTACAGTGGTCGGTAAATATTCATTAGCATACCACCTCCATAAGAACTGTCGCGTTGACAACTCAAAGAAAGGAACACTCGTTCATGACCACTAGTGACCAATATCTATAATGTGAAAAAAAACTCATAATCGATTTGTCTTCAGTCGATGAACTCAATAAACACAAAAACCATTTCTGATCACACATGACCAATTGTGCATATTAAACATATCATCAATCTTGAACGACTTTATGCATTTGGCACATCAACTCAGAGTTCATTCCCAATCGACCAACACAGATGAACAATGGACGTGGTTGACATCGTGCAAACAGTTAATGACAAGTACATATTGAGAAGGATTGTTTGCCTTTGTGTTGGTATTTCCTAAGCTATTAAAAAGCTTGTTTGGTTGGCTCGCAGTTAATGGGCTACGAATAAGCACGTTAATGCACTTACCAGTGTGGCAAGGGGTAAAGGTCGAGCTCAGATCGCCTTTAGGTTGGCTGAGTAAACACACCGTGTGGTTTCGTCCAATATTAGAAATACGGGTCCAGATGATTAGCACACCAATAACGTAGAGCGGTACATAAACGCGACATTACATGGATATCACAAGGCTGTTGACCGATTACGACTTAATTTCACTTTACCCAATAAACCCCATCGATTGACACATTAAGATAACCGTAAGCCGTAACGTATCGCTCCTTTGTGCTTCTTGAACAGAATATACCATTGAGATGTCAAGCCATTCTGCGGCCCACGCTGGGTACTGTAAATTAATGCTAAAACAGAAATGAAACGCAGTGACCATGCGGTAAAACGTTCAGAAGCTGTCATTACTTCAAAGACAACATAGGGCATCGAAACCGCTAGAAGTGGTTGAAGATCGAATGTCAAATATGAACAGAGATGTTATGTTTCAGCCGCTTTAATTGTAGGTGCTTAAGATAAATAAAAATTGATTTAACTCATGATAAAGTCACTGTAGCGGCATTTATACTAACATGAATATAAGGCAAATAGTTCACATTGATTTCATAATTCGTCGCACCACCAGAACAATCTTTCAAAGCCACAAAGACTTCCGCTGCTGACTCCCCTCCACCTATTAAGACATTAGGTGGAAATGCTGTCGCCCTCTCAGCAGCCCAGATTCAGTTCTGACAAATTAGTGGGCGTTTTCTATTGTCGGAAGCTGAAAATATGGTGTACATGTAACAACGCGTTGTTCGTTTCTGTTTTCTTTATATGTGCTGTTTCCATGGTTTTTACTGCGTTCATTGTGTTTGTCAACACTAGTTTATTGCGCATCATTTCGGCCAATATTGAGTTAAACCCCTTACAATATGTGCTATGTTGACTCCATATACCTGTATGAATAAATTTCCAAGGCCATCCTCCCTGACCAGACATGTAATTGGATTTTCGCAGCCATACGAATGTCGACAGATAGCTAAGATATTGAGTCTCGCTTCGTTAACGACGGCCAAATAAAACACCTGAATCCCACTAAATAGGCGTTTTAGTACACTGCAGAATCCACACAAAAATGCTTTGAACACCGAGTTCCTCTTGAATTTTCACCAACAAATCATATAATAACGCCGACCGATATGTAACGAGATTATAATGATAGTAGTTTAGACCTCATATATGCTTTAGGGGACTATGTATGTCAATGAAAACATCGTACAGTAATAACAGTGTGAATGAATACCACAATTTCCAAGTTGCATATTTTACGACCAGGTAATTAGATCAACCTTTGATGTTGATGTGGAAAATGACCACAAGATATCGGATAGAGAGCACTTGTTCAAAACGTCAGCGCTACAGAGGATAATGAGATTGAAGCCCCAACCCTATTATTTCAGTTTACGTGAGCAATTACTTGGTTCAGGTCTTTTTCCGTCGAAATAGCAATGGTAACGCAACACTGCCATCACTGATCAGCTGATAGCACGTCGTTACAGAGTAACTTCCCTAGGTCGGAATAGAATAGGTACTATAAAAATAACGAACTTAAAAGCTAGCCAATATCAAAGTGTACAGATTTTGTCATCAAACGCAAACGCACATCGGCATGTCTGTCCTAGATGCAGCAGCGCTTTTGATGATTTCAATGACTTGTCGATGATTATGCAAATGTTTTTGCCGATCATACACTAAGCTTTGTGGGTATAAAACTAGAAGATGTTAACAAGCAGAAACATCGTAATGAACAGACGCTCTCCGGCCATTAAGCTGTCCGGTACCTACCCAATACCTCGTTTGGGAGGTTATGACGTCTAACAAATTTAGGTATTCAAGCAAAACGTTGCAATCCGTGGTATCAAAGCCGCTTCCTATCTAGACTATTTGTTTAGTTGATTACATTGAGAAGATTCGCACATGGTCCTAAAATGGATACCGTAAAATAGCAATGGATACATGTATCCATTGACCAGCCAGTAGCTGGTATTTCGGGTAAATGTCCTAGGAACATTTATCACTATCATTATGAGCAGCATGATCAACACGAATCAGTAAATAAATTGTAAACTAGTTGCCAACGGGTTTGCTCATTTGATACTTGCAGGCTGCCTTTCGACCTAAATATGGTGCCTCGATATATAATCAAGTAAAGCCCAATATTGGAGCAATGTAACCAGGCCCCCGTGTGTGTGTGAAATATTTCTATTCTTCCCTACAATGTCCCTAGCGTCATGTTTGACGACCGTTGGTAAGGGGTTAAAGTTGGTTATATATGCACACTGGCGGTCAAGAGAAAGCATGGTACACATACCTAAAGGTTTCAGCCTGCCTAGGCTAATCAGCGATCAATATGACTGTAGTAGAATTTCGACAGCACGGAGCTCAAAATATTCATATCAATTATTCACACATTTCAAATACAATTTAAAAAAAAGGTAAAAGAGGTGAATGTCTCCATGATGAGAACTTCGCCAATACGACATCCATCGATGTCATTAGTATTCTACCACGAATTGCTTATTTACTTAATCGACTCGATTCAGAGACAAATTGACAACATCTCCAACACTTGGCTTGAAAAAAAGATGTAGGCCTCCAGTACATACAAAGGAGTAAAGACTGGCCACTGTCACCACTCCTGCAGCAAGTCAACTCGTGCGATAATTGACGTTAATGGTTAACATGAACTGGCTATACAGGGAGACTGTTAGACAATATCGGACATCGTCCCGCCTTTCCCCTACACGTACAATTCATTTAGAGGGTATGTTTCCTCCTCCGCCCAACACCCACCCACCCTCCTCTCTGTCGCTGTCCTGTCATTGTTGCTGTTATGTATTCTTACCTCCATAATGCCAGATAATGTCCATCAATAACAGAATGAGAAATCAGAAACTATCATGAGAGGCTGCGTCAAAACAGAATGAAGGAAAGGAAGCATATTGTGACTACTTAGGTACTACTGAGCATCAATGCATTCAACTCTATATAAACAGTAATGTAACACTAACCCATTATGTGCAACGGCGACATGCTGTCATACAAGCCTTTAACAACAAGATATGCCAACAATTAGTGTTGACCAAGACGGGCAAATAAGCTAAACAGTAACTGGCAACTGTAGCGTTGATAACGAAAGGTTCCACATGGTGAATAATTGATCCAACAACAATGGCGACTTGGTGGCTGA
>CM067346.1:47741683-47856683 GCA_034190875.2 Urechis unicinctus
TAGATGGCCGAGAAGTCCCAGGGGTCGTTTATTTCATATTAAGTGTGATACCGTGGAATCCCATCTCACATCTAATATGCTTAGAAGACGCAAAGGATGTATATAACCAAGTCTGGTGCTGCGCGGCATCATTGCAGATTATGGGACATCGCTATGGCCGCTTGGGCAGCAGAGTGCGCTGCATTAATGTCGCTCGTTCTGAAGTTTATTATAGTGCAATATCTAATGTAAAATGCATCGATAATACAGTGAACTACGAATTATGGCATAGATCGAGTTCTGGTTATGAAAGATCTTGCATTTAAGAGATGAAATTTGTGGTTGCGTTACTAGATGCAAGAAGATTGGGGCATGGAACAACTTTTGTGAGCGTAACGTTAGATGGTGGTGCAAAACGCAATAGTTTGTTATGAATGGATGATAATTGTTTAGACGATCGAGTCTTATGAATGAGTGTTTGTCATACAAATAACGCCCATTAGATTTGTGACTCCCATCGTTTTTATCACTCTGGTTGAGGACGGCTGTGATAATTATTATGCAATATCCCAAGCTGATACTTGTTTTCATATTTGGTCATTAGATCTATAGCTGCTACATACGGTACCATCTCTGAGAGCATGTACACTAGTTGTCGATAACAGAGTGCTGCTACTCCGTCCTTTTTATGGAGCAGTCATTGATATCTGCCCGTTCCTCACCATGATATAGCTAACTTATAGAGGATGACAATAGATCTAAATGACAAACTAGCATACAGCGCAGATAACTACACAATGGAGTAGCCATTACGTGAACAGTTTATATCATCCAAGATGGTGTTAAGTGACATTTCAAGGCGTAACGATGATACTGCAATCAATAGAGCGCAGCTCGAATAAGGACTCGTGGAGGTCGATTGTGTGCGTTGATGGCCAATACAGCATACAATACAGATTGGTTCTATATTGAAGTCTTGCCAGTATATGGACCACGAAACGACCTGTCTGAGATTATTGAAACAGCTCGCCAAAGAGAGACAGTCGTGTCCTAGGTTATTGGCGGGTGTTAATAAATTGGTCAGGTTGTGTTGTTTAGACTGAACCTATATCAATACATCAGGCATTTCTTCCACCCCTCAGTTCTATCTATTTCTCACTTTTCCTCTCTCTATCCCTCTCTTCCACACTCATATCTCCCTGCCTCACTCTCTTTTCCTCTAACGCTTCTCTTCCGTTCATTCACTCACTCACTCACTCACTCACTCACTCACTCACTCACTCACTCACTCACTCACTCACTCACTCACTCACTCACTCACTCACTCACTCACTCACTCACTATAACTCGTAAGAATAGCATGTTGTTTCAGATGGTTCTAGATGATCGAGATACATGTTAACACTTAGGCCAATGTGTGTCCATATGTGTGGCACCAGTTGTCGATAACACCAGGCACACAAAGAACGGTGTGTTGGTAGAATTACCTGCTCGTTATAATGATGATCGAAGTAACGCTCCAGAAAAAAAAACTTCGAACGGCAGTGAATCAACAGTTATCTACTTAAATGAGTCTTTTGTGATATTTAACCCGATTTATAAATGTTTTATGGTGTAATTATGGACGTAATATTTACTTAATTCATACATATGACACCAAGGCTTATGTAAATGTTGATCAGTACCGCACTTTGCTTAGCTCAATTTGTAATCTGAATGAGCCTAGTCGCCAACAAAACGTCATAGTTTACGACGCCGGTGATCCAGCTAGGGGCACATTGCTGTGTGAGGATTGATATATCAGTCCCCTGGATGTTCTTTTGTTACGAGATTCTTTATGCTGCAATGAATATATTGCTTAGGGTAATATTGCCTCACTTGGCGCCTCAAGGAGCTGCAGGATAATCTACGAGACATATCCAGCTTATTCAGATGATATATTGACTCTTGCCATTGTATAAAACATTTTTCTGACAATATAACTTAACCACAACGAATTTTGCATATAATTGGATGCTGTTAAGCGACAATTGCTAATCATCAACATCTGAATCAAAGAATCACAACTGTTAAATAGAAAGCAAATATAATGATATACGTGTGACATTGAGAAATGAAAGTATAAGAAATAGATCAGTCGCTTGATGTTTGAAAACATGTTTGCCCAACATGGGGTAACGTTGACGTCCTCTGCTAAGCAGCTTCGTGAAAACGCACCTGACCTGTTAAGTAGACATCCAACATAGCAATATAGGTCTTAGAGGCGTTTAAAATATTCATTACAAAGCATTTCAGAGGGTAAACCAACTGCCAGTGTATGTGCGCCGAGCAACATATGTAATTACCATGAAGGCATAGACAGAATCTTACCACAAATGAGTTATAGTAAATAAACATCAAAGGCGGATATGAAATTGAATACAGACACAGGAAGCCAGCGCTTGGAAACCTCGCATCAAGTCACAGCAGATATAGGTATGTATTACATAATATAGCAGTTATAATCAATCCCGGCCGTACAATTACATGGACAACCAATTAATGTTCTCTGTGTTGCGACAACCAGCATTTCACGTTTGACTATGTTTATGCTTGTCGGCTCAGAAATATAAACAACAAGTGTGGTGCGATGTGCTGGGACAAAATAGAATGTAGGAACTTACTTCAACCATTCAACATTTAACGGCTTACGTGCACTAAAGTCATTACTAATTTTAGCCGAGACGGGCTGATGAGCGAAATGAGCCATTATATGCCGTTAATAAATACAAACGGGTTTCCGTCCCATAATTATTCATCGCCATCCACACAGAAAGTACCGTACGCCGGCACATATAAAGCAACTTTACGCCTGCAACTATTTAAAATATATGGCCGAGAAGTCCCGGAGGTCATGGATTTTATAGTTAGTTTGAATCCGTGGAAGTCATAGCGTTTCACGTCTAATATGACAAGAAGACTCACAAGATGAAGACGTGAACAAGTCTGGTGCTGCATGGCGACATTGCAGATGGAAAGCATACCGAGACAATGCTACGGCTGCTGGATCTGCGTCGTGCACAACATTAGCGAAGTTCGATCTAAATAATGTTTATTGCAGTGGAATATCTAAAAGAAAATATATCTACAATACTGTGTTGTAACTATGAATTATGCCCGGTACATAGTTCCAAAATTAGAGTAGAATTTTTGGCGAGATAAACATTGTAGTTTGATAGGTAAATGCTTTTGGTGGTTGCAATATTATTTAATATTAATTACATCCAACATTTATTTAACAAGCATACAAAATTGGGCTTTTATGCCAATCTTGTGAAATCACTCGCATGTACGACGCGTTCATAATAGCTAGGCAAGTATGCATATCAATAACGACACCAGGCCCGAATCGATGTTGGAACAAGGCGTGTATCCTGCATGATCAGCTCAATAAAGTAACTCATATGAATATGATTGGTATTTGTTGTCGACTGTATCCATATAGTTGTATTTAATTGCTAAAATATACTGTGCTGGTAAAATACAATGTACTGAGAAACCTATTATCAAAATTTTCTGTAGAATTGATGACAGTATGATTCTTGTTGGTGTGCCGTCGGTACACTTCGGAAGGCGTATATCAAGTGTAGAACGTAATGACAGTGTTGCTTTCATTGGTATACCGGGTCCTAATTAACAAACGTCGATGACATGTGAGTAATAACCTCAACTCGTTAATTAGATACGCTCGTTAATGTTTATTTAGTATAATGGTGATAAATGTACTCATATCTTAGCCGTTGGAGTAACCTGATTATATTGATGCCCATTCCTAATCCATGCACCAATTTTCTATTACGCACTCGATAGTTAAGCCACACATTAATATACCCCACACGCGCTAGTACAATGCAAAACAGGGAACTGATGTAGTCATCGTGGGTCACAACAATATATCAGTTACTTGCAATATTAACGGCAGACAATGCACTCAGCTCACAGACACTGGTGCCGCTCCTGTTAATATCAACCACGAATAGATTTTCTCGCGAGGAAACACACAGAGTTCGGGGATAAAGAGGTTACAACTGGTGCATGCATGAGCAATTAATGTCTGTTCCAAACAACACAACAAATAAAAGGATAAAATGCAACTTTCACAGTTTTTTGTGAAAAGATGCGTCAATCCCTTGTTAGTCTTGAAATATCAAATGGATGACATATGGCATTATGCGTTCCTATTCCAAACATACCAATTTAATTTCTTGTTACTTGACCATGCGAACACTAAGGTGCAGCTACGATGATACTTGCAATAGAATACAAACCGATATACCAATATTCTAGGAAAAGACAACCCATTTGTGTGCTGTTTCCGTAGTATCAATTGTGTCCATATGCCTCAAATGATACATTACGTGGTGCAAATAGTGAAATATACCAACCATCCAATTCCAATGTGCAGCATTGGCTATCAACAAACACAACCGATATATATATATATATATATATATATATATATATATATATATATATATATATATATATATATATATATATATATATATATTTATATATATATATATATAATATATATATATATATATATATATTTAAATATACATATATATATATATGTATATATATATATTATATGTATGTATGTATCTATATATATATAAATATATATATATATAATATATATATATATCTTTATATATATATCTATTTATATATATATATATATATATGTATATATATATTTATCGATATATCTATGCATATATATGTATTTATCAATATATATATATATACATATATTCATACACATATAAATATATATATAGTATAGGCAATATTGCATTGTTTCGTGCGTATTGAACGCCATCCTACACATGCATCTACTGCCTTCAATCATTAATGAGAACGATGCAGTTTACTGGTAGCTTGCTTCACGTGATAAAAGACATCATCGATTATGCATGCGCCTACCTCCCCAAGCACAGCCTCCGAACGCCATCAAACCATCCATACAGCAAGTGGTGCGGTAAGCGTCCCCAAGAGTAAATTCCAGGATGCTAGCCCATCCACGTTTGCTCGCTGTAAAAATCAGCAAGATCTGTTGCGTATGAATCGTCTTGTATTAATCAGCTATGCATAGAACATGGCGCTGGCTTCTGTGAAGACTATCAATATTCATATATATGTGTTTTGGGATATGATTGTACGATATGCTTGCGTCGTTAATATCAACAGCAATCCATGAGGGTTAAATTATGAGCGATTCAGCAGCCAGTGTATCTGGTTATGGTGACATTGTCATATTGTCATTGGTGTATGCAATAATAGACGCTAGAATTGTTGTATTCATAATTTGTGATAACCTAAGCAAACGAAATCATGGCATTACCCAGGCATCATTATGTTTGATAATTGACAATTGTTTAAACAATAATATTTGGCAGCATTTCTCAGTATAATTCACTATTACCTCCACTTTAAAATTCCTTATTATTTAGTACAGAATATATCATTGATTTTTCGTTTGCCAAGAGCTGGGCCATTATGTTTAATAGTGAATACTCTATGCGAAAAACAATTGAATGATTCCTGATATAAGCTTTTAACATGTCTATGGTAAGAGTTTGTGAATCGAGTAAGATGTTTTGGACGCTACACAGGTCAGTTGGACTTATTAGGTCTACATTTTGCTGAATGTATTACAAACTTACACTATGCCAAACCAAATGGGGCAGGTGTGAAATGGTTTTTTTTATTCCCGTCTGGTCGAATTCGGAAAGGCAGACTATTTGCTTGATTAATAATCAATGGTAGTATACTTATGACATTAATATCGCTCGACTTTTGAAAGCCGAGAAATGACGACACAATACATCGATAAGCAGCGAAATCAGGTAAACTTTTTCAAAATATGTTAATGCAACTGGCAATGTATTTAAGAAATTACTACTTATGGCAAAGGGATCAATAGTATTATAGCAGTAATCATCTTACGCGGAACTCTTTGAGTGCAAGCAATTCGCTTACGTTGGTATGACGGAATATGATACGCACAACATATCGGGTTGAGTTGTTAGGATGGAACAAATTGTGCTTACTATGCCTAGCATAAAATATGACTAGTATAATACGCAGGATTGATAAGGCTAGAGCCACACAGCACGCTACATAGGGCTGCCTGGAAGGGTCTAATAAACTCAATGTTTCTTATCCCCTTTCCAAGCTGCTCATTATACACTCCTATAAAACACTTGGTAGATTGAAATATAACGCAGACCAACAGCAGCTGTCAGAGGGTTTTGCATCGTCGCATCGTTTCAAGATGCTACGACGAAAACCAATATAGCTGGTCCTGTGTGAGAGATATGTTGAAGAATGCAGGTGTACAGAGAGCAATATCATCATCCTCTACTGCGCTGACGGTCTGAAATAATACTCTGAAATGATTCCTTGTGGGCGTTTTCGACATAAGCTGCTGATTTACTTAGCAACTCTTGGTAATCGTGTGGCATTGTTATTACTCTATGTTGTTTTTGACATGCGAGTGCCCTTGTAATACATACGAGGTACCAATTATCATGGATAATCTTGGAGCTTATGTTTTAGTGATATTATATACGATTTTGTTGCGGGTTATATGCAGGCTAGTAGCTAACAATTCATTTAATTGAAACTAAATCCGCTAAGACTCATTACCAATAAGTTGGTTCTTTTACTTGTTTAGAGATGAGCACCACAAAGCACATTAAGAGGAAATTTGATGAGGTTCACTTCTATGTAAGGTGCAACTCATGTATTGAGCCATGGTGTACACCAAACAATTATTGGCCAAATTCACTTAATGGATTGTTAAATGTAAGGGTTTTGTTTATAGCGCGAGCATCTTAACCCACAGGCTCTATCACAAGCATATTGTACGAAGTATACACAATGGAAACGGAACATAAAAATAAAACTCTTACCCCTCAATAATGGCTGGCATATATCTATTGGTCTGCACGTGGCTTCTTGTTGCCACTTCATTACGTATACTACGTGTGGTAATGTGCTGCTGATGTACATATGTCAGGTCAGTGTCCTCGAGAACAAAACTTAATGGCGCTACCAGCGTTTCCCAAGGATCGGCATGGTTCAAACACGCAAGATGACACAGCAAGTGATACAAATCGATAGCATCCCGTATCACACCTTTGCGCCGCCAATATCATGACAAAACATTTAACGTTTTGTTTGTCTAGTGTAAGGAAAAGACTATGCATAATTCTTTATCGGTATTCATAGTTTAAAGTTGATGCATCGGGCTCATTTGACAGTTACAAATCTATTACAATGAATAAGAACCATTAATATGTAATCATCTACCTGAACTTGCTAGTAAACATCCTGCTTTTGATAGTGAATATCTTGGCTCTTGTAATAAGCAAATATCGCCTAAATGTTAAATTATAAGTTTATATGACAGTGGTCTATGATTTTAATTCCCTAGAACATAAAGCATTGATGTTCGTAGTAAAATAATATATATATATATGTAACACACATATATATATATATATATACTTATAGATGCGCATTTATGTTTTTATATATATATATACATATGTATATACACATATATATATACTTAACTATATATGTATACATACATATATAAATATACATATATGTGCATATATATATATATACTTACGTATATATATAAATATATACATGTATATATATATATATATATATATAAATATATATATTTAAACATATATATATATACACACATATATATATGTATACATACATACACACATATATATATGTATACATATATATATATATATGTATATGTATATATATATATATATATATATATATATATATATATATATGTCAAAATATATATATATATATATAGATATATATATATATATATATATATATATATATCCTTCTATATATATATCTATATATATATATATATCACATATATATATATCTATATATATATATATATATATATATATATATATATATATATATATCTATATATATGTTTATTTCTCATCCATGATGATAGACACCCTAGGCGAAAAATTAGCGCATTCTTCATTCATCAGCACCATTCACCGAAAATGTTAGATAAATCAAAATCGTTTTGTAAGCAATAATTGGCCGAATTTCGCAGTATAATTCATTGCTTCATCCCATTAAAGACTGCCAAGGACTAGGTTATTATGTTCAATTGGGAATTAACTTAATCAATTGAATAACAGGATTCGAAGTTGAATTAGCACTTCAGGCAACATGAGTTGTGAAATAGATCGATTGAGATGGCTGGCAATACAAGGAATTGTGCTGTCAGTAGTTTGTTGATGTAATGGCATAAAATTACGCGTGCTTTCTCATAGCGGTGATTTGCGGTTTGTTGCATGTATCAGTTGTTTGATGTTGGCATCCATTCCAAGGCGATTCCTAGATTATCTTTTACGCACACGATAGTGTACATGAAAGCACACAAATAACCATTATTGGTGGCTTGGAAAACATCGGAATTCCGAATACATCAAGTACTTGATGCTATCTTAAGTAGAGAATGCGACTAGTATCCCTGGTTTTCCTGTGATGACGTACCTAACGTGGTAATGGACTATAAAGAGATTATTTGTTAGCCGGAGAGCGCCAGATGACTGATGCTAGATTTTCTGCTTATGCTGTATCTACGCAAACCACAACCTTATTTCTTTGTGTAGATAGTTGAAAACAAAGTAAGATAACCATCATCACTTATATGAATTTAATCAGTTGCGTATATGATATAAATAGGAGGTGCGTTTTCAGTTTGTAGAGGACTATATTATTATGGTAGTAAGCCTCCTACACGGAACACTTTTAGTGCAAGCAATTCACCTGCCTTGATAAGCCAGAATTTGATACGCACAACATTCGGTTGTGAAGACGGAGCAAATTGTGGATACTACGCCTGGCATAAAGTATTTACTGTATGATACACGGAAATGATAAGGCTGGAACAACCAAACAGTATAACTGGCCTTGGGCTCTCTGATGAGGCCTAATAAAGTTACTGTATCTTGCCCGCCTTTTCCAAGCTGCTCATTAAACATTCAGCAAATGTCCCGGATTCCTGTAACAGTGAGAAGGCACAACATATCGCAACCAAGGATAAAGTTTCCTATCTGACATGCTATCAGAGATGGAATTGCAATATCGCGTTTCAAGATGCCATCGCGTTCATGTAATTGTCTGTGTAAGAGATATAATGAATACTGCAGTAGACGGGATGTGACGAGCAGCAATATCATCAACATCGGCAGCGCCGACGTTCGAAATAATACTCCCTCAACATAATGTGTAATTATAGAATATTGACCGATTCAAGGAACAAATGAAACGCATATAACTGCTAAATCTTCGAAATATTGCTTTTTATACAATAAGCGTAGGCGCAAACGAACACACTTACACATACAGGCACACACACACACACACACACACACACACACACACACACACACACACACACACACACACACACACACACACACACACACACACACACACACACACACGCACACACACATACAGGCACACACACACACACACACACACACACACACACACACACACACACACACACACACACACACACACACACACACACACACACACACACACACACACACACACACACACACACACACACACACACACACACACACACACACACACACACACACACATACCGCGCAATACCACACCATATATGGTGCTATGGCGTAGAAGAGGTATCTTATTGCGGGATGTTAGATAACGTTCATGTTGTACACCACAGTTTAATGTTGCATCACTTAAAGCCTCTTTATCTGGCTTCAACTGTTTGGTTTATTTAAATAATGGATGTCCAATGCCCGCCCATCTGTTTTTGTCACAAACCAGTTGGTGATATGATCGATGTGAGATGCATCGATAGCGCAACAGTAAGCGCAAATGTACATATGCGCCTAATGTGCAGGTAATACCATCAGTTGGTAGTACATAACATCTTCTAGTAACCTGAGATGAGAGTCTACTTGGTGTTGTGACAAAAACAGATGCGTGTGTGTTGGTCATCCGTTATTTATATACACCGAACTGTTGTGGCACTAACTGATGACGCCGGTGCGAATAATGAGGCTTTAAGCGTTGTAACATTAACCTGTGGTGTAAAACATGAATCATGAATGAAGATTGTCCTATTGTTTTGCCTAGGTTGTCTATCGTGACATGAATGAGAAATAAACGCAATGACAGTTTGTCGCTTATTGTCACATAACATGCATCAAAGCAAACGCGTCGATGACAGATTACAAATGATGCAATGCAATTGTCTTTTTATGAAATGAAACTTCATCCAGATACGCCGGCTGCGTGATCGTTCATAATTATGATTATGGTATTTACGACAAAACCCATCTCTCTATCTATATCAAAAATGGATGCAAGCATATCGTACGGTCATATCAAAATACAAAATGAACAATCATATTTTTTAAATGATATATATAGATGGTGAACAAAAAGACAATGCACACACAACAGATTCGACTGCTTGTTTTGGCGACTAGATGGGGGTGGGCTGGCATCCTGGAATTTTCTCCTTAGGAGGCATTTAGCGTCACGGCTATAAACTTGCTGCATGGAGTTCAGAGGCCGTGCTTTAAGAGGTAGGCGCATGCATCACGCGAAGCAAGAAACAGGTAAGGCATTGTTCGCATTAATGATACATTGAAGTAGCGGTATGCGTAGGGTGGCGTTTTATACGTTCGAAATCATATAATATCATTTATGAGCCGTTGGCTAAATCTTACGCAATGGCCGATGTACGTATATATACACATACATATGTATCTGTCACATTTATTTCTTTAAACGGAATTGTTTCGAAGACAGGATTACACTTGCGAACTTGTCCTACTTATAGCTCCTATTAGTAATATGAACCCATCGTTTTTATCATTCTGGTTGAGGCCGGCTGTGATATTTATTATGCAATGCTTTATTTCCTTGCTTAACTAAGGTTTCATATTTGGTCATTAGATTAATAGCTGCCAAGTACGGTACCAATTCTGAGAGCACGTATACTCTAGTTGTCAATGACAGTGTGCTGCGACTCATTGAAGCTTGCCCGTTACTCATCATGATAAAGCTAGCTTATTGGTAATGAAAATACCACGTGACAAATTATCATAAACAGAGGAGGAGTGAAAACATAAAGCCAAACAAATTTCCAATTGCATATTGAATGCATATCATCCAAGTTAATCAATACTGCACATTGGATAAGGAAGGATTCTATACTTAAATCATGCAACTATTTGGACCACGTTAAGTACTTTTTGAGGCTAATGGGCGTGATCACTTTGCCAAATTTACAAGACCTAAATTCAATTACCTAACGCCGCAGCGCTAGTACTTAAATGAGATCGCTCGTCATGTCTGTATATATGTTGGTTTGTTTTAGCGAAATGGGTGGTGTTTTTAAATGGTCTACTTGACATTTAGCCTAGGCAGCCAATCAAGCCCCGTAAAATACGAAGATAACAAAGGACCCAGAACTCCATGGCAACATACTTCCTCCAGATATTAGTATCATGTTGTTGATAGATAATAAGTATACCAGGTAGGTTTTAATGATTTAATTGATAGTCAGATACTTAGTGACTTCATTGTACACATTTAGTGATATTTGCTAAAAAAAAGGACATGATAAACACAAGAAACACCGGTGGCTCGTTTAGACTAAGTTGGGGCTTTTAAAAATCATGCATTCCGAGATGATTTATGTAGTTGTGTTTCGAGATGCTATAATGATATGATTGACTCAGATATGTATCGATCTGCGCTCGCTAACAAAATTGCGAGATTCTGTAGGCGTACAATAAAGCAATTTTGACTTTTTTGGTTAGCTTTATAAGTTAGTTTTATCATAATGAGTAAAGGGCAGATCTCTGTGATTGATCCATAATATAGACGGAGTAGCATCACACTGTCATTGACAACTAGAGTAATTAATTAGGTATTTGTTTGAGAGATCGCATGATAATTATGTCAGCCGCCCTCAACCAGAGTAATAAAACGATGGGGGTCACAGAACTAATGGGCGTTATTAGTATGACAAACTCTCATGTTTAAGCCTTTAATCTTCTAAGCAGTTATCACCCTTTCTTATCACAATGTGTATGTGGGTGACACACAGTAATTACATTTACCCCAGTCCTATGTCGAATGCTGTACGGTCTTTCATGAGATTTTACCTGTTGCTTAACTTGACTATCATCAATTATTTCCTATATCCTAACTCCATACTAAGTCTACAGAGCGTCAATATCAACCAGTAACGCATAATTCTATTGATACGCACAAGGTTGATGAATGAACCCCGTCGAAGTCCTGTTAGCAGATAATTGACAAAAGGGCGCGGTGGTAAGGTAAAAAAAAGCGTCCTGGTCATTAACGATAAATGGTGGTGTATATGTAGTGATAGATGATTGTGTTCATGTAGTGAATTGATGAGTGATCGTATTCATGTAGTGACTGATAAGTGATCGTGTCTATCTCGTGACTGATTTATGATCAAGTGACGTATATTTGATATAAAACAGGAAGGAATATCTAAGACTCGGGGCTGGCGTTTAGCAACGCCGTATTATCATATATGGTGCTGCATTGCGTTTTTAAAGAAGCATTTAAAACATTAAAGCTAAATACTTATACACGCACTTGCATATATATATCATTTCATTACGAACATCAATGCTTTATGTTTTAGGGAATTAAAATCATAGACCACTGTCATTTAAACTTATCATTTAACATCTAGGCGATATTTGCTTATTACAAGAGCCAAGATATTCACTATCAAAAGCAGGATGTTTACCAACAAGTTCAGGGAGTGAGTTACATACAAATGGTTCTTATTCATTTAAATCGATTTGTAACTGTCAAATGAGCCCGATGCATCAACTTAAAACTATAAATACCGGTACAGAATTATGCATAGTCTTTTCCCCACACTAGACAAACAAACCGACTAATGTTCTGTCATGGTATTGGCGGCGCAAAGGCACGATACGCGATGCTATCGATTGGTATCGCTTGCTGTGTCATCTTGTGTGTTTGAACCATTCCGATCCTTTGGTAATGCTGGCAGCACCATTGGGTTGTATTTTCGAGGACACTAACCTGACATCTTTACATCAGCAGCAGAACAAAAGATATATGCTGAACGCCGTTATTATGGAAAATCGTGCATCGTGGCTATTTTCTTTCATGTTCCGTTTCCATTGAGTATACTTCGTTCAATATGCTTGTGATAGAGCCTGTGGGTACAAATGCTATCTCTATAAACAAAACCAATTTTTTGATAATCGTGGATTCGGTCTTTGTGGAACTCATCTCTAAACAAGTAAAGGTACCAACTTCGTAAGCCGGGCATCGCGATGTCAGCAACTTTCTATCGACCAGCCCTTGAAATAGTATTATCTCAACATGTGAATGACGACAACTTTCTCAGTAATGGGTCTTGGCGGGTTAAGTTTCAATTAAATTAATTGTTAGCTACTAGCCTGCATATAACCCGCAATAAAATCGTGTATGATATCACCAAAACATAAGTTGCAAGATTATCAATGCTATTCGGTACCTGGTGTGTATTACAAGGGCACCTCTATGTCAAAAACAACGTAGAGTAATAACAATGAAACACGAGTTGCTAAGCACACCAGCAGCTGATGTCGAAAACGCCCACGAAGAATCATTTCAGAGTATTATTTCAGACCGTCAGCGCGGCAGAGGAGGATGATGTTGCTCTCCGTACACCTGTATTCTTCATTATATCGCTTACACAGGGCCAGCTATATTTGTTTTCGTCTTAGCATGTTGAAGTGCGATATTGCAAAACCATCTGATAGCTTGTCGCATACGAATAGCTGCTGTTGGTCTGCGTTACATTTGAGCCTACCAGTGTTATATAGTAATGTATAATGAGTAGCATGGAAAGGGGACAAGAAACATTAAGTTTATCAGACCCTTCCAGCCCGGGGGGGGGGGGGGGGGGGGGGGGGGCCTTGGCAATGTAGCGTGCTGTGTGCCTCTAGCCTTATTACTGCGTATTATACGGGTCATATTTTATGCCTGGCATAGTAACTACAATTTGCTCCATTCTTTCAACTGAACCCGATATGATGTGCGTATCATATTCCGTCATATCAAAGTAAGCTAATCCGCGTACGATACTGTTATAATGATTTAGTATTCCACAAACTGAAAGCGCACACCCCTCTTTATATAAAATGTATGCAACATGTCTTGCGCTACATTCACGAAAAGTGTTTACGATTATCTAACTTTTTTCTGCCATCTACACTAAGAAGTAAGCTATATGGTCTGCGAAGATAACACTGTAAGCGGTAAATCTAGCCACTATCTGTTTATTGTCCATTACTACGTGAGGTATTTCATCATAAGAAAACAAGGGATCAAGTCGCAATAAATACTTATGATAGCAACATATGCAGAGAACTATCAGTAAAGAAGTTAAGTACTGTGTGCAAACTTTGTTTATTACCCATCGCAATTAGCTGATGTACCCTGAATTACGATGTTTTTTGTGACACCAATAATTGTGGTTATGTGCTTTCGAGTTCAATATAGTGTGTATAGAAGAGAATCTGGAAATCGACCAGGAATAAATGCAAATATTGATCAACTGATACATGTCAGCATTAACCTAGTAGTTTTTGGCAGTTTTGGGAATATTACCTGTCGCCACGAGTCGATGAAGCACGCCTGGCATTGATCGGGATGCCAAGAACATAGCGAGTAATAACGAAAACCGAGGAACTATTTACCATATATGGCCGAGAAGTCCAAGGGGTCGTTTATTTCATATTAAGTGCAATACCGCGGAAACCCATCTCACATCTAATTTGCTGAGAAGACTCAAAGGATGTATATATAACCAAGTCTGGTGCTGCATGGCATCATTGCAGATTATGGGACATTGCTATGACCGCTGGGGCAGCGGAGTGCGCTACATTAGTGTCGCCCGTTTGAAGTTTATTACAGTGCAATATCTATTGTAAAATGCATCTATAATACTTTAAAATCCGAATTATGGCACATATCGAGTTCTGGTTTTGAAAGATCTTGCATTCAGAGATGAAATTTGTGGTTGCGTTTCTAAACGCAAACAGATTAGGACATGTGGCTACTTTCGTGAGCGTAACGTTAGATGATAGTGCAAAACATATTTTGAGATGAGATAGCGCCTCTCCCAGTGTGATGATTGTTTGGGTTTACATATAATTAACCAGTGTGATGCAATGGTAGTGAAACTGTTGATAGAGAAACGTTGGAAGTTGACTAAGGCCCTATCAGTGTGTATGGCTTACAAGCGCTCTGTATATTGTCCATTACCACGTTGTGCATGTCGCCATAGGAAAACCAGGGATGCGAATTACCAAGTCTCTACTTATGATAGCATTAAATCAGTAAGTATTTGATATTTCTGTTATTAAGGCCACTCATGATACTCAATTATGTCCATTAAAGTCTGTGAACCTTCCACTAAATGGATTCATACTAATATCTATTCACTGATACAACTAGCCATTAACCAGCAAGTCGCTGGTGTTTCGTCTTGGAAATATTGACTGCCACCACAACGAGTTAGCACATAGAATGTCGTGTTATTTAATTACCATATAACTAATAGCGCAATGCTTCATTGCCCACTATATTTATACTTGGTTGACAAACAGAGTTATTTAAGGACACCTGACAGCGGTAGGTCGTATTATGGCGCCTCGACAGATATTAGAGTAATACCCCATAAAGGTGCAATTTGACCCGGTGTAAGTGTGAAGTATACGGATCTGTGAGGCTTTCAGCGAGACGTTTGATCCCCTCCGTGTCTCATGCGTCATGATTGATGATCCAGGCAAACTATAATGCGTGTGTATACAACAGCAATGTGAATCCCATGATTGTAAAAAAACATTCCAATCACTACGATTGGTGTGAATTAGTCTTATATAGTTTGAAGATATAAATACTAATGGACAACCCCTGACAAGCAAACCTAATCTCACTATGCGCATCAAATATACTGCACGCAAGCATATCGTACAGTCATATCCTAAACCAAATGAATATGTCCATAGAGAGTCTTCATAGAATCCGTTAATAGGCCGCATATTGTTACGAGATTCTTTATGCTGCAATGAATATATTGCTTGCGGTATAATTGCGGTATAATGGCGCCTCAAGGAGCTGCATGATAATCTATGAGACGCTTGGAAATCTCGCATCAAGTCACAGCAGATATAGGTATGTATTACATAATATAACATGTATAATCAATAACACGGCCGTACAATTACATGGACAACCAATCACTGCTCTCTGTGTTACGACAACCAGAATTTCACGTTTGACTATGAGTATGCTTGTCGGCTCAGACATTATAAACAACAAGTGTGGTGCGATGTGCGGGGACAAAATAGAATGTAGGAACTTACTTCAACCATTCAACAATTAACGGCTTAGGTGCACTAATGTCTTAACTAATTTTGGCCGAGACGGGTTGATGAGCGAAATGTTAACTGTGTTGAAGACGATGGGGAATAATCATTCAACAACGAGGGCGGCCTGGCGACAGAGCCATTATATGCCGTTAATAAATACAAACGGGTTTCCGTCCAATAATTATTCATCGCCATCCACACAGAAAGTACCGTACGCCGGCACATATAAAGCAACTTTACGCCTGGAACTATTTACAATATATGGCCGAGAAGTTCCGGAGGTCATGGATTTTATAGTCAGTTTGATTCCGTGGAAGTCATAGCGTTTCACGTCTAATATGACAAAAAGTCTCTCAAGATGAAGACATGAACAAGTCTGGTGCTGCATTGCGTCATTGCAGATGGAAAGCATACAGAGGGTCGGTATTAGATACAATGCTACGGCTGCTGGATCTGCGGCGTGCAAAACATTAGTGATGTTCGATCTAAATAATGTTTATTGCAGTGGAATATCTAAAAGAAAATATATCTACAATACTGTGTTGTAACTATGGATTATGCCCGGTACATAGTTCCAAAATTAGAGTAGAATTTTTGGCGAGATAAACATTGTAGTTTGATAGGTATATGCATTTGGTGGTTGCAATATTATTCAATATTAATTACATCCAACATTTATTTAACAAGCATACAAAATTGGGCTTTTATGCCAATCTTGTGAAATCACTCGCATGTACGACCTGCTCACAATAGCTAGGCATGTATGCATATCAATAACGACACGAGGCCCGAATTGATGTTGAAACAAGGCGTGTATCCTGCATGAACAGCTCAATAAAGTAACTCATATGAATATGATTGATATTTGCTGTCGACTGCATCGATATAGTTTTTTTTAAATGCTTAAATATACTGTGCTGGTAAAATACAATGTACTGAGAAACCTATTATCAAAATTTTCTGTACAATTGATGACAGTATCATTCTTGTTGGTGTGCCGTCGGTACACTTCGGAAGGCGTATATCAAGTGTAGAACGTAATGACAGCGTTGCTTTCATTGGTATACCGGGTCCTAATTAACAAACGTCGATGACATGTGAGTAATAACCTCTACTCGTTAATTAGACACGCTTGTCAATGTTTATTTAGTATAATGGTGATAAAGGTACTCATATCTTAGCCGATGGAGTAACCTTATTATATTGATGCCCATTCCTAATCCATGCACCAATTTTCTATTACGCACTCGATAGTTAAGCCACACATTAATATTCCGCACACGCGCTAGTACAAAGCAAAACAGGGAACTGATGCAGTCATCGTGGGTCACAACAATATATCAGTTACTTGCAATATTAACAGCAGACAATGCACTCAGCTCACAGACACTGGTGCCGCTCCTGTTAATATCAACCACGAATAGATTTTCTCGTGAGGAAACACACAGCGTTCGGGGATAAAGAGGCTACAACTGGTGCATGCATGAGCAATTAATGTCTGTTCCAAACAACACAACAAATAAAAGGATAAAACGCAACTTTCACAGTTTTTTGTGAAAAGATGCGTCAATCCCTGTGAGCAATGGTTTATTGATGGTAAAAAATTACGATGGCTGTGATGACAATGTGTGGGAGGTTGGAGGGGGGCACTGGCATATTTTAGACAAAGTGCGTTTGTTTCAGCAAGACAGCCATCAGACAATGTAGTTATACATCGCACCATTCCTAATGGTGAAATGATGAATACAAATCACGGTAATCCCCCTTCTGTTTACACAAACAATACATACAATACATGCAACATATACCAATGTATGTTATGATTCATATATCTATAATCCATGCAGTAAGCTCAATCATGATAAACTTGCACAATAATTATTTCACCTACGTACATTGAGCAGATGGTATAAGAAGATCGACCTAGAGACTTTGACAATGCTATTGATGCGCTGAAAGCAAATGGTTTCCATTGTGTTTAGTTGATGATGGACAAGTAAAATGGCAATTAAATTGATCGTGGACATTCACTTACCTTATTTTCAAAAGACAAGCGTGGATTGGTCCCTTACAGTGATATTTGATCGTGGGATTACAACTAAGCGATTTTGTCTCTTGGAATAATTGTCCGCCGTTTGTGTTTGGAAATAAACTGGCAATTCATAAATGCATTTAGGTGGCCTGTAAGTACTTAAAAAATCCATACAAAACAATAAAGTAGTCATTTAAGCTGTCGTGTCTCCCAGATTATATGATTATTTGTTAAGGCGTGTGAAGCGATGTGGGGTAAACTATACGTTAAATGCCAATTTCAACTGCAACTTAGACGTTTCATATGATTCGTTAATTGACGATCATCTTTTTCAGTGGGTAGAGGTAAGGCACCTTCATCTCAGGAAATGAATAGCTAGATGCTACAGAGGTAATTACACTTGCATAACTCTTATGATCAGGTGATAACATTCATGACGCGTTTCCATACACGTATTATATGAACAAATGTACACTGACAACCACTTCATGGAGTCGTTTGAGTCTGTGGTACTTAGAGTCACCGTTCTGTGATTAATGTGCTGGCTGAGTGTGTTGATGATTTTATCCAGGAGATTTCATTGAGATGGATATGGTTAGCAATGATATGACGAATGAATGTTGATACGGAGACATTAACGGTTATTTGAGATTCTTGATTATATATACTGCGACCCATATGAGGCGAGATTTAACCTCTGTCTATGTGACAGTTATATGTGTTGCTCGGGCAAGTTCCAACCATCACGAAATGGTGTCAGCGGAAAACATAGTCAGTTAGTTTATCCTTTCGGTTGGTGGAGCTAATCCCTCAAGAGTACTGCTGGATGTGATCTCTACTTTACATAAGAGAAGCGTTTGGAAGCAGTCAGTGACCAAGATCTCGCTGAGACAACAATGGGAAAGGTCTTCAGTGTGAAAAATGGGCGGAAATAGCAAATCATCTTATGTCAAGCTTTTGTTGATAACAACCTGACAGTGGCTTATGTATATCTTTCTAATGGCGTAAATTGTCTGACATCATGGAATACATAACAGCAGAAATAATTGGCTTATGCGCACAAAGGGCTCATACGCTATTCAAAACGTTTTCTGGTAATGGCAGAACAGCACAAATTTGCGTCATGGAATTCTGTTGGCATTCATAACCACATTTATCTATGTTTTATTAAATTGACTTTCATCTAAAATTAATATAATAATATTCAATTGGCAACAAATGTTATTATTCAATGGGAAAGGTCTTCAGTGTGAAAAATGGGCAGAAATAGCAAATCATCTTAAGTCAAGCTTTTGTTGAAAACAACCTGACAGTGGCTTATGTATATCTTTCTAATGGCGTTCATTGTCTGACATCATGGAATACATAACAGCATAAATAATTGGCTAATGCGCACAAAGGGCTCATACGCTATTCAAATCGTTTTCTGGCAACGGCTTTTATATATGTTTTATTAAATTGACTTTCATCTAAAATTAATGTAATAATATTCAATTGGCAACAAATGTTATCAATCAATTTGCAGGATCAGAAGTTAATGTAGGGAATTGGCACTTGAGGAAATCAGACCTGTAATTGGCATTTAGTCTGTTCGTGATGAGCATATGCTATTAAATTCAGGTTGCGTCGACTAGGAAATACGGTTTTTCTATGATATATTCATACCGCCCGCTATTCACTCGTGTATGCTATACATCGATGCAACATATTATATGAGTTTTAATGTCATGGTTTTATTCAGGGGGGGCAGTATTTCTAAATAATTTCGATTAAAATAATCTGACCTATTGCAGTTGAATGCATTAGAGGCCTACACCTTATAAACCCAATTTAGTAGATGTGACCATCAATTTACCGATTAATCAGTCCGCAAACCAAACATTGAAGATGAATTAACAATTCGTGGTAATATATTTATGGCCATACATTGCGATTGATTTTTTTGGAATTTATATGATCATTGATGTAAGTAACTGCTGATGATTGATGACAAATATAATTTTCATACGTTGAAAACGCTTGTTCAGTCACATCCTAACAGTATCCTATGCTTTCGCGTGACTCGCAGTGTTGATGTATACCCATCTTAACATATTCAGTTTGGGTCATCCATTATGACGCATGAATTTGCATGGGGTTGGGGCGACATGTGGCACGGACATCCTCGCAGAAGCTGATAATATATACATATTAATCCTATGGTATTTCCTGTCCTATGTGACTATTTCCTGTCCAAATATATTAATGGCTTCGCAGTGGTATTGTCCTCATGCAATTACTACAATATAGACAAAGTCTAGATATGAATTCGTATGATTAATGTCGTTTTCTTACCATTAAACAAATGTGCTTAAGTAAAACAGAAATGCATTAAGTGCGGGTGCCATGGAATTGTACATGGCGCACATCATGGGTTCATAATAGCATATATATCTATGATGGTGAAATATAAACTGTTGTGTGGCGAACCATTTTGGTATGTCTAAACAACGAGTGGCTGACATTCAAGCTCCGCATCAACCCATCCTACTCATGTCCAATTTATACCCGTAACATGTTGCCTTTATGAAAAGGACCCCGCCCACTCCCCAACGTAGATATTAATACATTATATCATATCTTCTATTATATTTCTGTCGCATGTATACGATGTTACCCAGCCGGGGTTGTCGAAATTCAAGCACCGCATCAACCCAGCCACATAGAGAAATGATGTCCACTGTTTTCATTAGCTTTGTTATGGATACAAAACCGAAAACCACTGATTGTTTTACACAAACACGCATCTGGCACATGTTTATAAGGTAAAACTCCGCAGTATCTATAACGAAAAAATTAATGCATCGCTCTTGCTAGTTGGTATTGCAGCTGCATCGTATTTATCAGCTTCATTCATCTCATCAGTGATGTACGTAGGAGCTGACCTTATTGTCGGCCATATTCGGCAAAATGCTTTATAAGCAACCGTCGATGTTCTGATAGCAATGAATTATGACCTACAAATGCCGGTTCAGCTTAATATTTCATCGGATACCTGTCTTGAAGTAGAACAAATGAAGCCAAATACAAACATCTAGCGTTAAATGAGTCTACTGAATCATTCATTCTGAACAACAATAATGTTGTCCAGCAAGACAGTTTCTGCTGCCTCGGTAGACATAAAGGTTACGCCCATATTGATATTTCAAAGTATATATATCAGGTATTTGTACTACACCCCCCCCCCCCTCCCCCTCACTACCACTTCATCAAAGCGCTACAATAACTCCTCCAATGTACCACGCGTCTTAATTTGACGACTCCTGCTAAAGATGTAAAGGCCATTAGTATATGGATTATGCGTGGTCTCCCTTGCACAGTAGTTCTCAAAGCCTAATTAATTCTGGTCTTGCTGAATTGGGCGGTGATTGGGCGTTGTGTCTAAATCGGGAACGGTTAATTTGTCTATTACGAGAACCTGTAAACACAGCTGACTCAGTAAACATTTATTGAGAGTTTGTATGACGAAAATTAAGACAGTTGTCTTTACAATCATAGAAAACGATCTCCTCAGCGAAGTATTGTGGACCATAAATATTCAAGTCATACCTTTAAGATACTGATGTGATTCCAAAATGCCAGCAGCACACAATGACCCGCGTATGTTCGGGAAAATACCATTATCATTAATAACTATGACCAATATTAATAGGAAGGTGAATGCCAACTATTGCTGTTTACCTGATGGCAACTCGCAAATGATGTAGCCGATTTACAAAGTAGTAACTTATCATATTCATACACATAGGTTAATTGTCTCATGTAAGTAGCTACTATAAATGTTGTTATGCGCTTGATCATGGTTCTTGCTCTTTCGCAACACCGTTTGTTATAAGTGTAGGACAATATCGGACGTTGCATCACTTTATCCTTGTATGCACAATTCATTCTTGAAAGATATAATGGGTTTTTTTGTCTTCCCACGCCAAACCACACAACCATCCACCCTCTCTCGCCATCCCCTCTCTCCCTACCCCACTCTCTTTCTCTCTCTCATTAATTCTCTATTTCTTCCTCTCTCCCTTTACCTCTTTCTTTACCTCTCTCTTTGCCTCTCTCTTTACCTCTCTCTCTCTCTCTGCCACAACCAAATACAGGTTGAGTATAGTTTCCGCGATTAACAAACTATACTTGACGTACCACCACAACCAATTACAGGTTGAGTATACTTTGGGTGATTAACAAAGTATACTTGACATACTGCCAAAACCAATTACAGGTTGAGAATAGTTTGGGCGATTAACAAACTATGCTTGACGTACTGCCACAACCAATTACAGGTTAGTTAAGTATAGTTTGGGCGATTAACAAACTATACTTGGCGTACTGCCACAACCAATTACAGGTTAGTTAAGTATAGTTTGGGCGATTAACAAACTATACTTGGCGTACTGCCACAACCAATTACAGGTTAGTTAAGTATAGTTTGTGCGATTAACAAACTATACTTGATGTATCTTCCAAAAGTCGTGTGAACCGATACTTTCAGAGACAATTGACGTCATATATGATTTCACGAACCATCACAAGTAACAAATGTCTGACGTTTCTACCTATACAAGGACGGATAAGATATTTGCTTTGGCTATTTCCCCAACGCATGTTGCTCTCATACTGTTAACTTGGGACAATGAGTTTGCGTGTGTTGTATATGCATCCATATGTTAAACGTGAGTAGTACGATGCTCTCACACTGCATCGTGAATTATGTTGACTGACTTTTGAACACTTTGGACCAGTTACTTGTCAATGCAGATTTATCGGTCAAGGTCCTCTTTAGTTAAGTGCTCATCATGTGGAACATTTCTTGCGTCGCGATAATGTCAGGCTGCATATCACGCATTATAATATCTAATAAAAGTTACGGATCTTAATATCGAACCCATGCTTGACTCGGTGAACACTTGATAAGTGTGCATCATGTCGACCAATACTTAAATGGCGCTAATATCAAGCTGAACCTCATGCAATATCTACCATGTTGACTTATATCTCCATATAAATGTGTGATTCAATATCGAAAGCCAACCACATATTAATGTTTTATAGCAACCACATATATGCCGCAAGATACCTAACTATTTACTTGTATATGAGTGCTCCAATTCAGTCACTGGCTCTAGAAAAATACAATGTAAGAATTGTCATAAATCCAAAAACAACACCATCCTATGGCTAACCAGATTCTACACCTGGCCATTTAACACTTTACATATGCTTCAGTGGAGTACATATCAGCAAGTAGCTTTGAGCGAAATACTGCATGGTTAACTCGTATTAGCAAATGTATCTCTGACTAGTTTTCAACTGGTTAGTTCATTGGTATCTGATAGCAGCAGACTTTCAATCTGTCCCAATATGGTGCCTCTATAGATATAGAGGAAAGGCCCCATATAGGTATAATATGAATAGGTGTAAGTATATATACCATGTCATTTGTAACCCAACCTCCCCATTCTACCCCAGTGCTACCGCAATCCCCCTGATGTTCCAAGTGTCTTAATTTTACGACTCTTGCTTAAGATGTAAAGGCCATATTGATGTAGTTAATGCATGGTCTCCATTGCAAAGTAGTTCTCAAAGCTTAATTATTTCTGGTCAAGCTACATTGGATCGGTCGGGGCGGGGTCGGGCTTAATGTTCAAATCTGGAACATTGAAATCGTCTATTATGAGAGTCTGTAATTAGAGCGTTCTCGGGTCAATATTTATTGAGGAACTGAATGAAGCAAAGATAAATAGCTGTCTGTATTATCATCAAAAGCGATTCTCAAAGCACCGTATTGTAGACCATTAATTGGTACCTAACATATATTTATATACACACACATTGATATAAATATATATGAATATATAATATATATATATATATATATATATATATATATATATATATATAGAGATATATATATATATATATATACATATATACATATATATATACATATATATATACTTATATATATATACTTATATATATATATATATATATATATATATATATATATATATATATATATATATATATATATATATATATATATATATATATATGATATATATACTGCATGATGGGGGTACGTGAAGTTCAACATGTCAACACCAATCAATATTGTTTGGCACAAATGCATGCAGCGGGTGCAATATGTTACTAAGTGTGGCATACCAATGCTGGTGAAAACGGATGCAACCAAGACGAAGTAGCAATGCAAATGAGCTATGCTACCGCAGAATGTCTTGAATATGGCATAAGCTCCGCTGGCGCAGCAGGGGATGCATCGCAGGCCTTGACGCAGCTGCAACTGCTGCCTCATCAATCCTGAGAAATCAGCAAATGTCAGGCTGTTATCAGAAGCAAACTTGATATGAGAGGATGCTACAAAACAGAATGAGAAGGAATATTGTGGCTATAGAGCACCAATGCATTCAATTCTATATAAACTGGATATGTATAAAGGCGGGATGCAGTCATACAAGCTGTTACCAACAAGTTGTGCCATCAATTAGTGGTGACCAAGTCTGTTAATAAGCTAAGCAATAACTGACTGCTATCGAGTTGATAACGAATAGCTACACATGGCGAATAATTTATTCAACAACAATGGCGAAACGGTGGCTGTGGCTTTATTCACCGTATATATTTACGCTCAGGTGTTAGACAAACACTAGTTCATCATAACTGAGCGACAATAACGTGTCTATCGTCATGTTGAAGGTTGAATAAATGACAGGTAATTATCTAGGCACATGGGTTGTAAATGGTGCAATGAAAAAATCAATTAGAACAGCTGTGCATCTGATGTGTGAATGATATATCAGTGGCCTTGAAGTAAAATTATATGGGAGTGCGAGTGCAACTCAAGCTTGTTGTCAATATGTCAACGACGGCACAGGACATCAATGCCTCGAGGAATGGGTAGAAGAAATACATCTCGTATATATCGAGATGCCAAGAACATTGCGAAGATATGGTGAGAGCCTTAAACGGCATCTCAGCTGAATCGCCTTATAGGTCACTGATATCAACACGAATCAATGTGGGGATCCCAAACTTATTACAGTCTTCGGTAGTTATCCATTTGCATGTCACCTCCGTTGCAAATAACTAAGTCGCGTGTCCAATGACCCAGATCGTGTACCCAGACCAGAACTGAATACGCATTTACATGTTTGAGAAGGAGTGTTTCCTAAGCTATTGACAAGCGTGTTTGGTTGGCTTTGGGTTAATGGGCTGTGAATAATCACGTCTATGCCTATACTAGCCAGGGGTAAAAGTCGAGCTCCAAGTCCAGATGATGAGCATAGAGCGTTAATAAAACATGACATAACATGGTTACCGCGGGGCTGTTGACCGATGGTCAAGGCTTAATCATTAAACAATAGGGTGGAGAATTGATCTGCACACTGAACATGTTTACCATTCGATTGTTGACCACAGTCTCATTTGACACCACAACTCCCAGCGATTGAAACATCAAGATAACCACAACCTGTAACGTATACCTCCTATGTGCGTCATGAGCTAATGCCAGAATACAGCCATTGAGATGTCTGGTAATTTGCTTGCAGTGTAGCAACTACCAGCTTGGTTCAGCAAAGTACAGATGATGCATGTACAAAACGGCAGTGATCATGAAGTGAAACCATATGGTGCTACAATACGAACCCGGTGTCATTACAAAGACGACATAGGGCATAAATGTCACATAGAAGTGGTGGGGTTAACTGCTGACTGGTTAAATATGATGATGTCGCTTTAATGGTAAGCCTAATACAAAAGGATTCAACATATGTTATGGTCACTGTAACGAACACCTGTTTAGGATTCTATATGAACACGACTAAAAGCATGGAGACAAATAGTTAACATTGAAATGATAAATCTCCTAAAAGTGATCCTCTTCCACCAAACCCCCAACCACTCGTGCACACAGATCTCACGTACCACGGCGGAAGTAACCCCGTAGGGCACAAATTATCACCCATGCTTGGAGCCCATGCAGACCCCTAAAGAAGCCATAATCTGATTGGAAGCAAGAAGCTGCCGACAGGAAATTGAATGCTCTGTGAGTGATTGGTCACATTGCACACTTATAGACCCGAAATGCAACCCAACGTATCTACATAAAGCACATTACTAAAGCAAAAATTCCCTAAATCAGCATCAGAGGTCCATACGCAAAACCTTTTGATAATTGACTATCCACATTCCAGATCATCGGTATCGATGTCGTTGTTATTTTTTTATGCTGTCTTTAAGGGAAATAAAGCTATTTAATGTTTGTTCTGGGCGTTTGTGGTTAGTGGTCAAATATTCAAAATAAATAATACTGCTGTAGCCAGAAATGTTGTTAATAAAAGGCCACACAAATGCTTAATGTAAATATTCAGACAACGCAACAAGCATACTGACTCAAATGAGATTATTGGTGCAAGCTACTGGTTGATGCTGCAGTACGATTAGCTTGCAAGCATAAGGGACGCTTACGTGCAATTAACAACCGCTATCCTTAACAACGCGCTACGAGGGGGATGTATATTTAGTCGAGTGATCCATCTATCAGGGTAGGCTTGGTCATGGCAACACTTACAACAGGCAAGTGAATAAAATATCGGTAAGGCGCTTTCATAGAACATATTCATGCGATTTGTTTGAACCATCAGACGAGGTTATTGGGTTTTGCGAACACGACTAAAAGCATGGAGACAAATAGTTAACATTGAAATGATAAATCTCCTAAAAGTGATCCTCTTCCACCAAACCCCCAACCACTCGTGCACACAGATCTCACGTACCACGGCGGAAGTAACCCCGTAGGGCACAAATTATCACCCATGCTTGGAGCCCATGCAGACCCCTAAAGAAGCCATAATCTGATTGGAAGCAAGAAGCTGCCGACAGGAAATTGAATGCTCTGTGAGTGATTGGTCACATTGCACACTTATAGACCCGAAATGTTACCCAACGTATCTACATAAAGCACATTACTAAAGCAAAAGTTCCCTAAATCAGCATCAGAGGTCCATACGCAAAACCTTTTGATAATTGACTATCCACATTCCAGATCATCGGTATCGATGTCGTTGTTAGTTTTTGATGCTGTCTTTAAGGGAAATAAAGCTATTTAATGTTTGTTCTGGGCGGTTGTGGTAAATTGTCAACTATTCAAAATAAATAATACTGCTGTAGCCAGAAATGTTGTTAATAAAAGGCAACACAAATGCTTAATGTAAATATTTAGACAACGCAACAAGCATACTGACTCAAATGAGATTATTGGTGCAAGCTACTGGTTGATGCTGCAGTACGATCGATTAGCTTGCAAGCATACGGGACGTTAACGTGCAATTAACAACCGTTATCCTTAGCAACGCGCTACGAGTGTGTGTGTGTGTGGGGGGGGTGGGTGTATATTTAGACGAGTGATCCATCTATCAGGGTAGGCTGGGTCATGGCAACACTGACAACAGGCAAGTGAATCAAATATCGGTAAGGATATTACTCTTTGTTTACGAAGACAAATCTTGACTGACCCTATGTGGCTGTAGGCATTTCATAGAACATATTCATGCGATTTGTTTGAACCATCAGAGGAGGTAATTGGTTTTTGAGATGCAACTCATTCAGGGGACGTTCGATAAATACCATCCCCAGTGTGGGGTGGTTGGAACATCGGTTATGACTCAAAAGAAGATATAACTAAGAGCGAAGCCTAAAATATCTAGTCACAGAATCATACTGTTGCCATAATAACGAGTGGTAATAGGAAGCGAAGGCTCCTTTATGAATGAGGTCAACATTTTCATTTCACAGAAAGGAACACTCGTTCATGACCACTAGTGACCAATATCTATTATATGAACAACAACTTATAACCGATTTGTTTTCAGTCGATGAACTCAACAAACACAAAAAGCACTTCTGATCACACATGACCAATTGTGCATATTGAACAAATCATTAATCATGAGTGACTTTATGCATTTGGCACATCAACTCAGAGTTCATTCCCCTTCGACCAACACAGATGAACAATGGACGTGGTTGACAGCGTGCAAACAGTTAATGACAAGCACATATTGAGAAGGAATGTTTGTCTTTGTGTGGGTGTTTCCTAAGCTATTAAAAAGCTCGTAGTTAATGGGCTACGAATAAGCACGTTAATGCACTTACCAGAATGGCAAGGGGTAAAAGTCGAGCTAAACATACCGTGCGGTTTCGTTCAATATTAGAAATACAGGTCCAGAAAATGAGCACTCAACATAGAGCGGTAAATAAACACGACATTACATGGTTACCACAAGGCTGTTGACCGATTAATCTGTTAACCCTATAAAACCCATCGATTGACACATTAAGATAACCGTACGCCGTAACGTATCACTCCTTTGTGCTTCTTCAACAGAATATACCATTGAGATGTCTCGTGATTTGCTTGCCATGCCGCAGCCCACGCTGGGTACTGTAAAGTAATGCTAAAACAGAAATGAAATGGCAGTGACCATGCAGTAAACGTTCAGAAGCTGTCATTACTTCAACGAAGTCATAGGGCATCGAAGCTGCGTAGAAGTGGTTGAAGACCGAACGTCAAATATGAACAGAGATGTTATGTTTCAGCCGCTTTAATTGTAGGTACTTAAGACAAATACAAATTGATTAAACACATGCTACAGTCACAGTAGCGAACATTTATACTAATATGAATATAAGCGTGATTTAATAATTCGTCCAACACCTCGAGAAACGAGATTCTAATGATGCTAGTTTATACCTCATATATGCTTTAGGGGACAATGTATATCAATAAAAAAACCGTACAATAACAATAGCGTGAAAGAATACCACAATTTCCAAGTTGTACAGTGTACGACCCATTATGGTGGTATTTACATCAACCTTAGACGTTGATGCGGAAAACGCCCACAAGATATCGGATAGAGAGCATTAGTTCAAAACGTCAGCGCTACAGAGGATGATGTGATTGCAGCCCCATCCCTAGTATAGCAGTTTATGTGAGCAATTACTTGAGTCAGGTCTTTTTCCGTCGAAATAGCAAAGGTCACACCACACTGCCATCACTGAGAGCACGCCGTTACAGAGTAGCTTCCCTAGGTCGGAATAGAATAGGTACTGTAAAATAACGAACTTAAAAGCTAGCCAATATAACATTGTACAGATTTTGTCGTTCACCGTACTTCCTCAAATGCAAACGCACATCTGTCCTTGATGTAGCAGCTCTTTTGATGATCTTAATGACTTGTTGATGATAATGCAACTTTGTTTGCCGATCATACATTAAGCTTTGTTGTTTGCGTAGATAAAACTTTGTTCACCACAGTGTCGCTAGCGTCACGATTGACGACCACCTGGTAAGGGGTTAAAGTTGGTTATACATGCACACTGGCGGTCAAGAGAAAGCATAGTACACATACCTAAAGGTTTCAGCCTGCCTATGCATCAGCGATCAATTTGACCGTAGTAGAATTACATTCGACAGCACGGAGATAAAAATATTCATATCAATTTTTCAAACATTTCAAGTACAATTGAGAGGAGTAAAAGAGGTGAATGTCTCAGTGATGAGAACTTCGCCAATACGACACCCCTTGATGTCATTAGTATACTACCATGAATTGCTAATTTACCTAATCGACTCGATTCAGAGACAAATTGACAACATCTCCATCACTTGGCTTAAAAAGATGTAGGCCTCCAATACATACAAAGAAGTAAAGACCGGCCAATTGCCACTGCTCCCGAAGCATGGTTAGCATGAACTGGCTATACAAGGGAACTGTTGGACAATATCGGACATCGTCCCGCCTAACTCCTGCACCTACAATTCATTCTAGAGGGTATTTTCCTTCCCAGACCAACATCCACCCACCCTTCTCTCTTTCTTGCCCCCCTCTCTCTATCCCAAACATTTCTGGGCACAAATAGATGTATGAGAAATTTGTCACTAAGCCTTACATAGCAATGCTCGGAAAGACGGGTGCAACCTAGTTACAATGCAGATAAGCCATGTTACCAAACAACGACTTGAACAGCGTATGAGCTCCGTCGGCGCAGCATAGGAAACATCGCATGAGGGAATTGACGCAGCTGCAACTGCTGCCTTACAAATCCTGTCATTGTTGCTGTTATGTATTCTGGCCTCCATAATGCCAGACAATGTCCATCAATAACAGAATGAGAAATCAGAAACTATCAGGCTGTTGACATGAGAGGCTGCCACAAAACAGAATGAAGGAGAGAAAGCATATTGTGACTACTGAGCACCAATGCATTCAGCTCTATATAAACAGTAATGTAACACTAAGCCAGTGTATCATACAAGCCTTTAACAACAACATATGCCATCAATTAGTGTTGACCAAGACGGGCAAATAAGCTAAACAATAACTGGCAACTGTATCGTTGATAACGAATGGTTCCACATGGTGAATAATTTATCCAACAACAATGGCGACTTGGTGGCCGAAGCTTCATTCACCGCAAATGTGTATGCTCAGGAGTAAGCGACGAAACGTGTCTATATTCACGCCGAAGGTTGGATACCCCACCCACTCGTAAACACATAACTCTCGCATCATCGGCGGAAGTATCCCCCAAGGGCACAAATGGCATATTACCGCCCACATTTCGAGCCCATGCAGGCCCCTGGTCAAGGTGTAATCTGATTCGAAGCGTGTAGCTGCCGACAGATAGCGTACATATAGAGGACAACATCACATGTGCCCAGCTTGTTGTTCGAGGACCTCGACATATGTGCAACATTATACATTATGCAGCAGCGGCCAACAATCCACGGGTCACACCAATTTTGCCCACTAGTTCAAAAAGGGACCCGATTGTCGTTGCTGTTTTCTTTGTAAGTACCATAGTTTCCATAGTGTTTACTGAGTTTATTGTGTTTATGAAGGAACATGTCTGATATAAAAGTCATGGTGAATAAAACCCTCTTTTTTTCAACTTTGCCAGTGAACGCATTCCCGTATAGTTTATCGGTTAACATTAGTTTGTGCCCTTCGTGTTGACCAATGCATGAATATTGAGCCACATACAATATGTGTTTTGTTGTCCATGTAGGTTTACGAATCAATTTAGAAAGCCAGCCACCGTGATCAGACATTTAATTGTATCTTCGCAGCTTTATTAATGTCCACGGATTGCTAAGAAATGAGTCTCGCTTCTAAGTGGTATTCGACGGTCATACCGCATAATGTGCTTTAGGAGTACATGTATGTCAATGAAGACATCATATTATAGCAGTGCTGCGAATGATCACCACAATTTCTAATAAGATTGGCGGTTATGGTGCCATTGAGAATAACCTTTGAATAATTTGAAGTTGACCAATACTTGAATATTGAGAGAAACTAGCCATATGAGCTACGTTGACTCAAGCGAACTAATCAGCTGCATAAATCAATTTCAAAAGCCAGCCGCCGCACTGAGACATGTAATTGTACTATCGCAACCCAATGAATGCCGACAGAGTCCTGAGTATTGAGTTTTGCGACGGCCCTATGCTATGGCTGAATGTTACCAAATATTTCGTATACTATGCCGGATATGCATATATGTTTTCAACTTGAAAGAGAGTTCTAATGCTTGCGCTTCATTGAGTTCCAAGTAGAATAGGTACTGTAAAAATATTGAAACTAAAAGATAGTCAATCTCATAGGATACAGCTTTTGTCGTTTATCGAATCTTCGAATGCAAACGCAAAGCCTTGATACAACAGTTGAGATACTCTCAAATACATAGGATTATACGACTTTGCTTTCCCATAATGCACCAAGCTATGTGGTTTACGTGGATATAACTGGAAACTGTAATCAATCATCGAAGCGGAAACATCACAATCAACAGAGGCTCTCCGGTCAACATGCTGTCCGTTACCTGCCAAGAACCTTGTTAAGTAGGTCATGATGTAAAACACACCTGTTGATGGTATCGAGCTAGCTTTCCTGTCTGGATTGACTTATTGATAATATTTCGCGCATCAAGAATTTCACTGTTTTCTATGCCCCCTATGATACTCATCCTCGCGTTTCTGTGCAATTAGTGCATTTGGCAAAATAGAACAATCGCACATGCTCGAAGAATGGATACCAGTTATTAATCATTGGTACATATTAGCATTCACCGACCAGTTTCTAGTTTGTCGGGTAAATGTCACTCTGAACAAGCATTGACAGGTTCGAACCACGCCACACAGGCAGCTAATATCGTAATGCAACATTATCAACCCCAATTAGGCAATGTATTCTAAGCCAGTTTTTATCTGGTTTCTTCATTAGTATGTAAAAGCAACAGGCTGCCATTCGACCTATATACGGTCACGTTGAGGAGTAATTTGACTAGGCCTGCGTGTGAAATATTAGTCACTTGGAGGCTTACCCTTTCCAAGACGTTTGTTTTGTCTAGTTTTGGGAAAAGATAAAAGACACAATGGTTTATCGATATCAGTGATATTACCATCTTGATATTACAGTAAATGCATGGATCTCATATGACAGCAAACAATCGACAACTGCATGTTGCCCGCCCCTTTTACTCTTTAATTTTTTTACAAATGCCATACTGCATAATTCTTTGAGTCTTTTCGAATATTATACAAACAATTACTTGGATAAGATCCATGTTTTGACGTAATATCATTATTAGTGTCCGGGACATTGTCATAATGTATAATGAATGATCAGCTTGGAAAGGGGGCAAGAAACAATAACTTAATTAGGCCCCTCCAGGCAGCTCAACACCATGTGGCGTTGCTGTTGATTCTTAGCCCTATCACTCACGCGTATTATACAGTACATATTTTATGCCAGGCATAGTAACCACAATCACCAACGTCCACGCAACTGAACCCAATATGCGGTGATATAAGTTATCCATATATATTTTGATGGCTCAATAAAAAAGACAGTTAAACAACCACATTCTATCCGCTGACACATAGAGTTCCTCATTCATGTGCTCGGACCTAAAAACGTTGCATCAATCTACGACTAACGTTAGGAACTTTCCGTAGAAGAAAATTGTAAATGTACTTTGTAAATGTTCCCTTTACATCATAAGTATACCACCTCTGCTTACTGATGCAACAGCAGGGCTTACCATGCTGAATTCGACTCGGAGTGGAATAAATATTCAGCTAGCTATGGTGTAAGCCTTTAATCCATCCCGATTATATATATATAGATATATATATATATAGAGATATATATATATATATATATATATATATAGAGATATATAGATATATATAGATATATATATATAGAGCCATATATAGATATATATATATATATATGTATATATATATTGGTATATATATATGTATACAATTATATATATATATTATATATAGATAAAAATATATATATATATATTATATATAATATATATCGATAGAAAGAGCGATATAGATATATATAACATTTAGATATTGCATATCGATATAGAAACAACATATGATTAATGTTACACACATATATATATATACATATATATATATAGATCTAGATATATATATATAGATATATATATATATATATATATATATATATATAGACACATATATACACATATATATATATATATATATATATATATATATATATATATATATATATATATATATATATATATATATATATATATATATATATATATATATATATATATGCCATTCGTATTGCACGTAATGATTCAACAGAAATGTTCTGGCATGAAGTTTTAAACAACATGTTAATGTTACATCGCTTAAACCTCATTATTTGCCATAGCATGAACAGCAGTGCTGTTTACGTTATAAAGATATAATATAGCCGACATCCACGCACCTGGTTCGGTCACAAAATCACATAACCTCCCATATCAGGTTCATTTCATGCCAGTGTCTAATTTACCTTTTTATCCACAGTCGTAAGTAGCTATTGTACTCCTTTCCGTGAACTGCTGTATGGAACACAAAATCGGTGGTGATATGGTGGAGCTCAGATGTATTTAAAGCGCCGAAATCTTATTCCTCATGAATATTACAGAACAAAGGTTACATGATTTATTCTGCTAAATTGAATAAAAACGTAGCCTAGCATTAATTTCAATATTGCTAACCACGTATATTGATCTTCCATCCACAAACAAGCGAGTTGTGTAAGTGTGAGATAGACACCAATGTGTCGCTATGCCGGGTGTGTAATACACCAACTGTGCCCCTGTCTATTTGTTGATAAGCTGCTCATTTCCCGCTCTACATCAATATGATATATGTGATTATCATCTGGACCGATGTTTGCTTGGCGCTAATATTGAGCTGTACGTTATGCATTACGTTCTATATTCACCCGCCGAAGCGACACACATCATTGACCCGACTTGTATGTATCCACGTACACAACACACTATCGCTACGAAGCCACTGAGTTCCTACTCGAGTGATGACCTACCACTGTTACGGTGATATCTTGCGGGGATATAACAAGCAGATATTTCATGAGGCAGTTGCTTCATAATTATATCTAATCTTAGTATTTATGGATAATAGTTCATTATCGACTCCTTAGATGAATAGTGATTGTCACAGCTGGAACTTATGGAAAGCTTAGTAATTGACTACTGTTGCAAAAGTGAGAGTGGTCATATACCTAATAAACGTTATTTGTATGGGGACATAACAAATCTCTCCTCTGTAAGTAGCCTTGAGGCAAATATCGACTGGCAAAATCAAACTGGTAAAAGCAAATCAAATGGGTTACGGGCAGTAACCACATCAGGCCTCTGGGGCGTTAAGATTATATATAAATCTACTTCTTACAGTTAAATACATTCCAAGTGTTCACTGCTCCATCATATAATGGCAATGAACAAGGCATACTATATCCTTGATTTACATTGTTGCGTTATGTGAGATCTGTAGTCAGAAAACATGCAATTCAGGTGAATATATTGCTTCTTATGTGTTTCAGAGAGCCTGTGTCGATGAGGCGTTGACGTAGTGTTAATAGGTTCTCCAACTCAAATTATGCAAAACGGCTTAAAACCTACCTTAATATTGGCGACCTAAAGCATACGGCTTTTGATGATACCTTTGTATATCACCTGTTGTACACGTTCATTGCCTGTCATCAATCAGGTATGCAGCAACCTCTCCTCAGACACAGCGCATATGCTCCAACAAGCCGGCAACATAGTGTTGTCTGCTGTTTATAAGGCAGGATGTTGCGTACCACGATGGCTGCATATTTGTATGAGGACATATAATTGGATTCATAACAGCCAATGGGTATGGGTACCCACAAGCGCGGCATTATATATACATGACACTGAATACGGCGTCTTCATTGTGGCAACTCTTATTACCGTGTGTATTCATCATATACCATTGTACCTCGGTGCTTCATCAGAGCAATATCCTCCTGCTTTGTGATTTATGGTAATGTCAAGCTTCCAGGCGCCGTGTTGTCTACGTGAGGAAGAAGGTAAGAATTAACGGCCCTGATGGGCTGCTGTTTTTGGTGTAAGTAACACGGCATTGATTATTTCCTGTTTATATGGCAAGCAGCCTAAAAATATGAGATACTTTTGTTTTACCGTTCAATACATTGACAAAAGCTGTTATTGTTCAAGCTGATCTCTTTTTACCTAGAGAGACTGAAGAGATAAATGTCTATCCACGCGAACACGGATATGATTGGTGCTATATTACCTATACGATGTACACATACACACGGTGTATTAAGTAGGAACTGGTGCTTGGATATGTGCGATGTGCACTCATCTATAATATTATAGGCTTGGAAATTGTATAAATCAGTCTAGCATAAATCATATAGTAATAGCCGTATCAGCATCATACTCTCTCTGACCAATATGCCGCCTACCAGCAGAAATGGCTTTGTACATATAATCGCTGGTATCAACGAGCTGTCGGTGTTTCTGGCGTGTATCTCGCATTTTGTTATCATGTTCCTTCTGAGCATGTATCAAAACATTTGTACCATAAAGTGACTACGTAAGCGATTAACAATAACATCATCAAAGCCTACCTGGTAAACTTATAGTCTATCATCAACATGATACTGATACCTGGAGGCAGCACATTGCCATTTAACTGTTACCCTTCATATCTGAAGGGTCGTGATAAGCTACCTAGGCTAAATATAAAAGTAATTTGTATACACCGAGTATTACGCTGAAATGTACCAACATATATGCAGTCGTTACAAGCAATACCATTTAAGTACTGGCGTTAATGCTTTAAATAATTGATGCTGTGGTCTACGGAAAGAGCCAAAGTGACTACCCGCTCCTTATTCCCCTCTGCCTTAATGACATCTGCTTTTCACAAGTAAGATAATCGCTAATCTGATGCTTTCCTTGTACTTGAGCGCAAGATAAACGCTAATCTGACCCTGTACTTAAGCGCCAATTTGTATGGTAACTTCGCCATTCATTCCCTACATTCGACATTGTTTTGCCAAATACAGTAAAAAATGATATATCTTTTGGTGATTAATGCAGCGCCGTCTATGAAAAACAGCATGGAGCAGAATACATTGTCAATGCGCGATATCAACAAGGTAATTGCATAGATAATTGCGCATGACAGGTGTCCGCCTGTTCATCCAAACAACATTTTATATTTTCCTAACAATGTTAGGAAAATATAAAATGTCTTGTGCAGCAGGATGCGTTACTAAGCCGAGCATATCAATTTGACGAAAAGAACACTTAAGTGTAGCCACGATGATACTTTCAATACAACACAAACCAATACTCCTATAATCTCGGGAACGACAATACGTTTGTGTGCTGTTGACATGATGGCTATTGCGTTCATTATCCTCAAATAGTACATTACGTGGCCCAAAATGTTGCAATGCTAAAATATGGATCCATCCTATTTTGCAGTGTTGTTTTGATTCCCCCTATATCAAGATTATCTTTACGCTTAGATATATCACTTAGCACCATCATAGATTATATAAACGCAACACAATATGGGTATTTTCTTTGCCTTCATTATGCATTTTCTACGCTATATGCTAATTTGTCACTTATGCTATTTTCTTCGTCAACAAGTTAACTTTATTGTGATGAGTAACAGGCAGAAATCAACGATATGGATAGCTGCAGACTTTCATTGACAACTAGAGTGTACATGCTCTCAGAGATGGTATCGTGCCTGGCAGCTATAGATCTCATGACAAGATATGAAAATCTTAATTACATCTTAGCATTAAGGATTGCATAATTCACAGCCGACAAAAACCAGAAAGATAAAAACGATGCGTGTGTGTGTGTGTGTGTGTGTGTGTGTGTGTGTGTGTGTGTGTGTGTGTGTGTGTGTGTGTGTGTGTGTGTGTGTGTGTGTGTGTGTGTGTGTGTGTGTGTGTGTGTGTGTGTGTGTGTGTGTGTGTGTGTGTACATTGACTACCCATAGTATTTGAGCCAAGGCTCTACGCGATATTTTATTAATTTCCGTACTAAACGCCATACTACACATACGGTTACTTTATTCGATCTTAATAAGTACGCTGCCCTTTACCTGTTGATTGCCTCGCTTGATAAAAGACAGCCTGTCATCAATCATGCATTCGCCTGCCTCCCTTAGCACAGCCTCTTAACGCCATCAAACCATCCACACGGCTAGTTTATAGCGGTGCCGCTGGATACCTCCTAAATATTAAAATCCAGGATGCTAGCCTATCCATATTTGGTCACAGTAACAATCAGCCGAAGCTATTATGTGTGCATCGTTGATGTAAAATGATATATATATATATATGGCATGATGCTGGCTTCTATGAGGTAAATTTATGTACATTGTACTGTGGGTTATGACTGTACGATATGCGTGCGTCATGCATTTTTAATTTGGATAGTTGTATTGGTTCTGTCGTTTATACCAACACAAATCCTTTAGAAGTGTTTTATCATAAACGATCCAGCAGCCAGCCAATGGCAATGGTGTCAATGCCACATTGTCATTTATATATGCATTAAGATTTGTGATGTTCCAATCAGAAGCCGTGTCTCTCGAGACATTGTCTAAATTTGGCCTCTTATAAACACTGTGTATTTAGCTGAAACATACCAACATATATTAAGACATCACAAGCAGTCTTTTTAAATTCTGGCGTTGATGCTTTACGTTATTGATGTAGGGGTTTTCCAAAAGTTATCACCTGCAACCTAATCCCATCGACCTAATCTGATGCTTACCCTGTGCTTAAGTGCCTACACGGCGTTAGTCGAAGCAGCGCTGTAGAGATTACCCCTACATCAGTATCATCTTTACGCTTTGAAATATCACTTAGCGTCATCATGGATGATATAAACACAACAAATAATGGGTACTTTGTTTGGCTTCATCGTGTAATTCTCCACGTTTTGCGCTAATTTGTCACTTCGGGCTATTTTCATCATCCATAAGTTAACTTAATCATTATGAGTAACGAGTAATGTGGACGGACATTATTTTTATCGCTGATAACTAGAGTGTAGGTGTTCACAGAACTCTACTGACCATATATGAAACCCTTCATTAAGTATTAGCAGCCAGAGTGATAAACGAGATTGGGGTCATACAACTAACGGGCGTTATTAGTGTGGCAAACTACCGAGTGTAAGTCTGTATCATTGCAATAGGTATCCCCTTGCATAGAAATAAATGAGACAGATATATGTGTGTGTATATATATATGTACATTAGCCGCCCATAACATTTGGGCCAGGGCCCTAAAGCTACTTCAATTGATCATTAATGAGAACGCTGCATTTTAGCTGATGCGTGCTTCGCATGTTTAGAGATAGACTGCCATCAATCATACAGACTCCTACTTCCCCAAGTACAGTCTTTTAACTCCATCAAACCATCTGTGCAGCAAATATATAAAGGTGACGATGCATGCGTCCGCAAGAGAAAAAATCCAGGATGCTAGCCCATCAACATTTGGTGTGTTGCCAAAATCAGATGAATTTTTTGTGAGTGTTTCGTCATTTGTTAATCATTCATGTACATGACATGTTTCTGGCTTCTATGAGGAGTATTGTACAAATTCGTCGAGTGTGTGATATAACTAAACCATATGCTTGTGTTAAGCATATTTGATGGGGATAGTGAGATTTATTTTGTCGTTAATATTACCATTATCAAATTAGAAGTGTTTAATTATGAACTATCCAGCAGCCAGTGTATCTGGTTATAGTGTCAATAACATACTACCATGTCACTATAGAGAAAATCAAAGCATCACTTAGGCATCAACACCATTCGTGAAAAGTGTACAAAATGACGAGCTGAATTACTCAATTCAATTTAGTATTACCTCGAATTCAAGACTCCTGAAATAGGCTATACACACACGTACACATATATGTATGTATATATATATATATATATATATATATATATATATATATATATATATATATATATATATATACATATATATATATATATATATATATATATATATATATATATATATATATATATATATATATATTTATATATATATATATACATGTATATATATATATACATACATATATATATATATTATATTGATAGTACATTACTGAAATTATAATGATATACGATAATATGGTAAATTGATTACTGTAGGATTGTATTATCTCTATCATGTAACTATTAGCCATCTAGGTTTTGAAATGATTTGACACCAACATTCTATTAACTTGAGACAGCGGATCCTTTATCAGGCTTGTGTCATTTATATTCAAACTAATATCCGAGGTATCATACAATGAGTTCCGATTACAATCGGTTTGTCCGTTTGAATGTGGATTTGTATTTCTATTGGGACAACGCTGAGGCTCACTACTATTTGTGATGCGATTACACTTAAGTGGAGCTGTTCGAGGTGATGTCGCGTCTGAGGAAAGTGGAGCTGATAATAAGTAAGGCAATTTGCAGTATTCTTCTTGGGAACAATGACTTCTGGCTGAGTCTTGAGAGGCAGACTTTGCCTGGGTAGCATGATTTAAGCCACTCAAGTGAATTGGGATTTCATTAATCGCCTGTGCATTGTTGAGCAAAGTTTCGTTTGATGTAGCACGATCAATAGAAAATGTGTAAGTAGCAAAATTAGTTTCTGCCTTGTACTTCTTTATAAAATCAGCACCTTCAATTAAACATGGTTGTAATTCATTTATGACGTGGAAATAAATAGAGAAAACTCTTTTCTTTATATACCTAAACCTTTAGAATCGCTGCCGTTGGCAACCGTAATGAATTTGGTTTTACATGCATCGATAACAGGGGAACAATACAATCAATTTTCTCATGCAAAGGTGTCGATTCATGATATACGCACGCCAGTGTCTAATAAGGCGGTGCAGGATCTTAACTTGCACCGTTTGATTACAGAAGAAGGCGGTGTTGACAGAATTAATTGATTCAACTCATTTTTCCTTCCCTAAACTATCCAAACGGTGCTTGTTTAGTTTAGTTTAAAATACACTCCCTAGCAATGTGCCCTTCTTTATTGCACCTGTAGTGGCGAGAATACGATCTACGTACTTGAGATCTACCGCGTCTATCAGAGAAAGCGGCCATTTGATTTTCAGCATTCTCATATGGTGACGAAACCGATGATGTTTTGGTTCCAAAATATTCGCGTTCTAATCTACTCTGAAGTTCAACACTCAATGATTTTCGTTCAGCCTTGTCGAACGTTGTAAAGATACAGTCTGTGAGCTCATTTGGAACAATTCGACGCAAATGTGTGATAATCATGTGGGACTGCAAGTGTTCCTGGTTGAATCCTAAACGCCAAAACAACCGTGTAGCACATCGGCCCTAGACACGTGGGTGTGATCGCGCATGATCGTTTCTGACTGTACGCTAGCTAAGTCCGAGAGGAAGGCAGGCATTGCAGAAACAATTGCGGCTTCCGACCAGTTAGCGCGTGTACTGAGGCAAACAGTCATCCCAGCTATCAGCAATGCCCCTGAACTTAGGTGGCTACCCCAACAATGGCGTTGAGTAGCTATGGGATAAAACCTTTGGCTACAAACTATCAACATACCTCACCCGCAGTATCGAGGCAATGGCCGGGGCTGATATCCTTTTGTCTATTCATGTCACGATTTGGCATATAGCATTTTATATCATATTTCGACATGTTTGCGCTATGAATGATTCACCACACGTTCGTGGTGTATATGAATATGTAATAGCACACAATACATTTCCACGGTCTTGCAATGAATAGCAGGCGTTGAATTAGATAAGCATTGAACACAACTAAACATCGTATGTGGCTGCATATCTTTTTACCACTCACTAAAAACGATTCACATCACCTCCTTTTGTACAAGACTTGTCATCGATTTTTATTAGTACCATGTCAATTTATCAATATCGAAACCATCTTGACCCACGAACAGCACTGGTGATCCCATATCGGTACTTGTATGGTCTCTGACATCATCTATACATCAACAGAACGTTGCCATTCCTAGCATACCACACGGAGTGGCCGCGGTACCAAAAGGAAAACACGAGTCTTAACAATAATATTTGTCGTTAACTCAGAAAGCATGAAAAGGATCACGTTTGTCTTTGTGGTTTCCTTAACGGCTGTTGTTTCCATGGTGTGTTTATCGCGTTCATCATGTTTGAGTTCTTAATGCAAATAAACTGTGCGTATAAAGGCTCATTTATGGACGAGAGATTTAATTCCCGCCCGCAACCATTTGTCAACAACTCGCCATTACCCATTTAATGAGATGCTTACATACCGGATTTTAAGTTGAGTCTTATGTCGACCGACGAGTGATCATATCTCGTTATAAACCAATCTCTGTACCAATGTGAGTGTTAACTTGAAAGCTAGCCGTTCCAATACGAACTTCAATGAATTTAGCCCGACATGAAATGGAATAATGCACACCTACTGGTTTCACAACAATGTATTATAGCCGATAGAGCCGATAATTGGATGACTTGCTTCGTATCTAGTCTAACATCTATCTGCTGATTCGAACATCTGTTCAACATTTAGGCTATGTAAATGCAAAGTAGTCACAGCGATCTCATTTTCGAATCACCAGTTTTACATCTGTATCAACCCGCAATACTTACTAGACGTTTGATGACATACGATTCGTCCATCGCACACAACCACGTTTCTTAAATTGCAGTACCACATATAGTAACAGAAAAAAAATTATGGCACCATAGAATGTCGTCCAATACCAAATTGTATCGCTTAAAAGGGGGAAACCTGGTGTTTATACCGAACACCATTGTCAAATGATAGATTATGCCTTTACAGTTGGTTTAAAGCAATCTATGAATCGGATACTTCATGCCAAGCCTATTTAGCCTACCTCTTTCTTATTCTTACTTACAATAACTGCTATGGTGTGTGTCATTTCATATCACCCCTATCCGTGTAGGGATCGTACATGCATTAGTGCACTGCCTCTTAGCAATTGTGGTAGCCTGCGCGACGCAGCTATGTCTTTTACATGTTGTCATATGGCAGAATATGACACATAAATTGCATATTACGCTAACCAGGTTTTGATATGCTAGACCACATAAACATATTCACAATTGATGCATAATGTCGTCACACTGGTTTAAAACATTTACATTGACATTTCTATTGAGCAATAATTTGTTTCCTGCCGCTTTAATGTAAAGTCATTCATCACTGGTATAGCTGTAAAATATTTGACGGTTTGGTGAATACAGATGGCTTGAGCAAATTGATACGACATATTCAACGGTGACGTTAGCCTTATATCTCCGTAGATTAATGGTAATAATGTACATTATATTTATCGCAATCGCCAAACGACATCATCGTTGGGAACACCAAAGCAATTTAACGATATCAGGGTCTTGAAGATAGCCTTTGAACTTACGCCAAATGACAACATCGAATAATCACGAATGAGCGATTGAATTATTTAGTGGCATAAGCACACAAACGCCATCCACATCCCATCAAATACGACAGGTGAGGGAGATAGTCAAGGTAACTCCTTTGTAATTAAATCGCCTCCAAATGTCGATATAGGGCTGTGTAGCACGGTGACATTTTGTTAAATACTAATTGAGGCTTATGGCCTAACATTGAAATGTCATCATTGCCAGGGGATGCACAACGAGCAGACGAGGTCATGTTTTAACTGAGGCCCAAGTGCTTGCTATTAATGACTCCCTAGTTATGAGGTCGTTTGATCCATATAACATACTGCTACAGAACGTCCTGGTTGATTGATACTTCAAGAACTGTCGAAACCTGGATGCAGTCTTGCAAAGTGTTCCTCATTGCCGCACATTGAAATGTTAGGGGGTGAAAACAAATCGATTACACCCACGACTTTACTCAGTTAGTGATACCACTTATTCTAGCAAAGAGAGATGTTTATTAGCTAGGGATAATATACGAGACTTGGTGAGCTAACATCTAAATACAGTCCAGCTGGCATAACGGTAATAAGCACCTCAATGGCCTGAAAAATGCGTATCAGATTTATACTAGTATTTATTTTATTTCTTGATCAGTTTGTTTCATATGAGATACCAAATGACATGCATTCAACTGTCATTCGGTATTGTATATGTGCATATCAGCCTATAAAGATACCTGATCTGAAGAGTATTTCGTGGAAGGAATCGAGAACAATTATTAATTAACAACCGAGTCCAAAATAACGGCTTTTTGTTGTTAAACCCATGGTAAGCTAGCATAGATAACCAAAACAAAACAGTTTGCAACAAGTTGATCGCATGACCAATTACACTATCACTTGTTCGTCATCGAGGTAATAGTCAGCAGCTTAAAAGACAGACAGTTAAAATGTGTAAAATTACTGTTCAATGACCTATACATGTGTACAATACAACACATCTACAAGCGACATGCCAAAATGGTGTCAGTCTTGCATGATTATATGCGTATATATATATCTACATATCTTTATATATATATATCTACGTATATACAAATATTTATATAAACATCTATATTCATATATATATATATATACATATATATATATATATATATATATATATATATATATATATATATATATATATATATATATGTATGTATGTATATATGAATATATATATATACATATATATATATATATATATATATATATATCTATATATATATATATATATATATATATATATATATATATATATACAAACAATAGGTAATGCATAAATACAAGAATATATATACCTATTTAATTTTATCAGTATGATACTGATAACTTGAGGCAGCACCATTTGGTCGTTATCTGTGTTATTCCTCACCCTTAAAGTCTCGAGTGTCTTGAATAGCAACTTTGCCTAAATATGTAAATTATAGCCATTTATAAACACTGTGTAACCTAAAACACACCAATAAACGCTAATCGGAAGCTTACCTTTAGCTTAAGTGCCACCTTTTGGTGGAATCTTCTGAACCACCAATGATGTGAATTATGACATTCATTGCCGACCTTCGTCATTGTTTTGCCGAATACAGTAGGAAATGATATGCCTCAAGCCGATTAACAAAGTGCCTTCCATGGGCATGGTGTCATTTTACTTTATGCGATAACCATACCAAGAAAACCAATTTAATTCCTTGCTGTTAGACTTAATGGAAGCTAAGGTTCAGTAACAATGGTACTTACGACACCAACCATCCAATTATCTAGGAAACGTCAGCTAACTTGTGTGCTGTTTCTATGGTGCCTGTTACGTCCATTGGCCTTAAATAGTTCATTGCGGGGTCCAAATAGCTGCAAGACTTCAATATAGAACCCGTTTGCAATGGCTATCAACGCACCAAGCCGATATTTGCGGGTCTTATTCTAGCAGCGCTGTATTGATTCCCCATATTCTTTGTATCATCTTCAGCTTAGGAATGTCACTTAACGCCACGATGGATGATATAAAGGCAACACGTAATGGGTATTTTGTTTGGCGCTATTGTGTATAAATCTCTACACCGTGTGCTAATTTGTCTTGATGAGTAACGGGAAGATATCAATATATTGTTCATAAAGTGGACGGAGTAGCCGCACTGTGTCAATGACAACTAGCGTGTGCATTCTCTCAGAGATAGTACTGTACGTGGCAGCTATAGATCTTATGACCAAATATGAAAGATTGCATAATTATTCTCATAGCCGAACTTAACCAGGGGTGTGCAAACGATTGCGGACATTTAACTAATGGGCGTAATCAATATGACAAACTAATCTTAGTATTTATGGATAATAGTTCATTATCGACTCCTTAGGTGAATAGTGATTGTCACAGCTGGAACTTATGGAAAGCTTAGTAATTGACTATTGTTGTAAAAGTGAGTGTGGTCATATAGCTAATAAACGTTATTTGTATGGGGACGTAACAAATCTCTCATGTGTAAGTAGCCTTGAGGCAAATATCGATTGGCAAAATCAAACTGGTAAAAGCAAATCAAATGGGTTACGGACAGTAACCACATCAGGCCTCTGGGGCGTTTGGATTACATATAAATCTACTTCTTACAGTTAAATGCATTCCAAGTGTTCACTGCTCCATCATATAATGGCAATGAACACGGCATACTATATCCTTGATTTACATTGTTGCGTTATGTGAGATCTGCAGTCAGAAAACATCCAATATCAGGTGAATATATTACTTTTTATGTGTTTCAGATAGCCTGTGTCGATGAGGCGTTGACCGTAGTGTTAATAGGTTCTCCAATTCAAATTATGCAAAACGGCTTAAAACCTACCTTAATATTGGCGACCTAAAGCATACGGCTTTTGATGATACCTTTGTATATCACCTGTTGTACACGTTCATTGCCTGTCATCAATCAGGTATGCAGCAACCTCTCCTCAGACACAGTGCGTCTGCTCCAACAAGCCGGCAACTTAGTGTTGTCTGTTGCTTATAAAGCATGATGTTGTGTACCACGATGGCTGCATATTTGTATGAGGACATATAATTGGATTCATAACAGCCAATGGGTATGGGTACCCACAAGAGCGGCATTATATATACATGACACTGAATACGGCGTCTTCATTGTGGCAACTCTTATTACCGTGTGTATTCATCATATACCATTGTTCCTCGGTGCTTCATCAGAGCAATATCCTCCTGCTTTGTGATTTATGGTAATGTCAAGCTTCCAGGCGCCGTGTTGTCTACGTGAGGAAGTAGATAAGAATTAACGGCCCTGATGGGCTGCTGTTTTTGGTGTAAGTAACACGGCATTGATTATTTCCTGTTTATATGGCAAGCAGCCTAAAAATATGAGATACTTTTGTTTTACCGTTCAATACATTGACAAAAGCTGCTATTGTTCAAGCTGATCTCTTTTACCTAGAGAGACTGAAGAGATAAATGTCTATCCACGCGAACACGGATATGATTGGTGCTATATTACCTATACGATGTACACATACACACGGTGTATTAAGCAGGAACTGGTGCTTGGATATGTGCCATGTGCTCTTATCTATAATATTATAGGCGTGGAAATTGTATAAATCAGTCTAGAATAAATCATAGAGTAATAGCCGTATAAACATCATACTCTCTCTGACCAATATGCCGCCTATCAGCAGAAATGGCTTTGTACATATAATCGCTGGTATCAACGAGCTGTCGGTGTTTCTGGCGTGGATCTCGCATTTTTTAATAATGTTCCTTCTGAGCATGTATCAACACATTTGTACCATAAAGTGACTACGTAAGCGATTAACAATAACATCATCAAAGCCTACCTGGTAAACTTATAATCTATCATCAACATGATACTGATACCTGGAGGCAGCACATTACCATTTAACTGTTATCCTTCATATCTCAAGGGTCTTGATAAGCTACCTAGGCTAAATATAAAAGTAATTTGTTTACACCGAGTATTACGCTAAAATGTACCAACATATATGCAGTCGTTACAAGCAAAACCATTTAAGTACTGGCGTTAATGCTTTATATAATAGATGCTGCGGTCTACGGAAAGAGCCAAAGTGACTACCCGCTCCTTATTCCCCTCTGCCTTAATGACATCTGCTTTTCACAAGTAAGATAAACGCTAATCTGATGCTTTCCCTGTACTTGAGCGCAAGATAAACGCTAATCTGATGCTTTCCCTGTACTTAAGCGCCAATTTGTATGGTAACTTCGTCATTCATTCCTTACATTCGACATTGTTTTGCCGAATACAGTAAGAAATGATATATCTTTTGGTGATTAATGCAGTACCTTCTATGAAAAACAGCATGGAGCAGAATACATTGTCAATGCGCGATATCAACAAGGTAATTGCATAGAGAATTGCGCATGACAGGTGTCCGCCTGTTCATTCAAACAACATTTTATATTTTCCTAACAATGTTAGGAAAATATAAAATGTCTTGTGCAGCAGGATGCGTTACTATGCCGAGCATATCAATTTGACGAAAAGAACACTTAAGTGTAGCCACGATGATACTTTCAATACAACACAAACCAATACTCCTATAATCTCGGAAACGACAATACGTTTGTGTGCTGTTGACATGGTGGCTATTGCGTTCATTATCCTCAAATAGTACATTACGTGGCCCAAAATGTTGCAATGCTAAAATATCGATCCATCCTATTTTGATGGTTTTCACAAAACCAATTTTCGCGAGCCTTTATCCGAGAAGTGTTTATGGAGTAGATACAGACTATCATTGACAACTAGAGTGTACATGCTCTCAGAGATGGTATCGTGCGTGGCAGCTATAGATCTCATGACCAGATATGAAAATCTTAATTACATCTTAGCATTAAGGATTGCATAATTCACAGACGACGCAAACCAGAATGATAAAAACGACGCGGGCGCGCGCGCGTGTGTGTGTGTGTGTGTGTGTGTGTGTGTGTGTGTGTGTGTGTGTGTGTGTGTGTGTGTGTGTGTGTGTGTGTGTGTGTGTGTGTGTGTGTGTGTGTGTGTGTGTGTGTGTGTGTGTGTGTGTGTGTGTGTGTGTGTGTGTGTGTGTGTGTGTGTGTGTGTGTGTGTGTGTGTGTGTGTGTGTGTGTACGTTGACTACCCATAGTATCTGAGCCAAGGCTCTACGCGATATTTTATTCATTTCCGTACTAAACGCCATACTACACATACGGCCACTTTATTCGATCTTAATAAGTACGCTACCCTTTACCTGGTGATTGCTTCGCGTGATAAAAGACAGCCTGTCATCAATCATGCATTCGCCTGCCTCCCCTAGCACAGCCTCTTAACGCCATCAAACCATCCACACGGCTAGTTTATAGCGGTGCCGCTGGATACCTCCTAAATATTAAAATCCAGGATGCTAGCCTATCCATATTTGGTCACAGCAACAATCAGCCGAAGCTATTATGTGTGCATCGTCGTTGTAAAATGATATATATATATAGCATGGTGCTGGCTTCTATGTACATTGTGCATTTTTAGTTTGGATAGTTATATTGGTTCTGTCGTTTATACCAACACAAATCCTTTAGAAGTGTTTTATCATAAACGATCCAGCAGCCAGCCAGTGGCAATGATGTCAATGCCACATTGTCATTTATATATGCATTAAGATTTGGGATGTTCCAATCAGAAGCCGTGTCTCTCGAGACACTGTCTAAATATGGCCTCTTATAAACACTGTTTATTCAGCTGAAACATACCAACATATATTAAGACATCACAAGCAGTCTTTTTAAATTCTGGCGTTGATGCTTTACGTTATTGATGTAGGGGTTTTCCAAAAGTTATCACCTGCAACCTAATCCCATCGACCTAATCTGATGCTTACCCTGTGCTTAAGTGCCTACACGGCGTTAGTCGAAGCAGCGCTGTAGAGATTACCCCTACATCAGTATCATCTTTACGCTTGGAAATATCACTTAGCGTCATCATGGATGATATAAACACAACAAATAATGGGTACTTTGTTTGGCTTCATCGTGTATATCTCCACGTTTTGCGCTAATTTGTCACTTCGGGCTATTTTCATCATCCATAAGTTAACTTAATCATTATGAGTAATGTGGACGGACATTATTTTTATCGCTGATAACTAGAGTGTAGGTGTTCACAGAACTCTACTGACCATATATGAAACCCTTCATTAAGTATTAGCAACCAGAGTGTTAAACGAGATTGGGGTCATACAACTAATGGGCGTTATTAGTGTGGCAAACTTCCGAGTGTAAGTCTGTATCATTGCAACAGGTATCCCCCTTGCATAGAAATAAATGTGACAGATATATGTGTGTGTATATATATATGTACATTAGCCGCCCATAACATTTGGGCCAGGGCCCTAAAGCCACTTTAATTGATCATTAATGAGAACTCTGCATTTTAGCTGATGCGTGCTTCGCATGATTAGAGATAGACTGTCATAAATCATACAGACTCCTACATCCCCAAGTACAGTCTTTTAACACCATCAAACCATCTGTGCAGCAAATATACAAAGATGACGATGCATGCGTCCACAAGAGAAAAAATCCAGGTTGCTAGCCCATCAACATTTGGTGTGTTGCCAAAATCAGATGAATCTTTTGCGAGTGTTTCGTCATTTGTTAATCATTCATGTACATGACATGTTTCTGGCTTCTGTGAAGAGTATTGTACAAATTCGTCGAGTGTGTGATATAACTAAACGATATGCTTGTGTTAAGCATATTTGATGGGGATAGTGAGATTTATTTTGTCGTTAATATTACCATTATCAAATTAGAAGTGTTTAATTATGAATTATCCAACAGCCAGTGTATCTGGTTATAGTGTCAATACCATACTACCATGTCACTATAGAGAAAATCCAAGCATCACTTAGGCATCAACACCATTCGTGGAAAGTGTACAAAATGACGAGCTGAATTACTCAATTGAATTTAGTATTACCGCACACACACACACACACACACACACACACACATATACATATATATACATATATATACACATATATATATATACACATACACACATATTATACATACATATATATATATATATATATATATATATATATATATATATTTATATATATATATATATATCATATATATATATATATATATATATATATATATATATATATACATGCATGTATATATATACATACATTATATATTATATGATAGAACATTACTGAAATTATAATGATATACGATATTATGGTAAATTGATTACTGTAGGATTGTATTATTTCTAGGTTTTGAAATGATTTGACACCAACATTCTATTAACTTGAGACAGCGGATCCTTTATCAGGCTTGTGTCATTTATATTCAAACTAATATCCGAGGTATCATACAATGAGTTCCGATTACAATCGGTTTGTCCGTTTCAATGTGGATTTGTATTTCTATTGGGACAACGCTGAGGCTCACTACTATTTGTGATGCGATTACACTTAAGTGGAGCTGTTCGAGGTGATGTCGCGTCTGAGGAAAGTGGAGCTGATAATAAGTAAGGCAATTTGCAGTATTCTTCTTGGGAACAATGACTTCTGGCTGAGTCTTGAGAGGCAGACTTTGCCTGGGTAGCATGATTTAAGCCACTCAAGTGAATTGGGATTTCATTAATCGCCTGCGCATTGTTGAGCAAAGTTTCGTTTGATGTAACACGATCAATAGAAAATGTGTAAGTAGCAAAATTAGTTTCTGCTTTGTACTTCTTCATACAATCAGCACCTCGAATTAAACATGGCTGTAATTCATTTATGACGTGGAAATGAATAGAGAAAACTCTTTTCTTTATATACCTAAAACTTTAGAATCGCTGCCGTTGGCAACCGTAATGGATTTGGTTTTGCATGCATCGATAACAGGGGAACAATACAAACAATTTTCTCATGCAAAGGGTGTCGATGCATGATATACGCACGCCAGTGTCTAATAAGGCGGTGCAGGATCTTAACTTGCACCGTTTGATTACTGAAGAAGGCGGTGTTGACAGAATTAATTGATTCAACTCACTTTTCCTTCCCTTAACTATCCAAACGGTGCTTGTTTAGTTTAAAATACACTCCCTAGCAATGTGCCCTTCTTTACTGCACCTGTAGTGGCGAGAATACGATCTACGTTCTCGAGATCTGCCGCGTCTATCAGAGAAAGCGGCCATTTGATTGTCAGCATTCTCATATGGTGGTTTGGTTACAAAATATTCGCGTTCTAATCTACTCTTAAGTTCAACACTCAATGATTTTCGTTCAGCCTTGTCGAACGTTGTAAAGATACAGTCTGTGTGCTCAATTGGAACAATTGGATGCAAATGTGTGATAATCATGTGGGTCTGCAAGTGTTCCTGGTTGAATCCTAAACGCCAAAACAACCGTGTAGCACATCGGCCCTAGACACGTGGGTGTGATCGCGCATAATCGTTTCTGACTGTACGCTAGCTAAGTCCGAGAGGAAGGCAGGCATTGCAATTGCGGCTTCCGACCAGTTAGCGCGTGTACTGAGGCAAACAGTCATCCCAGCTATCAGCAATGCCCCTGAACTTAGGTGGCTACCCCAACAATGGTGTTGAGTAGCTATGGGATAAAACCTTTGGCTACAAACTATCAACATATCTCACCCGCAGTATCCTTTTGTCTATTCATGTCACGATTTGGCATATAGCATTTGATATCATATTTCGACATGTTTGCGCTATGAATGATTCACCACACGTTCGTGGTGTATATGAATATGTTATAGCGCACAATACATTTCCACGGTCTTGCAATGAATAGCAGGCGTTGAATTAGATAAACATTGAACACAACTAAACATCGTATGTGGCTGCATATCTTTTTACCACTCACTAAAAACGATTCACATCACCTCCTTTTGTACAAGACTTGTCATCGATTGTTATTCGTACCATGTCAATTTATCATTATCGAAACCATCTTGACCCACGAACAGCACTGGTGATCCCATATCGGTACTTGTATGGTCTCTGAAATCATCTATACATCAACAGCACGTTGCCATTTCTTGCGTACCACACGGAGTGGCCGCGGTACTAAGAGGAAAACACGAGTCTTAACAATAATATTTGTCGTTAACTCAGAAAGCATGAAAAGGGTCACGTTTGTCTTTGTGGTTTCCTTAACGGCTGTTGTTTCCATGGTGTGTTTATCGCGTTCATCATGTTCGAGTTCTTAATGCAAATAAACTGTGCGTATCAAGGCTCATTTATGGACGAGAGATTTAATTCCCGCCCGCAACCATTTGTCAACAACTCGCCATTACCCATTTAATTAGATGCTTACATACCGGATTTTAAGTGGAGTCTTATGTCGACCGACGAGTGATCATATCTCGTTATAAACCAATCTCTGTACCAATGTGAGTGTTAACTTGAAAGCTAGCCATTCCAATACGAACTTCAATGAATTTAGCCCGACATGAAATGGAATAATGCACACCTACTGGTTTCACAACAATGTATTATAGCCGATAGAGCCGATAATTGGATGACTTGCATCGTATCTAGTCTAACATCTATCTGCTGATTCAGACATCTGTTCAACATTTAGGTAATGTAAATGCAAAGTAGTCACAGCGATCTCATTTTCGAATCACCAGTTTTACATCTGCATCAACCCGCAATACTTACCAGACGTTTGATGACATACGATTCGTCCATCGCACACAACCACGTTAATTAAAGTGCAGTACCACATATAGTAACAGAAAAAAAAATTATGGCACCATAGAATGTCGTCCAATACCAAATTGTATCGCTTAAAAGGGGGAAACCTGGTGTTTATACCGAACACCATTGTCAAATGATAGATTATGCCTTTACAGTTGGTTTAAAGCAATCTATGAATCGGATACTTCATGCCAAGCCTATTTAGCCTACCTCTTTCTTATTCTTACTTACAATAACTGCTATGGTGTGTGTCATTTCATATCACCCCTGTCCGTGTAGGGATCGTACATGCATTAGTGCACTGCCTCTTAGCAATTGTGGTAGCCTGCGCGACGCAGCTATGTCTTTTACATGTTGTCATATTGCAGAATATGACACATAAATTGCACATTACGCTAACCAGGTTTTGATATGCTAGACCACATAAACATATTCACAATTGATGCATAATGTCGTCACACTGGTTTAAAACATTTACATTGACATTTCTATTGAGCCATAATTTGTTTCCTGCCGCTTTAATGTAAAGTCATTCATCACTGGTATAGCTGTAAAATATTTGACGGTTTGGTAAATACAGATGGCTTGAGCAAATTGATACGACATATTCAACCGTGGCGTTAGCCTTATATCTCCGTAGATTAATGGTAATAATGTACATTATATTTATCGCAATCGCCAAACGACATCATCGTTGGGAACACCAAAGCAATTTAACGATATCAGGGTCTTGAAGATAGCCTTTGAACTTACGCCAAATGACAACATCGAATAATCACGAATGAGCGATTGAATCATTTAGTGGCATAAGCACACAAACGCCATCCACATCCCATCAAATACGACAGGTGAGGGAGATAGTCAAGGTAACTCCTTTGTAATTAAATCGCCTCCAAATGTCGATATAGGGCTGTGTAGCACGGTGACATTTTGTTAAATACTAATTGAGGCTTATGGCCTAACATTGAAATGTCATCATTGCCAGGGGATGCACAACGAGCAGACGAGGTCATGTTTTAACTGAGGCCCAAGTGCTTGCTATTAATGACTCCCTAGTTATGAGGTCGTTTGATCCATATAACATACTGCTACAGAACGTCCTGGTTGATTGATACTTCAAGAACTGTCGAAACCTGGATGCAGTCTTGCAAAGTTTTCCTCATTGCCGCACATTGAAATGTTAGGGGTAAAAACAAATCGATTACACCCACGACTTTACTCAGTTAGTGATACCACTTATTCTAGCAAAGAGAGATGTTTATTAGCTAGGGACAATATACGAGACTTGGTGAGCTAACATCTAAATACAGTCCAGCTGGCATAACGGTAATAAGCACCTCAATGGCCTGAAAAATGCGTATCAGATTTATACTAGTATTTATTTTATTTCTTGATCAGTTTGTTTCATATGAGATACCAAATGACATGCATTCAACTGTCATTCGGTATTGTATATGTGCATATCAGTCTATAAAGATACCTGATCTGAAGAGTATTTCGTGGAAGGAATCGAGAACAATTATTAATTAACAACCGAGTCCAAAATAACGGCTTTTTGTTGTTAAACCCATGGTAAGCTAGCATAGATAACCAAAACAAAACAGTTTGCAACAAGTTGATTGCATGACCAATTACACTATCACTTGTTCGTCATCGTGGTAAAAATCAGCAGCTTTAAAGACAGACAGTTAAAATGTGTAAAATTACTGTTCAATGACCTATACATGTACAATACAACACATCTACAAGCGACATGCCAAAATGGTGTCAGTCTTGCATGATTATATGCGTATATATATATATATATCTATATATCTATATATATATCTACGTATATACAAATATTTATATAAACATCTATATTCATATATATATAATATATATATATATATATATATATATATATATATATATATATATATGTATATATGTATGTATATATATATATATATATATACATATATATATATATATATATATATATATATATATATATATATATATATATATATATATATATATATATATATATATATATATATATATACAAACAATAGGTAATGCATGAATACAAGAATATATATACCTGTTATATTTTATCAGTATGATACTGATAACTTGAGGCAGCACCATTTGGTCGTTATCTGTGTTATTCCTCACCCTTAAAGTCTCGAGTGTCTTGAATAGCAACTTTGCCTAAATATGTAAATTATAGCCATTTATAAACACTGTGTAATCACCTAAAACACACCAATAAACGCTAATCGGAAGCTTACCTTTAGCTTAAGTGCCACCTTTTGGTGGAATCTTCTGAACCACTAATGATGTGAATTATGACATTCATTGCCGACCTTCGTCATTGTTTTGCCGAATACAGTAGGAAATGATATGCCTCAAGGCATATCCATGGGCATGGTGTCATTTTACTTTATGCGATAACCATACCAAGAAAACCAATTTAATTCCTTGCTGTTAGACTTAATGGAAGCTAAGGTTCAGTAACAATGGTACTTACGACACCAACCATCCAATTATCTAGGAAACGTCAGCTAACTTGTGTGCTGTTTCTATGGTGCCTGTTACGTCCATTGGCCTTAAATAGTTCATTGCGGGGTCCAAATAGCTGCAAGACTTCAATATAGAACCCATTTGCAATGGCTATCAACGCACCAAGCCGATATTTGCGGGTCTTATTCTAGCAGCGCTGAATTGATTCCCCATATTCTCTGTATCATCTTCAACTTAGGAATGTCACTTAACGCCACGATGGATGATATAAAGGCAACACGTAATGGGTAATATGTTTGGCGTTATTGTGTACTTCTCTACGCTGTGTGCTAATTTGTCTTGATGAGTAACGGGAAGATATCAATATATTGTTCATAAAGTGGACGGAGTAGCCGCACTCTGTCAATGACAACTAGCGTGTGCATTCTCTCAGAGATAGTACCGTACGTGGCAGCTATAGATCTTATGACCAAATATGAAAGATTGCATAATTATTCTCATAGCCGAACTTAACCAGGGGTGTGCAAACGATTGCGGACATTTAACTAATGGGCGTAATCAATATGACAAACTTTCAAGTGTTAGCTCATGTCTTCGAAACAGTTATCACCCTTTCAAAGAAATAAAAGTGGCTGTATGTGAACATATATATATGTGTACATTGACCACTGATAACATTTGGGGCTGGGCCCTATGCGACATCCTGTTGCTTCGCTCATACTAAAGGCCATCCTACACATACAGCGTTTTGATTTTTGATCATTAATGATTTAGTAGCAGTTTACCTTTTGTTTGCTACGCGTTATAAGAGATATACTGCCATCAATCATGCATGCGCCTACCTCCTTAAGCACAGCTTCTCAACACCATCAAGCCATCAACAGCAGGTTTATAGCGGTGCTGATATATGCGTCCAGGCTACTAGGCAATCCACTATTGCTGGCTGCTACAATCAGTGCATCGTCTTTTTACAAACATCTATTCATATGGCAAACATGCTGGTTATGCGAAGACAATTTATGTTCACATTCGTGTGTTTTGGGTAATGGCTGTACAATATGCATACATCAAGCATATTGAATATGAATAACGCGAGTTGGCTTAGGCTTGTAAGCTATACCAACAGCAGTCCATGAGAAGGGTGTATGAACGATCCAGCGATCAGTGTATCTTGCAAGGTGTCAATGTCATATTGTCATTGGCATAAAGATTAAAAGACAAAAAGATTGGCTAAATTTCTCTGTTATCACTAGTACCGCCAATTAAAAACTCCACGTTACTTAGTACAGGATATATAAAATAATTCGTCATTTGCCAAGGCTGGGCCATTATGTTCAGCTGTGAATAAACGTAATTAACCGAATAACAGTTAAAAATATCACTTCATGGAACATGAGTGTGAAATAACCTTTTATCCAGTTTGTGGTATGAGTTTGATTATTGAGCGAGGTGGTTGAGACTTCAAGGCACATCATCAACTTGGGTGGATTCATGGATGCTCCGTATACACACATATATATTACGCACATATGCCAATTATTCATCAATTAGCCTTCATTCCTAAATCTCTTCTACTGACTTGAGAACATAAGACAAATGAAGTCAAGTGTGCGACTCACAGGTCAGTTGGACTTACTTGGGTTTAATGCTGCGGAATGTACCCGAGCCCTATGCCATGTCAAGCCAAATGGGGTGGATGTGGAATGGTAGTTTATTCCCTTTAGGTCGAGTTTGGAAAGGCAAACTTAGCTGTTTCATTAATAATCCGTGGAAGTATACTTATGACATGGTCGCATTCGCCTTTTTAAAGCATAGAAAAATATGGCGACACAAAATGGCGATTAGCAGCAAATCAGGTAATTGTACTCCTTCAAAATATATTCATGCAACTGGCAATGTATTTTAGAAATGACAACTTGCAATGGGATAAATTTGCACCATAATGTCGATGATCGAGGTCGAATAAATGTCACATATGTTTTGTTTGGTCGGTCGCGGATCTGACGTCAGAACCGGTAAACTAAAACAGCAAAGTCTTGTTAAGAGGAGACGTATGCTTTCGGCAAACGAACATTGTTTTTGTATACCTACGCATTATAGTTTGCCTGTATTATCAATCTTGACGCATGAGACACGGAGGTGTATATTTCGCACTGGGTATATTGCACATATATGAGATATTTCCTTTACATCTGTCGAGGCGCCATGATACGACCTACTGCTATCAGGTGTCTTTGAATGATCCCGGTTGTTAACTGGGTATAAAAATACTACTTGATCCCTGGTTTTCCTATGGTGACTTATCCAACTTGGTAATGGACTATGAACAGACAGCTTGTTGGCCATTTGATTGGTGCTAGACTTCCCTCCTATAGTGTCATCTGCGTAAACCACATAGCTTATTTCTTAGTGTAGATTGTAGAAACCAAAGTTCAATGATCTAACCCGTTTTATGGCCAAGAGCTGCCCAGAGGGGCATAATAAAGGCACTGTTTCTTGTCCCCTTCCAGGCTGACAATTAATCAGCGAATGTCCCTAATTCCTGTTACATTAAGTTAGGGCAGCGTTTCTTACGCGACGTGCTATCAGAGATGGAATTGCAATATCGTGTTTCAAGATGCTATTACGACAACAAATGTTATTGCCTAGGTATGAGCTATTATGAATACTGCAGTAGAAGGGATGTGTTGGGCAGCAATATCATCAGCCTCGGCAGCGCCGACGTTTGTAATAATACTCCCTCGACATCATGTGTAATTATAGAATATTGACAGATTCAAGTAACAAATGAAACGCATTCAGTGGCCAAGTTTTGATAATGTGGCGCTTTATACAGTGTACGTATGCACACACAATCAAAAACATGCATACACACATACACACACACACACACTTTATTACGAATGCTGCGTGCAGTAATTTGCTATTGATGTATTCACGGATGGTTCAAACATACAAAGTGACGCACCAATAGATCAAATTTTGTATCAAGCGTTGGAGTAGTCATTGTATAATGTTTGTATGGTTTATTGTTGCGCCAATGAAGTTACCCGCTCTCTCAACTCGTTAGTTAACATTCAGGATTGAATCTGCAATGTGTGTTAATTGTGACACAAAAATCTAATTATAAGAACGAAATAATAAGATAAGCCCATGGCATGTTGGTTTGCCACTGTTAGCAACTTTCTCTTCAGTCGCATGTTGTTGCTTGCTACACATCATCGAGATATTCCATCAGCTGATAACTTGTTGTCCTCTAAACCATTCACCCTGGTTTGCTACACTTGCTGCGAGGTGTACCTCACTACCACATCGAACACATACTTGATACGAATTCATAACGCATACCATTCCTAAATGGTGCTAGGTTTGTACAGAAATGTTCTGGTGTTACCTGCCTTTAGATTAGATGCCGTTGATTTCAGAGGATGTTTTACCCCACTTGGTAATGGTGTATGGCTTAAACCCTCCTTACTTACCCTAGCGTCAACAGTTAGTTGTATCGCAGTTGATATGAATAACGGGTGGCCGACATCCACGCAATTGGTTTGGTCACAACACCACATAAACCCTGATCTCAGGTTCATTTCGTGCCAGTGTCTGATATACCTTCTTATCCACAGTCGTAAGTAGCTATTATACTCCTTTCCGTGAGCTGCTGTATGGAACACAAACACGGTGGTGATATGGTGGAGCTCAGATGTATCTATAGCGCACACACCCATATCAAATGCAATATCGCGCCTAATATTTCATCATTTAAACCAAAAAACAGAATATTTCTTAGGAATAAATATTCATTCCGAAGGAATAATATTGGATGTATTCTGGTCAATTGCATACAAATGTAGCAGAGCATTTTTTTTTATATTTGTAGAATAGTCACCTTTATTTACCTACCATGCCCAAAAAGCGAGTTGTGTAAGTGTGCGATACGCACCTATGTGCCGATATGCCGGGTGTATACTACAACTATTTTCCTCCTGTCCAGTTGGGTAATAAGTGAATTAGCTACCATGTTGATTAGCTGCTCATTCCCCGCTTTACATTAATATTATATAAGTGATAATCATGTAGACTGATGCTTGTTTAGCGCTAATATTGAGCTGTACGTTATACAACATGTTCTACATTGACCAACGGGCGCGACACTCAATATTTACCCGGAATGATGTATAGATCAGCGTACACAACCAATTGTCAATCGGAGGCTTGCTGTGTAAATTATTATGTGTGATTTGATGTCAGCAAGCAAACAGTATCAGGTTGATGCCTTGTTAATGATGGGTCTCGATGAGCATTGCCCGTAGCTTTAAAGGTTCTCCCATCAAAATTATGCAAAACGACTTAATATCAACGATGATATTGTTTCCGTTCATTGCCTGTCATCAATCAGGTATGCAGCAACCTCTCCTCAGACACAGCGCGTATGCTCCAACAAGCCGGAAGCATAGGGTTTTGTCTGTTGTTTATGAGGCATATTGCTATGTACCAGAATGGCTTCCTCAGCGTATTATTATGTGGGTATGTTATTGAATTATAACCAGCTAATGGGTCTGAGTTTTCACAGGAGCGGCATTATATATAACAGACCCCGAACACGGTGTCGGCATTATTCTGAAATGAATGAATAAATGTGGCATCTGTTATTACCGTGTGCATTCATTATGTGCCATTGAACCTCGGTGCTTCGTCAAAGCAATATCCTCCTGCTTGGCAATTCATGGTAATATTAAGCTACACGCGCCGTGTTGCCCAGATGCGAAAGTAAATGAGAAGTGGCGGATTAGCTGTGCTGCTATTTATTTGTGTAAGTAACCCGGTTTTGGTTTTTTTTCCTTTTCATATTACAAGCAACCTCTAATGTGAGATTATAAAGTGTTCTATACATTGACAAAGATATTACCGTTATTGTTGTCTGATCTCTCTTTTTACATCCAGGGACTGATACATGAGTTAGGTACGTGCCGTCATGCCTGTCATTTTCTGGGAATCGCCCACACGTGGACGGATATGCTTGGCTCTGTTTTATTTGTATGAAACACATACCCATGATGTATTCAGCCGGCTATGGTGATTGGATATGTGCGTTATGAAGTCTATAATGTTCTGGGTGTAGAATGCACAACCCCACCTCCCTCCCATCTCAGTAGACAATTATTGATGGAATGTGGTTGGTTCTCACAGGAACCATTGGTCAATAGCCAAGTAGTAGCCAGTTAACGGGGTGCTTATTAACCTGCTTGGGTCAATACCAATTCAGTGCTCATCCCGTCGGCCAATACTCAACTTGCGATTATATTCAATCGTGGTCCATATAATTTGTTCTCTAGCAACTCACAGGCTGCTCTGTTCTACATAGTTCTACTATATTTTAGTACTACGTTCTCATGGTAAAGGATCAACTCCAAACATGATGGTATCTTATTGCCCCGACGAAGGCTTCCAAGCGCAGATAATATGGTTTAAAGGAGGTGTTTTTTCCCCAAATCGTATTGTAATACGAAACTTGCAAATGACCATTCGGCATAGAAAGAATCATGCACGTCGTGTTTACCGTTTATCTCTCAGAAAGGTCAACATTGAAATGCAATGTGATGAAGCTAACTTGACTACTGTAATGAATGTAAAACGCTGAAATCGAGTTCCCACTACCCACGACATGGTCACAGTTGAACCACTCATGTAGCCATTTGCCGTGTTGAGGAAAAGATTTGGGTTGCTTTAAAGCACAAGGCGCATTGTATTTAGTTCTTGAGCGTCTATACATAACATGGACACACTTGGCTACTAAAAAGGTGCAACAAATGTCAGTTTTTTTACTTAGCCGATTCTGACAAAACAGCAGTTTACTCAAGTGGAAAAGCAACGTTCACAGCAATCTGATCGATGATATGCAAGTTACTGATCATGTTTCACAACATAACCGCGCTCATTTCTTTGTTATCAATTAAACCATCATCCGATTACCAATTAATTTAGAATAAAGCATTCCCACGCTGGATCGTAACACTTTCTCACAGTATTTGGGCATTGTAGGTATCAATAAAAAACATTCTGTCATACCGGACAAAAGGAAATGCATCAATACTGTTTTTTTCCACGCAGAATACATTAACAAACGGTTTAACATCAATCTCCCCAACAACGATCAATATTCCGTGTTCATGTTGCGATCTAGTGTACGGTAATTCATCATAACATTTACATCAATTGTATGCATCCTTTTCTTCTTCGTGTCACCATAGACTAACCAGACAAAACAAACCACATATATCAACACCGTTTTTCTAGAAAAAATTAAAACAACGTACTCAAAAGCAATGTTGAAGACTAAACAGAAACATATTAGCCCACGATTGTCATCTTATTCCAGCATTGGTTTGCACTGATGCTTCATATGACTATGAAGTTGTATCTAGTTGACAATGGTCATAACTTGAACTTTAACCTCAATAACCTTACACGTCTTTCCATCAATTATCCCTCTAAAACCACTTCACAGGTTTGAGCAACACAGACATTTAGGAGTTTCATCAAGCAGGGTATCAATGATGATTGAGATACTCAGCAACTCCCCTTGAGTGCCAGCTCCAACCTGGCCTTAAACGTTACCAAGACCGGGGTACAAAAAAACCCACGACACTGAAACGTAGGCCTCACACGAGAACATGTGTGCGCGCGGCACGGGTGCATCTCCATTAAATCAGATTTGCCGTGTTTAGGGTAATCAAAATGTTTATGTATAAATATGTATACATGTGATTGGCCTTCAAGAGTTATTTAATTGACGTGAGACAGAAACTCACCTGAGGTTGAGGTTGTCATGCAAATCTGTATAACCTAATTTTCACCTAAATACCCATGCTGATAGCGAGGAAATGTTGCGTGTATTCAAATTAAAGCGGTTGCTTAGTTTTCCAAATATACTCACGTAATTAATGGCAAAATCTAATTAATATCTAGACATACTTCTGCAAAAACTAATTAATTTTACCGGTAACTTCGCTAACCACAAGTCAGCACAATTTTTTACGATTTATTCGGGCATGGAAACAACGCATTGATCCTGTACAGATAACATGTAAGCGGAAACCTCGTCTAATGGTGCAGAACAATATGTTGAAAATATTGTTACAAAAATGTTAGGACAGTATCGATGCACTACAAATGATCTTTGCAATTGTTCTATGCACTATTAACATCGATATGGCCATTGAATGTATGCAAAAGCTGACACCATGTTTTTTTGGCAATAAAAATATTTTCTATATTCATCCCTCTATCGTACCGCGCATAAAAAAGAGATTCCTTAAACTAACTAAGTACAATGGGTGGAATCTTTTGCAAGTGAGGTTGGCAGCAAGGTGGGGGCCATAACCGGCCAAAAAAGGCTGACATGAATGCCACGACTTCTTGGCAGCCGACCCCCACCCAAGGGAGCATCTATAATTAAGCTAAATAGAGGAAAAAGCGAATATCCCGGAAACCAAGCTTCTTGGGAAAAGGGGAGACATTTTTATACAATAAATCCCAACTGATTCCCCTCAAATTATGGGAACATAACAAATGGGAACATCAACACCTCCAGGTAGGTGAGTGTTAACCGCAAGGCTGCATTTTATATTTTGGGTATTTACTGCAATTACATCCAAAACAAAACTCAACAATTAGAGAGACACACTTCTTGGGTATCCATAGTAATAAACATACATGACTGAACTACGAAACAATTAGAGTGACAAGTTTTTGGGGTACCCATAATACTTGACACACACAGCCAAAATGTGTAACAATTGTTCTCAACACTGCAGAGGCACGTTCTTGGGTACTCACATAAAAGACGCACACAACAGAACTGTCAACAATTTGCACTCAACAGTTAGTGACACAGGTTTGTGGGTACCCACAGAAATAGACACACACAACAGACCTGTGAAACAATTGCACTCAATAGTTAAAGTGAGACAGGTTTTTGGGTACCCGCAGAAATAGACGCACAACAGACATGTGAAACATTTACACTCAACAGTTGGAGTGAGACAGGTTTTTGAGTATCCACAGAAATAGACGCACAACAGACCTATGAAACAATTACACTCAACAGTTAGAGTGATACAGGTTTTTGGGTACCCAAAGAAATAGACACACAACAGACCTGTGAAACAATTACACTCAACAGTTAGAGTTATACAGGTTTATGGGTACCAACAGAAATAGACACACTCAACAGACCTGTGAAACAATTGCATTCAACAGTTAGAGTGAGACAGGTTTTTTGGTACCCACAAAAATGACACACACAACAGATCTGCGAAGCAATTGCACTGAAACAATTAGAGTGAGACAGGTTTTTGGGTACCCACAGAAATAGACACACAACAGACCTGTGGAACAATTACACTCAACAGTTGGAGTGAGACAGGTTTGGTGGGTTCCCACGGAAATGGACACACAACAGACTTGTGAAACAATTACACTCAACAGTTAGAGTGATACAGGTTTTTGGGTACCCTCAAAAATAGACACACTCAACAGACCTGTGGAACAATTGAGGGGGGGGGGGGTACCCACTCAAAGACACACACAACAGGCACTGGCACACTGGACAGAAATGTGAAACAAATATACACAGCACTTAAAAAGGAGCGAAGCGTTTTATATTGTTGCAAGTGCTCTGATGATCGCCCCGCGAACTCCATTGATATCTTTTTTGTTGCCAAAATTGCTGAAGTGAATCCCGTCTTTGTTGAAAAGGTGCGCCATAACCTTATAGAATCAAAATTGGGAGGAAGCGAATAAGCTTGTCGGTCTTTAAGTATCGTTGTATACTGGATCCGCCGATAAGCGGCATCTAATAAGGCGATCACTTAGTTGGCATAGAAAGTAACAAGGCGATGTATTTCGCGATGGACACTATGTCGTGAACTAACAGTTGACAAAACAGAGATTGTTACTACCAACTGTTAACGGTTATGATGAACGGCATTCTTTGATGAAAGGAATGAGTGATTTTTCCTCTCTAACTTAGACACCACCCAGACTGTGGGAAATGACTTGTCTTGGGCCAGTCTGATATAATGAGTTACTGATCCATAAGCTTTCACACAATCAGACAGTCGTCGAACAAATGAGTGACCGATTATCAGATTATCGCTACGGGCGGTCAGACATCGCATACAAGAAACTCTCCCAATTTAAGAAATCTGGAAGGTAAATAACTGGAAAGACGGGCTTCTGATCAACGTCACTGACGATAGGAGAGTTGAAGATTCACGTTGAAAACCAACTTTTCTACGATAATTCGAAGGATTATCGAGAAAAACAACCAACAAACAAAAAAGTTCGAAAACTTTCGATGTGACCGCGATGGAAGCAACGTGAAAAAGGGGTTCAGCGAGCGGGAAGATGCTGCGGCTTATCGTATGTTATTGGTCCAGGCGGGTCACGTGGGGGTTCCCCCCTTGTGTCTATGTGATGTAATACATGTATATAGGAGGGAGATAAGGGAGGGCACCCGACCTTCACATAAATTGTGTTACATTCACAAGTGTTGTAACGTGTCATTATCAAATTTGTACATGGCATAAACATAAATGGCAGATAGCGTTAACCAGGTTTGTATATGCTACATCACATAAACATTTAGCATTAATGCCGATGTATCATAGTTTTGGGTTGCCTCTACAATCCAGCTTGTCATTGTGCCCCAAGGTGTTAACACGTGCAGGTTTCTTGGCATTTACCTTTGCAATTTCCCTATAATCAACTGAATTAAGTTAATATTTCAGGATTGTTCGATTTTCTCCAATTAGGGACTATTCATTATGTACATTTTATAATGTAGCTGGGAGAGTTTCAAGCAAAACGACACAAATAAGGCATGCGTTGTTATCAGAATCCATCCAACTATTCTATAAGCCTGAACCCCTCTTTCATCAGAGTGGATTGATATGATACAGAGACCCAGAACAAAAACGCCATTTTTGGGGGGTGTTTTTATGTAAAGGATTCTACCATTCAATGTGTCAATACTGCAGGGTCTTTATCTTATTCATTCCACGATTTGCTTACAATGGCTCGGGTCACAGGCTACATTTAGTCTGGCCATGACTACGACGCACAAATTATGAACAAATGACATACACCATTGAAATAAACCTAACAGCTAATTATTGAACTGTTAACGATACAAAGTGCCAAAGCATCTTTGAGCAGACAATTTCGTGGTCGAAGATGCTCTAGCGAGATGATTTATAAGGAAACCTTTGTGATACCAATGCGGAACTTTCAGCTGGTAAAAAAAGAATATCAAATTACTTGAAGCCAGCAAATCGTAATGTTCTTCTGTTTGGATAAAACCCAGTTCATTGTAAACGCATGCCCTGCCAATCCTGTAAAACGAAATAATCACGCATGTGTGTTTGAATCATTTTGTTGTCAAAGGACACAAACGTAATCCCTTTTAAGTTTCAATATCTAAAACGTGCCGTTCCGTTAAATATGAGACATAATTTGACAACATTTCGGAAGAAGAAGGGAGTGCTTTTTCAATGCAGAATTTTCTCAGGCAGCGTTTGCCATAAACGATTCGTAAAGCGGGTATATCATACCAATTGTTATGACTCGCAGTGTATATTCCTTAAAATTGCTTTTATCTGGTACTGTGCATAATGATAAGGAAGACAAAATCTTAAAATCATATTTTTTGGTAAATATAACATTAGGCTTCCTGCGTTGGTGCTGCAAATTTATCTTTTAATCAAACTGATCAAGGAATGATATGACAGAGATAGCGCACATCTTCCTCTTTTGATGGTCTGTATATATCTATGATTTGAATCATGTTGAAGAGGGTATTGCATGGAAGTGATAACAAGCATCTCATCAAATACGACAGATGAGTCAAGATAACCTGCTTGAAATTGTACCACCTTCACACGTCGACATAGGTGTATACAACACGGTGACGTCTGTTAGTAATAGTCTGTTAAATGCTAATTGAGGCTTAAAGCCAACCTTGCCGGGGATGTAGGTATAATTAGGGCTGCAGGGGATATGCGCTATGAGGAGACATTTTAAAAGAGGTTGGTTTCTCTTATAGAATCCTTAGTTATTGTGATTTCAAACTTATATTATATGTATTGTAATTATGTCAATGTGTTAAAAGCTATTCAGAGTGAACAAGTTTGATGCACAGCTGTCATGATACCCAAGTACAATGGACACGCGGCACGACTTATAGTAATATTCTTTTAATAATTGCACCACTCAAAACAAAATGAATCCAACGTTCTAGGCTAAAATTAATGGGAAGATTGAATATCTCGCCTTGGTACGTCATAATCTGATTTAACAAAACATCTTGACCAACCGACCAACAAATTCAAAAATGCACGTCACTTTATCCGAGAATGGTGTTTTCAGCAGGTATCGTCACTTGTTTAAGGTGCAAAAGTATTAAGTTCATTTCTTACTATAGTGTCCCAGAGCGATAATATTGAACATTTCAAAATGTAGTCTGTAAACATGCTCGCAAGATAAACGCGCAAGACCCGGTATATTTGTTCAAGATGTTCTTGTCTTAAGCTTATGCAGAGCTGTGTACTCACATGTCTGTTGACACATGGGCGCTATATTGTCATTGCACACATTGATAAAACTAGTACAAGGACTGTGGCTGATGCTCTTTCTTCCAATTGTGTAACTGAGGCTAAGTATCCATCAAAGGTCCTACTATACCCTATGATACCAAGCTGATTCTGCTAGTTCACGGGGAATTATTCATAATGGCCTTTCGCCAGGAATCTCAAAAGACGTTTGGTATTTGAAGACACATATCAAAAATGAGTTTTACCGGTTGTAGCCAGGCAACAATTAAGCTTACCAATGCTAAACTCTCGCAATAAGACCATCCGTCATAACATCTCTGTTGATATGTATGCCGGTTCTTGACAGTGAAACCAGAAATATCGCCATTGATTAAATCGCACAGAATTTCCAGCATCTGTATTCAATAATTTCGGCCCAAAAAAAAAATGAGACATAGAGTGATTAAATTGTTTTTAAATTTATCCACAATGCGTTTTTGCGATGACACTGAAGGCATATTGGTCAGTACATTGCAACCAATAGGTACATGAGAGTAATACATAACGATTATGTGAATCTGATCCACTGTTGTTGTGCTGTATCTGTGCGGTCTTTGCAATTGAAATGATTGTTCAGATTTGCTTTCCAGTTGAAAGGTTTTTCTCGTTACAACTCTGACAACCTGCCAAAATATATCTATTCCCTGTGATATTGACAAACGGCTAGTCATGTCATGACAATTTTGACGACTCATTTGGTATGTTTCTTAGCGCAGATGTAAATGGTGAACTGGTGATTGTAACGTCGTTTCGCATAAAGACTGCTACGAGCGAATATAACAACTGCTTGGCAAAAGGAATTTCAGACCAGGCCATGCAACCATCGGAGAACAGCTAGTTGTTGCAAGGTTATGTAGTCAAAACGTCAAACACATCCTAACATAGGATATAACTTCTTTAACAGAAGTCATCATTTGTATTTGTCATAACTATTAACAACGGAGAAAAAGCGTACTGAAGCTGACCCTATAGATTTTTTGACATATGTGTGCAATTCAAAATAGTCTTCCCATTTCATATACATGCTTACTATTATGGTGCATATATTATATTGTAGCTAGGTTATCACTCGAATATTGTCAATGAATGAGCGCGCTGCTCTACGAATTCACCATACAGAATATGAATGCATCCCCGGTACATTAGAGTGGCTGCCCCCACTAACCGCGTTCTTGCCGATTCGCCTTGCATTTTAAACATATTGACATTATTGGGCACCAAAAATAAAAATTAACAGGTATAGGTATGAACGATAGTGTTCTCTTTAGCTGTTAATGTGACGACACTGAGAACCATACTTGTCAAGAGTAAAGTGTGAAGTTGTACATCTCTTTAAAAAAAATTAACGTGACAATCACATTAACCCTTACCATCTTGTCATGTTCACAAACTGAACCTATGCCTCAATATAGTAAGATTATAGCTGACGTTGAAGGTCGCAATGACCCATCTCATAGATACAGTACATATCACATTGTGCTCATCACAATAACTTCTGGAGTGATGAAGGATGGCAGAGAAACAAACATCCATCTTCTAATGCGATATTGTAGCAAAGGCGCAAAAGGTTAATTCAAATGCGGACAAATCATTTCATTTAAAACCTAGATCATATATTTATTTTATGTCAATAGAATTACGCATCTTAATTAGGTGTGGCAGCATAGAGGCTCCATGATACCACCAAAGCAGCATCCACCAAATAAACGTACAACCTGGCAACATCATTATTATATACCTAAGGCATAAACATATATGTGGAAAAAATATACAGTGCAGATTCAATCTCAATGGTAACGGGATTAGAAACGCAAAAACACTAGCATACGATACGTACATATACAGATACATATACACATAAAAACGCATATATATAAATATATGTGTTTACATACCAATATTTACAAATATGCATATGCATAAAAACACATACACGCATAGATATATATTTGTAAATAAATATATATATTTATATATATATATATATATATATATATATATATATTTATATATATACATATATAAATATAGATATATATATATATATAGATATATATATATATATATATATATATATATATATATATATATATCGGTGCATATGTATATTCCTAAATATCAACATTTATATACAAATATGCACAATATCATGCATATTTAGGAATATGCATATATATGAACAAGTTAACATATTCATATATGTGTGCAAAGAAAACATTTTAATTGATACAAATACATATATATATTAGTATATATAGATATACATGTATTAATGTGTATGCATGTATATATATATAGAGAAAGACATATTATTCACAAAAACATTTCGATGCATACATATGTGTACACATTTATAGGTAGGTATATAATATAGAAATGTATAGCGAAATTCATATACGTATATATATAAAGTGATAGATATTTAGATATATACGTTATATATATGTATGTATTAATATTTATCAACGTTGTGTTATTATACATACATATGTATACACATTTATATGTAAATTAACTCTGCATTAACACAGATTTCATTCATATATATATATATATATATATATATATATATATATATATATATATATAATACTTACGCAGATGTAAGTATGCGCATATAAAATGCATAACAATTAGTATATGTACATTACGTTTATATAAACATATATAATATATACATCTATATAAATCTATATACGTATGTATATACTACTAGATATATACCATTTATGCATGTGTTTACATGTAGATATATCTCAGTAGATATATGCAGATATATATTCACAAATATATGATCATATGTGCATAAATATACAAAATGTATTCATATTAATATATTCATGTATATATCAACATGTGAACAAATAAAACAGTGTTGATATAGATTTGTATATATTATTTTATATGCACATATGCATACATACATAGTCCTCTATATATTTGTGTGAGTAAATTTACATATACACTAAAATATATAAACGAATATTAAAACATTCAATCATCACCACAAATGTATACATTTGGATATGTATTTGTATATTTGATAAAAATGCATAAATATTTCATATAATTTTGCATATTTATTTTGGTGTACGTACATCTCAAAAAAGTACACTTCAATGCTCATATATAAATACATTATGCATAGATAAATATGTGTATAGTTATATACGTAAATATAGATATAATTATGCTTTGTCAGGTATATATATGTATATAATATAAACGCATAATATATATGTATGGAATATATATTTACATTGAAATGCCTACATGCATGTTATAAACGAATATATATATATATTTACATACGTATATATATATACATAAGTACAAATATGCATGTTTATATCTATAAATAGATATATATTTATATCTACAGATATATGACTATGTATATATGTATATATATAAAAGACTTATATATATATATATATATGTATATACATATATGTATATATATATATATATGTATATATATATATATATATATATATATATAAACAAATGTATGTCTATATATATGTGAACAAACATGTAAATGCATATTTATATATATATATATATATATATATATATTATATATATATATATATATATGGGGCATGCACTTTATTCAGTAGACTGTATACGTATGGAAATGGGTGTGTCTAGAATTAATGAATGTACGTATAAAATGAAGTATATGTATGTGTACATATACATCTATACATATACATTATTATATATATATATATTAATCTGAGTGTATGTATGTTTATATACATTTATATATATACATATATATATATATATAGATCTATGTATTTATATAAATATAAATATATATATATATTTATATAAGTACATATGTATTTTTATAATTATATATAGATATATTTATATATATATTTTTATATATGTATATCCATGTATATATATATATATATATATATATATATATATATTTATCCATGTATATATGCGCATATATGTACATATATAAATATCGATGAATATGTTCATATATATAAACACATATATATATGCACATATATATGTGTTAATATACTATTTTTTTGTTTGCATATGCATATATTTGTATGTATATATACATATATAAATGTATCGATAAGCGCATATATTCATATATATATGCATATATACCTTTATATGTGTTCATATATTTGTATATATTTATATATGGATATATATATATATATTGTAAACATACATATATATAAATGTGTTTATACATATATACATATATATATATATACTTTATATATATATATATTTATATATATATACATATACTTTTAATATAAATATATTGTTTAATTTATACTCTGATCCACTGCAATTGATATAGCTTATCAATTTGCAAATAGTCTGTCTATTATTATTATCGTTACATTTAACTGTTTAATGTATTGGCTAGGATAAGGATAGTGCGCTTTATAAACCTATATATATATATATATATGTATATATATATATATAAATATATATATATATATATATATATATATATATATATATATATATATATATGAATATATATATATATGTATATATATATATATATATATATATATATATATATATATATATATACATGTATATATATATATATGTATATATGCATGTATATATATACATACATATATGTACATATATATGTATAATTATGTATATATATGCATGTATATATATACATACATATATGTACATATATATATATATTATGTATATATATGCATATATATATATGTATATATATATATATTTATATATATATATATATATATATATGTATATGTGTGTGTGTGTGTGTGTGTGTGTGTGTGTGTGTGTGTTTGTGTGTGTATGTGTGTGTGTGTGTGTGTGTGTTTGTGTTTATGTATTAACAAACATCAACTTTCTTCATAATGGCAGTCTAAAGATATTTATTGTGAAATTACCATACGGATGTAAAAGTAATTTCGTCGTCCCTGCGGAGGTCAAAATCGAATCATGTTACATGATTACAGCTAGCTTGCCGAAATAGCATCTTGACATATTATTCATAAATGACAGATAGATGACACAGGTAAATACACGCTAGCAACATTCCGTTTTTGCAATTTTCTTATTATGGTCATTAGTCGGTCTTTCATTTTCATTTATTTAAATTTTGCTGTTTCGTGTGGAGAGTGAAACAATGCTTGACGACTCGTCAATTTATCTTTATACAGCAAAGCAACCTTTCTGGTGCAAATAAATGAAATGAAAATGAAAACACCTTGACAAGAGTTAAGCAGAACAAACGCATAGTCAGAATATCTCAACTGTTTTTCGTTAGCTAGAAATCCGAAGATCCATGCAATCCCAATGAGAGAGAGCAACTTGAAATGAATCTTGGCAAAATTGATTTCCGTAACTCTCTTTCCACTAAACTTTGACTGTTTGCTGTGACTGTATAAGGCCGCAATGCAAGTGACGAAACATACAGCATTAACTGTTGTGATTATTCCTATAGGAACTCCAAAGCCATATATGAGTGCATGCCCTTTGTCTAACCAGCATGCATCGTCCCTCCAGTAAGTAAAATCAGTTAGCTGTGACAGGCCCACACAGATACCAACAACAACAATTGGCCAGAAACATACCAGAATATACTTAAATGTTGGTTTATCTAAGCTGAATCCATCACTTCGCATGTGTACTAACCCATTCGTGGTGGTTATAGATATCAGACACATCCAAGAGAATGCACTGAGCCAGGCTAGATGCAGAACAGCTGTCACAATTTTACATAGCCAAGGCACATTAATTGCAAATGCGCTTGCCATCATCAACATCTGTGCAACCAAGAGACAGGCACTAAGACATAAAACATGTTTCATTGCTGTATTGCGTAGGCTAGAAAAGAGTCTGATGGTGATGAGAGTGATCACCAAGGCAGTGATAGATAGCAAATTGCCAATGAAAGACAAGATGTTAACAATATCACTATGATTAAACAGGCAAATGTAAACATTAGTACCGGAATCACCCTGTATGATCGCAATGTCTTTTACACTACATGATCTAGGAAGTGGATCGCACACAATCGATTTCTCCACAATAGCTCCGATCTGTTCCCCGTTCTTAACAGCAAAACTTTTCCCAATAAGAGCATTTTGGAAATGATGCATTATCTTAAGACCATCGACATCAGTCAAGACTTGGACATGCTGATTGTTGACATCAAAAAAACTATGTTTAAGGGTATCAGCCAAGTCGTTAACGTGCTCTTTATTAATAATTAGTTCCATGTTATCTAGTTGCCTGGCTTGACTGTTCTTATTGCAAGTGATGCCCGCTCTTATATCAGCATTAAGAAGCGTGACTTCTGCAGATGTGATACCATTATTACCGAAAATGATACCAACTTCCCTCACAATTTTATTATATACATGTGAGGATCGCAAGGCTAGGTATAGACTTCCGTGAAATGTTGCATCTTTGGGATGTAGGGATATTGTTATGCATGTGCCATTCTTTGAAATTCCAAGAAAGTTCGCGTTGTCGGATATCGATTCACATTCAAATGAACCTATTGTGTAGTTGTATACAGAATTTGCAGGAATCCCATCTGAACTAAATATTACAATTTGCAGCGTGTCGATTAGCAGCGATGCAACATCTGACAGAGAAGAATTGTCTGCTGTGTACTTTATGACAAATTGTGTCAACAGTGAAACCGAACCGACTTCTTTCATCATTTGAAGGCATTTTGTTGCGGTTTGATTACATTCGGTATCAATGCACCTTCCCGTTGATGCTTCAAGATATTGCGTTTGGGCACAGACAACGCGGTGATATACGTGAATTTCGGGCGCCAAATTAAAATCCAAAAGCAGAGAGAAAGACATCGGTTTGTCAAACACTTGATGCTTTTGTGATACGGTCTGTTTCGCACAGTACAAAGAGCTAATGTTACTTATTCCATTACATAAAGCGCAATGGGGATTCGTATACAAAGTCATACTATTTGCATCTATTACCGTGGACCTGTAGCTTTTGCATAACGTCTGGAAGAAATCAAACCTGTTGATATCATTCCGCAATGATTCTTTACAATCACTAATTTCGTCTGCGATACAATTCGGCAACGTTATAAACCAATGATCGCCATCAGGTGGTTTATAGTAGCGGAAAACACAATTATCTCGTAATGTTTGCATAAACGCCGAGTTATCCTCATGACTAATGTATTGAAGCAACAAAGGCAAGGAGTTATTTAGAAAATGACTTTGACATTCAAACTGCAGTTGTATCATATCTAACGCATCCATTGAAAAACCTAAACGATCTGAATTGCATGACGCACAAAACATATTTCTAAAAAGCAATTGATCGACCATTACTGGAATCAGGTGGCGTAAGCTGTGGTCATTATCCTCGCAGTCGGCTTGTAGTTCATGATCTTCGCCTAAATCTGTCAACGGGCAAGACGTCACGGTATACAGGCAAACGGATGCTCCTTCACCTAGAGCATAGTTCACACACTTGCTCTTGGGACGTACGTATTCAAACCGCTTCTCAAAGCTGTTGTTTGACCAGTTGATTGCAAGGCAGCCATTGTTATCGTGTGACTGTCTTGGGTTTTCGGGCAAATCGATGCAGCGGAGTTCGTAACCTAAGCAACAGTCTCCTCTTTCCATGCAAAGGCGGTCACAGTGACATTTAGGTTCTTGGTCATTAGCACATTTTTCACATTCGGTATCGCGCTCGAGGGTAGGCACGCCATCAACATATGCAGTTTTTGTGACGGCGATTTGCGAAAACCACGGTGTGAGATCGCCTGGCATTTGCTTGAGGCATGTTGAGTTATCAGCTTTCACTTGACATTCAAACATAACATAACATGTATTTACAACCTGGTACATGACAGATGGTGTAGATTGCAACTTATGCAGATGTACGCATACAAACATAAAGCTTGGCCAATAATGGTAAGGCCTTGAAAGCAATTATGCTTAGTCCGTAACGTTTACAGGAAATGGAAACTATCGTTCTACTGTTTTGTTTGCTGCCGCATGTTTGTCTAAGATTTCGGAGTAATTCGTTGCTAAAAAAGTACTCCTACCAAATACCTCTCATAGTCACCGGAATACGGATATTCAGACTAATCTTTACTGAAGCATTATTGGACCTTCAGTTGTTAGGTACTTGAACAATATGTTAAATCCGTGGGATATATATCTCCCAAATGGGGTTTATATAACGGAATGCCGAATGTAGTCCAATGTTTGTTGCTCAATAAATAAAATGAAGCCGAAAAAAGAGAAAATCACCTACCTGCGGCTAAAACAAGAAGGAGCGCCCAGAACCAGGACGAGTAGCAGCACATTGTAAACAGCGATGTACGCGCTGTTGTTGCGCCTTGTTCTAGCAATGCGTCTGTGGTTATATAGAGCTTCACCGGTGGAGATGTGTAATCCAACAATCGGATGGATGTATAATCATACGTTGTTATAAGGCTATTACAGACATAATAAAGGGACAATGATAACCACCTGTTTAAATTGGTTTATAGGATGAATTAACCGTGGTATTCATCACCTTACGGATCACCTATCACACCTCTTTTGTCCATTCTCAAAAGAGAACAAAATATTTCGAAGGATGATCCCAGGCAAGATAGGTAGTTATACACACAATAATTGCGCGATGCTGGATACCCTCCCAAACGACTAATTTACACAACGGTTTTTGTCCGGAGTTGAAGCGTTAGATTATATGCATTGTGGTCTGTATATTTGTCTGTAGCTTAAAAGGTGTCCAGTACGATTGTAAAGTGACATTATCCATCAATTGATGACTGAATATATGGCGATGGGTTGCGAGTTTTTTTTTTAATATTTCCCTTTTTTCATCATCTGGTAGGCTTGGGATTGGATATATCAGCTTTTATATTTCGACAAACTTTATATGCACATACAAGTACACACATAAGTGCGGATCATTATAGTTTGAGGTCTGTCAATACTTTACAATGTGATCAGAGAAACATAATGCTATTGAGAATGGTTTTATTTTCCCTTTTTCTGACAAATGCTTATAATTATCGACATTTTACCCATGCTGTGTTTTGCATGAGATGCTGAGCTGCTACCTGGTCCACATGTATGCTGTATCATATACATAGAGAACATTTGCGCTGCATTGGTGATATGTTGAATAATGCATACATCTCAACAACAATACCATCCTCACAAAATAACTGCTCACTATCCGTCTGTCAGGAAGTTATGATACAAGGGGGGAACTCTTTTTTATATGTTGGAGAGAAGCAGTCCCAATACCATTATGAAAACACATACTAGATGTTATAAAAAGAATTTGCGACTTATGTCCACTATATATAGCTGTCATCGATTTATGCAACTGCCATTTCTTCGTATCATCGCATTTGCCCATACCGTGATGCATGATGCTTTAAGGATTCTTACGGCGTTGATCGTCGATTCCGCCCGAACGCCATCTACGACACGCCACGACATCAATTAGTATTGAGTGCTTCGTCAAAAATGTCACTTAAGCATATTAAGGCTAAGATTGCTTTAGGAATTGCATATCTGCTACATAGATCACAATGGCACTAATAGAGTTTCGCATCATGGATGTCACGTAGTGCTCGAAAAAGTCCCTGTTTGGATGCCAGCGGATCGATCCTTACAACTTACGACTGAGGAAGAGAGTACGGAAGGCTAACAAATGCCTTCTGCAATAAACAAGTCGCTCTTATCACAGTGTGACTGTAAGGTGAATTGTAAGGGTAGAGATGGTGAGTGAGGTGTTGGACGCATGTAGCCATGAAATGGGTGCTGCCTAATCTGTACCTCAATGCAACACGCTCTCGACCTGAAATAGTAGCTAGGCATGCGCCCACTTGCACGACAAGAAAACAATGCCGTATCCCCTGTTCTCTGCTTAGGAAAAAGATATATTCAAAAATTGGTTTCCTCGGAATATATATATATATATATATATATATATATATATATATATATATATATATATATATATATATATATATATATATATATATATATATATAAGATATAGATATATAGATATATATATATAGAGTATAGAGGGATATAGAGATATCTCTATCTATATTTATATATCTAGAGATGATATCTCTCTATATATCTATATATATATAGAGATTTATATAGGAGAAGAGATAATCTCTCTCTCTCTTCTTCTCTTATAGAGATATAGATCTCTCTCTCTCTCTCTCTCTATCCTTGATAGGATCTATGTATATATATATTTGTCTCTATCTCTATCTCTCTGTCTATATATCTCTCTATATTTCTCTTGTTTATATATAAATCATATATAGATATATATATATATATATATATATATATATATATATATATATATATATCTCTCTCTATCTATCTATATATATATATATATATATATATATATATATATATATATATATATAATATATAGATTAGAATACTGAAGCCGACATATTTGCCCCAATACCTACCTTTATATGTTTCTAATAGCTACCCGAATATGTCTGTTGTAGCATCAAAACTAGGTCCTACCAGTTTCAAGTGATATTTACACGTAATAACCAATCACCAACCTATTGAAAGATCACTATCTAAGATCGCAAATATTCCTATATGCTTTCCATTTTATTGCTATTTGCAATTGTAAGCGCTATTGTTAGAGCAATGACGATAATTGGCGTGAGGCCAGGTAATCATTGCTAACGCAATCCCGTGAAACTATGTGTTAATTAGGGTATCTATTTTATGGTCAAAAGTTTACTGTTCCTGAACAACGGAGTTAAGTATGTTCGTGTTATATCTAATATACCAAAACGGTGATGCAACAATTTCTAACAACGCGCGTCGAATGAGCCATTGTTTGAACAGGTAGTCATGGTAATTGTACTTAATCATCCATGATAATATAACGGCAGGTGTGGTATTGTCAAGCGTTGGGTCTTTATTTTGGCGCTAATTGGCTAAATAACTGCCGAACGAACTGCGTATTATAAAGTCAATAGGCCCATTGGTACAAGAGGGAACTTGGTGAACTGTATCAGATAGTTAACCACAGTTCAACAAATTTTCATGACCATTGCACGTATATTGATGATTTTATAAGCGATCAAATTCATTAAAGAAATCATGCTGTCCTGGGCCATGATAGATTGATAATGATTTGGCTGACTAAAGGAAAAGCTTTGTTCATTAAATATAACCGCGGTGTGCCTTAATTGGGCTAAATATGCATATGTTTCGTTGACATGCATTTAAAGTGCCTATCGCACGGTAATAGGTACTTACCAATTCATAAGGTGATCCATAAACTCAAACTGGTCCAATAACCGTCGCATCTGATTAGTTAAGGCAAGAATTTTATAAAATGTCGGTTCAAATTAGCGCGCTCGACGATCGCTAAGGCAGCCATGATCTAGGTCAGACCCAGGCGTATAAAGTCATCAAACGGAGCCCGTTCGCAGAGACGCGGGGAGTTCCATGTTGTTATTATTGTAATTTATCGGAGATCGTCTCATGTTTTAAGATATTGGATCGTTTTCAACCATCTTGTGACCGCTCAAACATGATGGTTAATCGCTTTTGTGTCGTGTTTGGCTCGAAGAGTTTATACCTCCTCTATGAGCTCTCACTCAAGCCTTCTGCCCGAGGAAATATGTGGCGACGCCACCTGTCAACCGAAACGTTTTGTCATAGCGTCATGTCATAGCGTTTCTTAAAACTACGTGGAATTCTCTGTTTAAGATGGAGACATGGTCACCTCGAGCGATCAGATGACCCCATATCTTCAACAGACGCCGAGCCCCAATGCGTTGAATCAACAGTCCCATGTGCTTTTGTTGATTTCATGGTATCGTCGCCTGATCACTGCGGGGTATTTCGTGACATTTCATAATCACCACTCAGCTTCGCGCAGGTATAAACACTTTCCCTGACAAGCCGACAAGTGTCAATGTGTACCCTTGGCCAGTTCCCTCGCTCCCGACAGTTATTCACGATCTGAAACCACCTTTTACAGCGCAGGCATGAAAGATCGCGAATCGTAAACAGCGTGGACGCTGTGAGAGGCGAACTGTCTTTATACCCCAGACCGGACAATCTATCAAGTTGACATTTATTAAATAAATGTACTAAGCAGTGTTAAGGCTCTCATCAATCGCAGTGACGTCAGTATTTCCATGTGCTTTTGTCTTTGTCACGATTGCGCTACCTTACGATTGCAGTGTATTATAATTAGGAAAGCGATCACCGCTGAGCTTCTGAAGTGAGCCCTCTCAGTGAAGCTATAAACTCTTTGGTTGGCTAACATAGTCTACCAGTCCTAATACGGACTATTGAAATAGACAACGGACTGGTCAGGTACTAAGATCACGAGATAAATGGCCAGGTCTGGGTGAGGGGTCGTTTGTGTGCTCGGTTAATTTCACTGAGGGATGTTTTGAGCAGGCACCGAATCTTAAAGAAAAGCTTAGTTGGATAGTCTACCACGTTGTAAACTGGTCTTGAAGACAGATGTGGTTCCTACTCATTTTGCGAAGGCCATTGCTGTAAGGCAAACTACAAAGAACCGTGAGACAAGTGATCCTCTCCCACCCCAGCCCAAGAAAAGCATACCTGCTTTTATCAGAGAGAGAGAAGCAGAGGGTGAGACTCAATGACCTTCTTGTTGCCTTAACATTAAATAAATGATTCCTTGTCTCTTTAAGAGGATACAATACAATTAGTCCATGTAGCAAATTCATGGATATATATAAATATGATTTTTCAGAATAAACTACCAGCTGCTATTTTGCGAGAATCCTAACGCAGATCGCGTCTCGCAATCAAAACATTGCCGGGTCTGACGTCACGCGGAGGCGATTAAACATTCATAAGCTCGTCGTTTCGATACGCCGAACTTTTCTTTGAAGTCAAATTTCGATCCGTGAGCGCTCACTTTCACGACTGATACATGCACTTTATGGGAACTTTTAGGTTATATTTCCGTAATCTGGCGAAAACGATTACTAATAATAAGTGTAGGAAGAATATGTTCAGGAAAAGGGGGCTCATACTAAGAAAGATGACCAGTAAACCACGCTACGAAGAACTAGAAACTTTTCCAAAAAAGTTTAGAAGAAAGAACGGTTTAACAAATTTACAACGTGACCTTAACCTTAATTAGAGGTTTAACTCAAAACAAAACCCATGGGTTTTGCGCTTCATCGAGACCTTCCATTGAAAAAAAAAAAAAATTGAGACCTGTATCGAGAGATGTTTTAACAAACATCCCACACACACATAGCCACAAACACGACTGACCAAGATAACTAGGCGAATACGAATTCACCAAGCTACAAATACCGCGAAAGTAAGAATTGTGTTTGTCCCGCGAAGGGCGTTCATTCATTCAATGTCGACTCCAGGAGGCTCACAACCTTAGGTTCGGTTATCAGACTATGCCTGAGCGAATTTTTGCATGGTAAATATAACACACAGTAGACCCAGGTGTTCTCAGGTGATTTACAAGATTAAAGAACACATGTCTGGTATAACGTACGCTAGTAAGCAATCATGGAGCACTTAGGCAAATAAAATACACGTAGGGTTGAACATTAGATATAATAGTTACTTTGTTGTGAAACTGGAAAGAGTAGGTATGACCGGTGTATCAGGAAATTACGCGCGTTTCGGTGTAAATTGTATCAGGAAATGAAAAACCTTCCAGTGTTGGTTTCGTCTTTATAATTGTCAGTCAGATATCATGCAAGAAACACGGTGTTTCTGCAACTTCCTATGAGTAGAACATACACGCACGTATCATTTGTGTTTGTTATCGGTAATGCTTAAAGCAATGCTGTGACTTAAGACGATAAGATGTCAATTGAATGTTTGATAGATCATTATTCATCATCAGGTATATATTTTTAATGGCTGCGCGTCTGCATGAGATATAGTGAAATATAATGAGATACAGGCATCTGCATATCCGCGAAATTCAGTCGTGCATGATATGCAGCATGCGACAAGATGCTGCATGCGCGGATATATAAATCATCTTTTATGCGACTACAAACTCATGATTTATTTACTTCCTTTCGAATATAAACTACTCGTTAATCTCGAGGAAGCACGGGTATTATCTGGCTGTGTTGTCTACATACTGATTGCTTTAATTTCAGCGATGATCAATTGCGAATTTCGATACTGGCATGCCGGTTCCCGTGGCGTAGTATTAACTGCGTCGCCTTTCGACCCACAGGTTGTGGGTTCGATACCAAGGTGTAAAAACCTGTCTGGCTCCCCGAGACTCGTAAGATCACGTTTAATGGCAGCCCCATCCCTGAAACGGTCTGTGTAACGGGCTTGTGCCTAGTGGGTGCTGGCTCTTTAGGGAAGCTGTCCAAGCATCACAATCATCCTCATCCATCACCGTCGAGCTGTCACCTCGTTCTTGAAAGTGACGTTAAACCCCAATATTATCATTACCATTTTGTTAGTGGCAGTAATTGTAAGTACAGGTAATCCAGATTGGTCATAATGGCTAATATGGGTGGAGCCATTGGTCATTAAGGATGCTACGAAGCGCCTATTACTTAATTAGATAAAAGAGGTTAGTGATGTTGACATCCATGTTGTGACAATTGTCAATTCGGTACAAAAGAGCCTGAAAGTTACATCATGTCCGATGTTCATCGAGCGGGTATGTCTACGAAAACTCGGGACACTTAATATAATAAAAGTGAAAGCAAGACAATTTATTAGGTCGATGCATTAGTAAGGAACAAGTATATCCCAATAAAATCACCTAAAGCAAGTCCCTCACAGCTTGTGACTGGTTATTCATTCATACCCGGATCAATCACCTTCATGTTGTAAATAGCATTGTCAAGCTTACAGAATGAACGTGCAGCGCACAATGACACTATTCGTTCGTTCCCTGGACTCATCAGTCGCTGGTGGATCTTGAATTTGAAGAAGAATACGCAGAACAGCTGTTAATGGCGGTAGCTGTTAAAAGTTGACTCATTTGCATGGCCGTCTACACCTGGACGTTGTCATATCAGGTCATTCGTTGTCGTTTCCGCTTTCGGCCGCCTTCAATTGTGCATTGACATTGGCGAGCAATCAAATAGAACAGGAAATTCCCTTTAAGCAGCGTCGCGCGCTCATGGATCCATACGTGTGACTTATCCGCGGTGTTGTGTACAGTAAGAGCTATTTTGACAGGAAAGAGCAAGACCTTAGTGGCTGTTGTGTTACGTCACAATATACATCGGCGTATATATGTAAACAAATGTTTTATCTTAATGTGATACACTGAAGCAAGGGTTTACAAGAACCGAACATCGTTTATTCTTTTGGCTTTAGGATTTGTTTTGCCATTCCTTCAGGTTACAAGTGAGTGCCAAATAAGGATATGTGTTGTAACTTATACCTATCCTTATCCGACTCTGGTATACAGTAACTCACATCGAATACAGTTGGATCACGATTCATATTGTTTGTCGGGGTGAATAGAACCATGGAGATATTTGGAGCATTAGCTTCCTGGTTATGTAATTTTATGCTTTAGTAAAATATAGTTATATTCATTAAAAAGTCGATTCCATTCATACTATGCTATTATGGTTTTTTATGCGTAAAATTTAGTTACAAAACACTTTGCTCAGAATCGCTTTTTTCACTCATCCCATTCGTGGCTATGACAGTTCAACGCAAAAAGGCCTCATAAATACTATTAAATGCATTGCATTATTCATTGTTGTTTTTTAACATGCTACGAAATGACTATGGTGCGTTGTTGATCGTTGTTCCATGCATCTACATCTACAACTAACTTTGGACCAGGTGCGCAGCCTGAGTTGTTGGATATGGAGATTTACATCGACATGATCAGCATAGCTTATTCATGAGAACATGGGCAGGTGAAAAGCAGGTGTTCGTTGGGCGCCCAGGAATGTTGATCAATGGCTTTGTTGTGACCGGAACAGATAAGTTTGAACATGAATGATGCACTACCCTTTATATGAGACTGTTCATATCGAGGTTTAATGGCTTTGCTGTGACCGGAACAGATTAGTTTGAACTTTGCAGAGATGATATGTTGATGAAGAGATAACTAGGTTCATCTGTGTATTAATAAGCGCCATTAATAAATGACATCATAGGCAATCTAGTTACAAGACAGCCCCTTTATAACTGCCAGAGAAGAAATGTTCTATCATTTCAGTGATCATTTGTTCGCCTACTGGCCGATAAATAAACCCTTTTGTAGTGCCACATATAGAGAATACAAAACACAGCCGCGTGAATATACATGAAGCGACAGCTTAGAATGCGCGAACTTGCTCCAAAAAATAGTAGACTTTAGTTAATGAAATTCAATACTTTTTCGACCGACAGTATCTAGTTAACCTCACGCAAATTCTGTATAACCCGACATAGTTTTAATGGTGTACAAGAGAACGCACACCCTAACTTGAGGCTCACTCCGTCTTAGACGTCCCCTAGAACTATGTCAGTAATCAGAGGTGTCAGCTAGAATTTTAGACCTTTTTTCAGAAAAGGAGTATTTTATTTAAGCTGCTTGGACTAAATAAATTGACACCTCTCTGATTAAAATCCCAGCATCTCCTCTCGTGCCTCCTAACTCGCTAGATACATTTTTTTGTTTTTTGTATAACAGAAAACATATCGTGCTGTACTTTATAATAGGTAACCTCCTGTCTTATCAGATTAGCCATAACGACAATCCTCTATCAAAACATGTTCGTTTCGAACTAAAACAGATATAGATATTGGGAAGCATATCGATGTAATTGTAATATAAGAAGAAAAGATTGTTATTTGATAGTGATTACCTCATTCCTTTCCCACACTGCCAGTATTGAAAGTGAGCTCATACACTGATGGGTTTGTAGCAATATACGGCGTCATGATGTCTATATGCAAACGGAGTGGCTCATAAAGTCTGGTGTCGTTTGCCATCAATCAAGCTGCCATTGCACAAATAGCGCACCCCATAAGGTTCATTCATCTAATGACCAAACCAATAAAATAATAATTCCTACTGGCAGCAATCTTTTCGGCATATCCACAGGTTGTTAACCGGCACCAAGTGCATGTTACTCAAAGATATATATCAAAATGAGACGGCTACAAAACCTCTGTCAACATTGATATCCCTCCATGGGGATGTAAATTTGCCGATTATATAAAAGACCAGGCATCCTATAAAAGCTTTATTTAAAAAATAGTATCACTAGATGCTGTAAGAGGTTGTAATATAAATCATAAATCATACAACGGTGAACACAATAGTCAACTTCCTTAACAACGACAAATTAAAGGGACTAGAAGAACATAGGGCAACAGTGAAATAGTACAGTTGACCCGTCCTTCTACATATATTCACACACACACTCACGCACACATACTCACACACACATACACACACACACGCATATATATATATATATATATATAAATATATATTTATAAACATATATATAGATAAATAAAGATATTCAAATATATATGTACTCCTCGATGTATTCATTTATAAACGTATATATATATACATATATATATATATATTTATATATATATATAAATAGATATATATATATTTCATATATATATATGTATATATATATCAACATGTTCATAAGTACATATGATTATATATATATATATAAATGTGTATATATATATGTAGATAAATATATATATATATATATATATATATATATATGCACACATATATATGAAATATATATATATTTCCAAACATATATATATATATAGATATTATAAATACATTCAAATATGTATATACTTATCTATCTATGCATATATATAAACATATATATATACACACATATATATATATATACATATATATATATATATATATATATATATATATATATATATATATATATAGCTACATGTACATGTATATATATAATTGTATATATATATATATGTATATATGTTTATATATATATATATATATGTTTAAAATATATATATATATATGTATATATATAGATACATGTACATGTATATATGCGTATATATAGATATATATATATAAATAGTGTATATATATATATATATGTATATATTTATATATATACATATATATATATACACATAATTATATAATTATATAAATATATATATATTATATATTTATATATATATATATGAAATATATATATATATTACATATATATATAATATATATATATATATATATATATATATATATATATATATATATATATATGTAAATACATATACATATATATATGTATATATATATATATTTATACATATATATATATGTATATATGTATATATACATATATATATATATATATATATATATATATATGTATATGTATATATATATATATATATATATATATATATATATATATATATATATATATATATGTATAAATATATAAATGTATATAACTTGTATATATAGCGAAAAATATATCTATCTCTCTCTATGTTATCTCTCTCTCTCTATATGGTAGTTGCAACACTTCACCATGCTTGTAACCTGTGTGCCTATTTTTGAGGTCGAAGATCGCTCCGAGATGCTTGACCCACGAGGCCGGTGTGATTGACTGTCCTTCAACCTCATGGCTTAGTCTCCCGTATTTTCATCACTCTATATTTGGCTTGGAGATGGATGCTAACGCTCTCCCTGCTTGCGACATATATCTAACTGGCACACACCAGCGTCGTTCCAATCTGTTTTGACTACTATATTGTCACTATTGAAAACTATGAACTTGCATGATACGTGGTTGCATTAGACATTGGACCCGAACTGTATGCATTACTCCCGGTTTGCCTGCAAAATGCTGGATTGGGTTGTTATCTTTGCATAGTTAAATGTAGCTGTTGTCATTAACAACCAACTCAGAATATTAACTCAGCGACTGCTTTTTCGTTTGCATGTAATGAGACGCCCCAAAATTACATCACGATATACATATTAAGGTTAATCTTTGTCAATTGACTATCACTGGCACCTTTTCCACGTGTGCAATCTGTAGTTCCTTGAAGTTATGAAAAACTTAAATGTTGAAATGAGGAATGTTATTCTCCTCTATGAGTTTAACCATATAATCCCTCAATAAAAAAATATATCTTATCTTTGCATTCATTTTAAAAGGACACTCCTTTTAAACGTGTTCAATATTATTGTTACATATATCATAAACCTAGTTATATTCCGCAAATACATTAACCGGCGATTGATATTGGTGGCAATAGTCGCTCTCCGGATCAGTCTGAACATTATTAAACCAAACTCTGTCTTTCTCAATTTTGGCCATGTCAACTCTGGGATGAAAGATTCAGTTAGCATTTACAACCAGCCTACGCTGAAAATTACATATTAATGATGCTGCTTTGAAATCAGAGAGGAGTAATTGCAAACTCAGGTGTCATTCAAGAACGTAATCTGTTGACCTTCATTTTGCGCCTTTTTGTTAATGTCGCCGTTAACTAGTAGCTCTGTTACCATGGCAAAATGATTTATGAGGGATCATGTAGCCTTAGTGGGGCTTCAGTGAGTAAACGTTGGTCCATCATTCTACCTATTAGCTAAATGAAGCGATTCAAAGAACAAAATCGAAGTAATTACATGCCCCCACATATGCATAGGTAATTTATATAATTCTTATTCCCTGTAAGGTGCTTTTATTTGATCCAAGGGGCCTTGGTATGTTCACTTCATTACATTAGTGCACAATATATCACTCACTCTCTCTCTCTCTCTCGCTCTCTCTTTCGTTAGCAATGTTTAATTATCTATAGCTTGTGTCCATTCTGCACGTAACACTAGCTACCCCCTCTTATGAAGGACCAAATATCACAATACACAGATAATATTAAGACAGGCAATGCTGCACAGGAGGCCACTTTGCAAACTGTCAAGCGTCAACTATACATCTCAAATACCTACGTCGCAACAGGTTCGAATGTTTCTAATTTAAATGCAGACCTCGTGTTAGTTCAAATTTCTTTCACTTGTAGAAGAATATCGAATATACATTCACGTGATATATGTTATTTGTTAGTTCCTGTGGTATAATAGGATTACATCGACTTGGCTAGCTTCAGCATTGTTCTACCGGACAGAAGAGCCGCCTCTAAAACAATGTAGTGAAAAGGTTATTTTTTGTTGTTGCCCCATATTGCCACTAGCGTTTAATAGGTGGCTTATCAATGTAGATACCATTTTAAAGGGTTAAACCGGGTGCCTTAGTTTGATTAGTAGATGTACAACAAAAGTAACTTCATACATAATGAATTGACTGCGAGATGGTCCACTAGCTGACGTCTCGGTGGTCATAAAGTATTGATCGCGTTCAAATAACCCAGATGAGGTGGCTCAGACGGGTCACTGGGGACTGGAATAAAATTAAATCATAACGGTACAATCAATGTGCATACGACGTTAGCGATCGAAAAACAAGGCCAGTGTGCTGCTCTCCTCCTGAAACCCATCGGTATAATGCCACTTTCAAACAACCATCCACCTTTCATGCCCATTTACTCAATACACGAAGTGCAGGTTTCACAGCCTTTCACTCAATCGTCTCTTATTCACACCTCATGTCCATTCACTTAATGCAATAAAGTCACCAACATACATGACATACGCAAACAAATAGGTTTCAAAACCAACCTTTTATTGAATTATCACAATAATTCATGCAACATTCAAACCACACCCAGCCATTTAAAGCCAAAATCAAAACCATATCAGTATTGCAAAGTCATATTTCTCTATGATGTTGCCTCAAAACATGCCTAATAAGAATTAATTTTCTACCCCTGATTTCGTGTCTCTCGCGGTGTAATGGTAATCACTCTCTGGGACAGAAAATCATTAACTGTTAATTCAAGCTTGATGTAAGGTTGTTGACAGGTGTCATCAAATGAAATGCTATGGCTGCCTGATAAGAGGGATCTTCGTACAGCACAATAAATGAGAACTTTCGTTGATGCAGTTATGTACATGCACGGCAAGGCAAAGGGTAGTTGTTGACTGATGGTGCACATCTAAATAGCCTTGTGTCGGAAAAGATAATTAAGAGAACAATTAATATATGTTGACAGTGGACACCGAGTCCTCGCGCTCATATAACTTCTATTTCTCTCACCTGGGGGTTTATGAGGGTCATGGATGGGATATTACTGTAATTAATAACCCCATCAGATGACAAAAATATGCCGTCATGTTACTTTACGCATGATGAAAATATTATATGTAAGTGGAAATTAAATACATTAGGATCAACCCATAACTGGGAAATGAGTATCAAAACCTATAATGTGACACCCAGATGAAGAAAGAGACACGACGTGTGTTTCATGGGTTTTACAAAACAATGGCCGAGCTTAAACTTGATGCATCGGTTTCTACGTTTGTCGTCGACACGAAGTACCTATCTGCACGCATCACACCGACGGCATGACGTAGGCATTTATAGACACAATGCCGCGAAATCCATAGAGATGATTAAATGTATTATGAGAATGGCCGCTAAATCTACAATTCACGATGATATGAACAGCAAGTACTGATTTAATTTAATAAATGATGGTGCGCTGTATGACGGCGTGTCTGATGAATTAGATTTCCATGTAGTATGCGTCAATGCGGTCGGGAAAACGTTACATAAGGGTGATTTCATTTCCATTGATTTCTTACATTACATCATATTCATGACGATATACTTAATTGTGAGTTGTGATGGACAACTATTGTCTTAGCTATTCCGCGAAAAGACATGGTCTAAACCATGATAACACGCCTTAGATTTGATTTATATTGGTATCTAGCCCCGATTAATACGGAGCACATTTTCCTGCAAAGACGCTCATTCACCATCGTTATTCACTTTTGGCAACGATCATATGAATCGTATAGCGAATCATGGGATATGATAAAACTCATTCTCTGAATACAGTAGCACTGATCCAGCAAATCACCATTTTTAAACAGTTCATGGTCATGGAAGAACTTGTATTCTGCTAGCGTCGTCAACATCATACAATGTAAGAGTCATAAGATGAAACAATCTTAGAACGAGTAAGAAGGAACCGCGTTCTAAACCGCTATTGATGTCATACATTTGTCGTGGTTATACAATAGACTGTTGAATACTGTAAGTTACTAATTATAAGTTACACCAATCGCATGATATATTGCAAGGCTGATAGAAAGTATGTTGAAACAGGTGTGCATACGGGAAGGATTACCACTTAATTAATACTGCTGCGTATGGAGCAATGTATGCAGTATAAGAGGGCTGGATATGCTTATACAAAGGCATATATTCTACAGTCCATGACGCGGAGCCAACATTGGATACCGTATCTACGTCTGGCTTGATGCCTGCTGGGGTGTGGCGTTAACAAATAATGCGTAAATGATACCTAAAAGAGAACATTTAATAATGACACTAAGGAAGAGCTAGACATTGCATACCACCTCACGTCGAATGTCATCTTACATCAATATGAAGCATGTGGATAGTTCTCCTATAATCTGTTGGTAATCTGTCTGTTAGAAAAGTTCCTTATCAGTTGTTCGTTAGTTGTTGCTTGCATGTGGATATTTACGAGTGTCAGGCATTTATCAAGGCCATATATCTTTAATACAAATTAATCCCCTTAAACGTTGAAAGTTTGCTTCAGCATCGGCGTAAAATAATTGTATGAATGTAACTAGGATGAAAATGGCGGATATATGAATTCACAAAAACTTCGTCAAAAAGACGATCCGTTGATGCATACTTGGTCACGGATGTGAGGTTGGACATAAATGATCGATGCTTACCATCAAGTGTCCTTTAATAGTTATTATCTTTTCACAAAGGTTGTCTCAATGGAGCGTAAATATATTGCAGTCACTGCCTGTGAAAAAAATATATTGTCCGATGAATCGGAATCGGCCAATTGGGTTCACATGCTGTATGTGAAAGTGCCTCAGAGCCGAATAGACAATTGTTCACCATTGAGGGTTCTTTTAATGAAAACTAGTGCATCGGAACACGCTTTTCAGAGATGAATGAGATCCTCTAAATCATCAACATTTTGATTCATAAGCGCAATCTAGTTGTGAACAACATGAGATGAAGTAGAAATTGCTGCCAAGTTACGCCAGTCCCAAGTAATCATCATTTGATGCTTTGTGAAGTGATTCGACTCATTCAGTTGTATTCGTCGCTTGAGAGAATCCCTTCATGTCGATTGCAGCACACATTGCGTGATATCCTCTTTGCACTCGTTACCGTATATTACAGGGGAGCTTATGTTTGTGTCTCAAGGCACCCCATGACTACAGTATTTAGCTAATGCCTCCAGGGGTCCCGGGTATATAAAGCAATACCCGGGCAAACGTCTGTGTCGTCAACCAGCTTGTCACTCCTTCATCGCTGATCTCTTTTACTTCCATGCCAGATGTTGCCTAATTGTCCCAACGTTGGAGGGAACCGCCGTGCATTGGATTATGCCTATAATCCTTAGCTTGTCCTTCATCGCGAATTAGCAGGCTCGCTTTTCATGCGTCCGATCGTGCACAATGTGGCGAGAGCCACGGCCACCTCAACAATATTAATCCGTCACTCCGGTGTTCGGTGCTCCTGTCGCCAGAGAGATATCCCAAACGATTTTGAATTGATCGCTTTCTGGTGCACCCTCGTTCGCGTGACGTGGTCTTCATTAGGTAGAATGTAATCTGTAGACCTAGCGTCGACCTTCCTTCCTTCAACCATCTTTACGTGTTGTCCGAGGAACAAATCTTTCGAAAGTTCCCGTGCTGTTTGTTCCTTTATAACTCCAGCCATTGTTTTGGTTTGCTCCTCCTTGAGCTTTTTGGTTTGGCAAACTGTCAAGCGTCAACTATACATCTCAAATACCTACGTCGCAACAGGTTCGAATGTTTCTAATTTAAATGCAGACCTCGTGTTAGTTCAAATTTCTTTCACTTGTAGAAAAATATCGTATATACATTCACGTGATATATGTTATTTGTTAGTTCCTGTGGTATAATAGGTTTACATCGACTTGGCTAGCTTCAGCATTGTTCTACCGGGCAGTAGAGCCGCCTCTAAAACTGTGTAGTGAAAAGGTTATTTGTTGTTGTTGCCCCATATTGCCACTAGCGTTTAATAGGTGGCTTATCAATGTAGATACCATTTTAAAGGGTTAAACCGGGTGCCTTAGTTTGATTAGTAGATGCTTGTACAACAAAAGCTACTTCATACATAATGAATTGACTGCGAGATGGTCCACTAGCTGACGTCTCGGTGGTCATAAAGTATTGATCGCGTTCAAATAACCCGGATGAGGTGGCTCAGACGGGTCACTGGGGACTGGAATAAAATTAAATCATAACGGTACAATCAATGTGCATACGACGTTAGCGATCGAAAAACAAGGCCAGTGTGCTGCTCTCCTCCTGAAACCCATCGGTATAATGCCACTTTCAAACAACCATCCACCTTTCATGCCCATTTACTCAATACACGAAGTGCAGGTTTCACAGCCTTTCACTCAATCGTCTCTTATTCACGCCTCATGTCCATTCACTTAATGCAATAAAGTCACCAACAGACATGACATACGCAAACAAATAGGTTTCAAAACCAACCTTTTATTGAATTATCACAATAATTCATGCAACATTCAAACCACACCCAGCCATTTAAAGCCAAAATCAAAACCATATCAGTATTGCAAAGTCATATTTCTCTATGATGTTGCCTCAAAACATGCCTAATAAGAATTAATTTTCTACCCCTGATTTCGTGTCTCTCGCGGGTGTAATGGTAATCACTCTCTGGGACAGCAAATCATTAACTGTTAATTCAAGCTTGATGTAAGGTTGTTGACAGGTGTCATCAAATGAAATGCTATGGCTGCCTGATAAGAGGGATCTTCGTACAGCACAATAAATGAGAACTTTCGTTGATGCAGTTATGTACATGCACGGCAAGGCAAAGGGTAGTTGTTGACTGATGGTGCACATCTAAATAGCCTTGTGTCGGAAAAGATAATTAAGAGAACAATTAATATATGTTGACAGTGGACACCCAGTCCTCGCGCTCATATAACTTCTATTTCTCTCACCTGGGGGTTTATGAGGGTCATGGATGGGATATTACTGTAATTAATAACCCCATCAGATGACAAAAATATGCAGTCATGTTACTTTACGCATGATGAAAATATCATATGTAAGCGGAAATTAAATACATTAGGATCAACCCATAACTGGGAAATGAGTATCAAAACCTATAATGTGACACCCAGATGAAGAAAGAGACACGACGTGTGTTTCATGGGTTTTACAAAACAATGGCCGAGCTTAAACTTGATGCATCGGTTTCTACGTTTGTCGTCGAAACGAAGTACCTATCTGCACGCATCACACCGACGGCATGACGTAGGCATTTATAGACACAATGCCGCGAAATCCATAGAGATGATTAAATGTATTATGAGAATGGCCGCTAAATCTACAATTCACGATGATATGAACAGCAAGTACTGATTTAATTTAATAAATGATGGTGCGCTGTATGACGGCGTGTCTGTTGAATTAGATTTCCATGTAGTATGCGTCAATGCGGTCGGGAAAACGTTACATAAGGGTGATTTCATTTCCATTGATTTCTTACATTACATCATATTCATGACGATATACTTAATTGTGAGTTGTGATGGACAACTATTGTGTCTTAGCTATTCCGCGAAAAGACATGGTCTAAACCATGATAACACGCCTTAGATTTGATTTATATTGGTATCTAGCCCCGATTAATACGGAGCACATTTTCCTGCAAAGACGCTCATTCACCATCGTTATTCACTTTTGGCAACGATCATATGAATCGTATAGCGAATCATGGGATATGATAAAACTCATTCTCTGAATACAGTAGCACTGATCCAGCAAATCACCATTTTTAAACAGTTCATGGTCATGGAAGAACTTGTATTCTGCTAGCGTCGTCAACATCATACAATGTAAGAGTCATAAGATGAAACAATCTTAGAACGAGTAAGAAGGAACCGCGTTCTAAACCGCTATTGATGTCATACATTTGTCGTGGTTATACAATAGACTGTTGAATACTGTAAGTTACTAATTATAAGTTACACCAATCGCATGATATATTGCAAGGCTGATAGAAAGTATGTTGAAACAGGTGTGCATACGGGAAGGATTACCACTTAATTAATACTGCTGCGTATGGAGCAAATGTATGCAGTATAAGAGGGCTGGATATGCTTATACAAAGGCATATATTCTACAGTCCATGACGCGGAGCCAACATTGGATACCGTATCTACGTCTGGCTTGATGCCTGCTGGGGTGTGGCGTTAACAAATAATGCGTAAATGATACCTAAAAGAGAACATTTAATAATGTCACTAAGGAAGAGCTAGACATTGCATACCACCTCACGTCGAATGGTCATCTTACATCAATATGAAGCATGTGGATAGTTCTCCTATAATCTGTTGGTAATCTGTCTGTTAGAAAAGTTCCTTATCAGTTGTTCGTTAGTTGTTGCTTGCATGTGGATATTTACGAGTGTCAGGCATTTATCAAGGCCATATATCTTTAATACAAATTAATCCCCTTAAACGTTGAAAGTTTGCTTCAGCATCGGCGTAAAATAATTGTATGAATGTAACTAGGATGAAAATGGCGGATATATGAATTCACAAAAACTTCGTCAAAAAGACGATCCGTTGATGCATACTTGGTCACGGATGTGAGGTTGGACATAAATGATCGATGCTTACCATCAAGTGTCCTTTAATAGTTATTATCTTTTCACAAAGGTTGTCTCAATGGAGCGTAAATATATTGCAGTCACTGCCTGTGAAAAATATATTGTCCGATGAATCGGAATCGGCCAATTGGGTTCACATGCTGTATGTGAAAGTGCCTCACAGCCGAATAGACAATTGTTCACCATTGAGGGTTCTTTTAATGAAAACTAGTGCATCGGAACACGCTTTTCAGAGATGAATGAGATCCTCTAAATCATCAACATTTTGATTCATAAGCGCAATCTAGTTGTGAACAACATGAGATGAAGTAGAAATTGCTGCCAAGTTACGCCAGTCCCAAGTAATCATCATTTGATGCTTTGTGAAGTGATTCGACTCATTCAGTTGTATTCGTCGCTTGAGAGAATCCCTTCATGTCGATTGCAGCACACATTGCGTGATATCCTCTTTGCACTCGTTACCGTATATTACAGGGGAGCTTATGTTTGTGTCTCAAGGCACCCCATGACTACAGTATTTAGCTAATGCCTCCAGGGGTCCCGGGTATATAAAGCAATACCCGGGCAAACGTCTGTGTCGTCAACCAGCTTGTCACTCCTTCATCGCTGATCTCTTTTACTTCCATGCCAGATGTTGCCTAATTGTCCCAACGTTGGAGGAAACCGCCGTGCATTGGATTATGCCTATAATCCTTAGCTTGTCCTTCATCGCGAATTAGCAGGCTTGCTTTTCATGCGTCCGATCGTGCACAATGTGGCGAGAGCCACGGCCACCTCAACAATATTAATCCGTCACTCCGGTGTTCGGTGCTCCTGTCGCCAGAGAGATATCCCAAACGATTTTGAATTGATCGCTTTCTGGTGCACCCTCGTTCGCGTGACGTGGTCTTCATTAGGTAGAATGTAATCTGTAGACCTAGCGTCGACCTTCCTTCCTTCAACCATCTTTACGTGTTGTCCGAGGAACAAATCTTTCGAAAGTTCCCGTGATGTTTGTTCCTTTATAACTCCAGCCATTGTTTTGGTTTGCTCCTCCTTGAGCTTTTTGGTTTGGCAAACTGTCAAGCGTCAACTATACATCTCAAATACCTACGTCGCAACAGGTTCGAATGTTTCTAATTTAAATGCAGACCTCGTGTTAGTTCAAATTTCTTTCACTTGTAGAAAAATATCGTATATACATTCACGTGATATATGTTATTTGTTAGTTCCTGTGGTATAATAGGTTTACATCGACTTGGCTAGCTTCAGCATTGTTCTACCGGGCAGAAGAGCCGCCTAAAAAAAACTGTGTAGTGAAAAGGTTATTTGTTGTTGTTGCCCCATATTGCCACTAGCGTTTAATAGGTGGCTTATCAATGTAGATACCATTTTTAAAGGGTTAAACCGGGTGCCTTAGTTTGATTAGTAGATGCTTGTACAACAAAAGCTACTTCATACATAATGAATTGACTGCGAGATGGTCCACTAGCTGACGTCTCGGTGGTCATAAAGTATTGATCGCGTTCAAATAACCCGGATGAGGTGGCTCAGACGGGTCACTGGGGACTGGAATAAAATTAAATCATAACGGTACAATCAATGTGCATACGACGTTAGCGATCGAAAAACAAGGCCAGTGTGCTGCTCTCCTCCTGAAACCCATCGGTATAATGCCACTTTCAAACAACCATCCACCTTTCATGCCCATTTACTCAATACACGAAGTGCAGGTTTCACAGCCTTTCACTCAATCGTCTCTTATTCACGCCTCATGTCCATTCACTTAATGCAATAAAGTCACCAACAGACATGACATACGCAAACAAATAGGTTTCAAAACCAACCTTTTATTGAATTATCACAATAATTCATGCAACATTCAAACCACACCCAGCCATTTAAAGCCAAAATCAAAACCATATCAGTATTGCAAAGTCATATTTCTCTATGATGTTGCCTCAAAACATGCCTAATAAGAATTAATTTTCTACCCCTGATTTCGTGTCTCTCGCGGTGTAATGGTAATCACTCTCTGGGACAGAAAATCATTAACTGTTAATTCAAGCTTGATGTAAGGTTGTTGACAGGTGTCATCAAATGAAATGCTATGGCTGCCTGATAAGAGGGATCTTCGTACAGCACAATAAATGAGAACTTTCGTTGATGCAGTTATGTACATGCACGGCAAGGCAAAGGGTAGTTGTTGACTGATGGTGCACATCTAAATAGCCTTGTGTCGGAAAAGATAATTAAGAGAACAATTAATATATGTTGACAGTGGACACCCAGTCCTCGCGCTCATATAACTTCTATTTCTCTCACCTGGGGGTTTATGAGGGTCATGGATGGGATATTACTGTAATTAATAACCCCATCAGATGACAAAAATATGCAGTCATGTTACTTTACGCATGATGAAAATATCATATGTAAGCGGAAATTAAATACATTAGGATCAACCCATAACTGGGAAATGAGTATCAAAACCTATAATGTGACACCCAGATGAAGAAAGAGACACGACGTGTGTTTCATGGGTTTTACAAAACAATGGCCGAGCTTAAACTTGATTCATCGGTTTCTACGTTTGTCGTCGAAACGAAGTACCTATCTGCACGCATCACACCGACGGCTTGACGTAGGCATTTATAGAAACAATGCCGCGAGATCCATAGAGATGATTAAATGTATTATGAGAATAGCCGCTAAATCTACAATTCACGATGATATGAATGGCAAGTACTGATTTAATTTAATCAATGGTGGTGCGCTGTATGACGGCGTGTCTGATGAATTAGATTTCCATGTAGTATGCGTCAATGCGGTCGGGAAAACATTACATAAGGGTGATTTCATTTCCATTGATTTCTTACATTGCATCATATTCATGACGATATACTTAATTGTGAGTTGTGATGGACAACTATTGTGTCTTAGCTATTCCGCGAAAAGACATGGTCTAAACCATGATAACACGCCTTAGATTTGATTTATATTGGTATCTAGCCCCGATTAATACGGAGCACATTTTCCTGCAAAGACGCTCATTCACCATCGTTATTCACTTTTGGCAACGATCATATGAATCGTATAGCGAATCATGGGATATGATAAAACTCATTCTCTGAATACACTAGCACTGATCCAGCAAATCACCATTTTTAAACAGTTCATGGTCATGGAAGAACTTGTATTCTGCTAGCGTCGTCAACATCATACAATGTAAGAGTCATAAGACGAAACAATCTTAGAACGAGTAAGAAGGAACCGCGTTCTAAACCGCTATTGATGTCATACATTTGTCGTGGTTATACAAAAGACTGTTGAATACTGTAAGTTACTAATTATAAGTTACACCAATCGCATGATATATTGCAAGGCTGATAGAAAGTATGTTGAAACAGGTGTGCATACGGGAAGGATTACCACTTAATTAATACTGCTGCGTATGGAGCAATGTATGCAGTATAAGAGGGCTGGATATGCTTATACAAAGGCATATATTCTACAGTCCATGACGCGGAGCCAACATTGGATACCGTATCTACGTCTGGCTTGATGCCTGCTGGGGTGTGGCGTTAACAAATAATGCGTAAATGATACCTAAAAGAGAACATTTAATAATGACACTAAGGAAGAGCTAGACATTGCATACCACCTCACGTCGAATGGTCATCTTACATCAATATGAAGCATGTGGATAGTTCTCCTATAATCTGTTGGTAATCTGTCTGTTAGAAAAGTTCCTTATCAGTTGTTCGTTAGTTGTTGCTTGCATGTGGATATTTACGAGTGTCAGGCATTTATCAAGGCCATATATCTTTAATACAAATTAATCCCCTTAAACGTTGAAAGTTTGCTTCAGCATCGGCGTAAAATAATTGTATGAATGTAACTAGGATGAAAATGGCGGATATATGAATTCACAAAAACTTCGTCAAAAAGACGATCCGTTGATGCATACTTGGTCACGGATGTGAGGTTGGACATAAATGATCGATGCTTACCATCAAGTGTCCTTTAATAGTTATTATCTTTTCACAAAGGTTGTCTCAATGGAGCGTAAATATATTGCAGTCACTGCCTGTGAAAAATATATTGTCCGATGAATCGGAATCGGCCAATTGGGTTCACATGCTGTATGTGAAAGTGCCTCACAGCCGAATAGACAATTGTTCACCATTGAGGGTTCTTTTAATGAAAACTAGTGCATCGGAACACGCTTTTCAGAGATGAATGAGATCCTCTAAATCATCAACATTTTGATTCATAAGCGCAATCTAGTTGTGAACAACATGAGATGAAGTAGAAATTGCTGCCAAGTTACGCCAGTCCCAAGTAATCATCATTTGATGCTTTGTGAAGTGATTCGACTCATTCAGTTGTATTCGTCGCTTGAGAGAATCCCTTCATGTCGATTGCAGCACACATTGCGTGATATCCTCTTTGCACTCGTTACCGTATATTACAGGGGAGCTTATGTTTGTGTCTCAAGGCACCCCATGACTACAGTATTGAGCTAATGCCTCCAGGGGTCCCGGGTATATAAAGCAATACCCGTCGTCAACCAGCTTGTCACTCCTTCATCGCTGATCTCTTTTACTTCCATGCCAGATGTTGCCTAATTATCCCAACGTTGGAGGGAACCGCCGTGCATTGGATTATGCCTATAATCCTTAGCTTGTCCTTCATCGCGAATTAGCAGGCTTGCTTTTCATGCGTCCGATCGTGCACAATGTGGCGAGAGCCACGGCCACCTCAACAATATTAATCCGTCACTCCGGTGTTCGGTGCTCCTGTCGCCAGAGAGATATCCCAAATGATTTTGAATTGATCGCTTTCTGGTGCACCCTCGTTTGCGTGACGTGGTCTTCATTAGGTAGAATGTAATTTGTAGACCTAGCGTCGACCTTCCTTCCTTCAACCATCTTTACGTGTTGTCCGAGGAACAAATCTTTCGAAAGTTCCCGTGCTGTTTGTTCCTTTATAACTCCAGCCATTGTTTTGGTTTGCTCCTCCTTGAGTTTTTTTGTGGTAGGAATGTCTCCCAGTTCCGGTACTGGTCCTCAAAAGTTCTCTAAGAGGTCATGCACTTCCAGTATCCGTGGGTTCAGACTCCCCAAACCGTATCTAGATGGGCATGCCAAAGCCACCTGGTACTCGACCCTGAGACTCTTGAACCCTCATCAGCCCTGTGATCTCTGTTCGTTCCTACCAATACTAGAGTGGCATCATAATTACTCTCTGTTCATAAATCAACCTTTGATACTTACAGCACACTTATGAGAAGAAAAGTATTGGCAATATCAAAACGTCCGATGGTTATGAGCAGAGGCGAATAGACGAAAAACCCTATACCTAAAACACCTCTTCCTGCTATTGGTCAGTGAGCATTGTGATTGCTAAATATCACTTTTATACCTTATGCGATAATCATATCATCAGTGACAATGTGTATATAGGCTATATAGCATAGATGCAATTTAGATCACGATATATTGGATGTTGCCATGGAATAAAAACCAACATTTGATAACCTGACAATGTCAGCAACGTATGACTGTGTATGGTGATATGAGAGTCAGTAATTGATACAGCCAGTACTTCATGGACGATCTGGGAGGATAACCTGACAATGTCAGCAACTTATGGCTGTGTATGGTGATATGAGAGTCAGTTATTGATACAGCCAGTACTTCATGGACGACCTGTGGTAATACTTGTTCTGTAAGATGACCCAGATTCTCCACCATATGTCGTAACGTGATCTGTGGTGTGGAAATGACCTAGATACGCACTTGAGATCACGAAGAAAGACTCGAACTCCTGGCGTAGGGTTAAGACAAACTTGATATTTGAATTGAAGATGCAACGTTGGCTAAAGATTTGAGAGGGATGTGTTGAGTCCGAGGGCTAGGATAGAACTGATTAAAAAATGTAAAAGTGATTCTCTCGACGACTTTTGTACGCTATCCCAATTCTCATGGGACATGCTTTGGCCTGGTTAGTTAGGGCTGGGAAGTTACCCGGGCTTTCGGGGATGTGGCTCTAGTATCTTGGGTATGTATTAGGAGGTGGCAGGTGGGTTTGGGAAGCTGAGGTTTATGATTAATATCAGCTGTAGGGGGATACTTCATCAAACTGATGACAGAGAGGGTACGTTATGATGATGGATAGGTTTGTTGTCAATTCGGCTCTCAACAGCATGCTGCTTAGTTCTTTTTCAGGGATCAGTGAATTTGTCATTTGGCTATACCTTTAAGTGTCTGCAAATACAATTAATTGTCAGAACCCTAAGTAACATGGCGATGGTCATTGTAATAATTCGTCTTTCCGTCTTAAAATGGCATATGGTTTGACGTTACAAGCTAGGGTTTTTTTGCATTGATTCGAGCGTAAAACATGATGTAACATACAATGTACATATGTCATTTGTTTTGGCGCGTATAGGCGTGGTTTAACCGCATTTTATGAATGAAGCCGCTATCAACAGAAGCCATACATTACCGGTGAATGTTGATTATCGCTGCATAGAGTAGCGCCTTAACCTGTACCTGCATAGTACCTTTCAAGTTCCAAACATATAAGCTACTTTGGGTCCTGCTGGAGGCACAACAATATCGAGAGCTGCTGAAGCTCCATACCGTTTGCTTTAAACTCTATGGGAACAACCTTGTCATATCGGTGTAATAATACAACTATTAAGCATATATTAATTGTCCGAAAATAATAAGATTCATTTTGCCTATATATACATATGCTGATAGATCGATAGATATAATAATGAACAGAATGATGATTGATAAAACGTTTTCCAACAATTCCACCCGAATATCGGCTATTAGCTAATCTACCTGTTACGATATTGTCTGTAAGAATAATCTATCCATCTGCCTCCAGGAATTAATACCTTCCAATTAATATTAATGGTCCGACAGCTGCACCTGATTAATTTTTCGACTTTTCTCTAATTATCCCTCACAGGTTAGAACGACAAATTCATTCGGCATGTCTTTAATAATGATTGTTAACATAAGAAATAAAATGAAACGTCTTATCAGAAAAGACTTCTTACACAAACATTTAATGAGCACCCACTGTGCTTCAAATGAATATATTTGACTAAAAGGTAACAATCTAATCGCCTTGTGAGAAGAATCAAGAGAATATTGATACGTGTAGATATTCAACAACCAGTATTGACTACGTAACGTCCATTTCGTTATCTTGTCCACTTATTAGGGTCATGGATGAGGCATTATTGCTATATAATGCCCCATTTGATGCTAACAATGTGCAAGCAGGACTTGAAAGACAATATTATCATATTAAATGAGTGTGTTTCAGCAGTAATGTCACAGCCCGCTGAAGAAGTCGTACGATGCATAATATGCTGTATCTTGTTCGGATAGGGTAAGTTGGCATGGGAAGTGTGATGTGCGGAGGCTGAATAAAACAGAAACCATGCAACAACCTCACTAAAGTAAACACGATACTGATTTCATGAACATTAAGCTCTTCGCTCGATTCTTTTTCCGTTTGATAGTGTTGATGCCTAAAAGCACTTTACCGGCGAAAGAAGAACGTTTATTCAAGAAAGCTATGATCATCTCAATATTGTGCCGCAGCTAACCCAACTACAGACAGATCTTAGCCGCTATTCGTCTGCTTGTACCCTTCACCATAGAGTATACAAGCGTGTGCTGCAATGTATGACGATGACGATATTGTGCAACTATGTTACATATACATTATCTCATTATATTTTTGAAATTAACACTTAAGAAAGATCGCTCCATTGTTTATATATCATATCGACATTATCAACATTTAGGAGCACGTGTGTATGGGCCGTTCTGTGATTGGATGATATCTAGGATAACCCCCAGAAATGTACTAGTGTTGTGGGCATTCGGGAGAGTGTCAGGCATAGGCCATTAATCGACAGATGACTTCATCCGTCATATAAGTAGGCTAATCCTCTTCAAGCCAGGTTTTGTTTTATTGTGTGGGCTGGAAACAACCATGGGAATTAATTAATTAGCGACTCAGCTACCCATATATATCACTGGGTGCTGAAGTCACCAGCTCGCAAATGTATATCCGCTGAGTCATAAAAAAATATTATATATATATATATATATATATATATATATATATATATATATATATATATATATATATATATATATATATATATATATATATATATATATATATATATATATATATATATATATATATATATATATATATATATATATATATACATATCTGCATTATATCCTTGAATAGCGCCAAAGAATATTCATTATATCTTTATACGGCGACAAACTGGCGACGAGCTACCGTCGGCTAAAGCAAAATTACGATACGATCATCAGATTCAAAATACGTTTACACCCACTATGGTGACAAAACCGTCCTTGACAAATGGCCGAATCGTTATGATGACCTCAACTACCGATTTCACTTCCGCTGGTACATCAATGTGTTCCGAGCCGGAATTGATATCATCAACATGTATAAGATCATTTAAAGATTCGATATCCACAACAACAGACCCATATTCTATTCATATTAACCTTGTAGTATATTTCATAAAATCTGATGCGCTCGGAACTATAAATGACGACATTAACATCCTTGAAATTAAACGATGCAACTTACCATGTCACTGACAACCTTCGACAAAAGTTTTGTTGATCTTCTTAATATTTGGACAGATACCACGGTTTTTTCGACCTTAGTCGCTTTGAAAAACCATTAATTTTTTACAACGACATCTATCCCAATTAATCGCGAAGATATTCGGCATTCTAGAGTTTCTCATTTTCAATGACCTTAAACTTAGTAAAAAAAAGAGTCTGTGCTCTGCGCAACATCATTATCGTTTACTACGGTCCAATTTTACACAGACTCTGAGACCAGACTCTCAGTTACTTTTAGATAGTGAGTCAACAATGCTTGCAGGGAAAAGGACAAAGCACTCGTTGATTTTTAACTTATCTAGGAACAGCCAATTAAGGAAAAACAAGTACGTCAGGAGCGATCCTAGTGCTGGTATCGACCTTAGTGTGCGTTAGGTGGAGAATATTGGGATCAATCTTTGAAGGTGCCATGGTTACAGGTATTTCCCTTTAACGTACATATGAGCGAATCATTGTAAATATCACCTTCAAATATCAAGGATCATCATATCTAAAAAAACTTTAAAAAAAAAATGCAAGAAAATGCGAAGATACACAGATGAGAAAAACACGCACCCAAATTATTAACTTGAGACCAACTTCTATATTCCCAAATTGTCCGAGAACCGGGCCCAGGTGCATTTGAAACCCGAAATGACATATTGGAGACTAATCTCTTGCTGGGCTTTACTCCAATACCTAAAATGCCTTATTTAAGATTACGCACGTGATCACCATATGCTGCTCCCATAGAACACATACCCTGCACAATAGGTCTCATTTTGTCATCCCATTAATGTTGCATTTGTTCCTTATCATCAGATAATAGCTGTTACACTCATTATGCAATTCGACAGTATAGTACTCGTAGCGCCCATGATCACACATTGAATAGCGCCAAAGAATATTCATTATATCTTTATACGGCGACAAACTGGCGACGAGCTACCGTCGGCTAAAGCAAAATTACGATACGATCATCAGATTCAAAATACGTTTACACCCACTATGGTGACAAAACCGTCCTTGACAAATGGCCGAATCGTTATGATGACCTCAACTACCGATTTCACTTCCGCTGGTACATCAATGTGTTCCGAGCCGGAATTGATGTCATCAACATATATAAGATCATTTAAAGATTCGATATCCACAACAACAGACCCATATTCTATTCATATTAACCTTGTAGTATATTTCATAAAATCTGATGCGCTCGGAACTATAAATGACGACATTAACATCCTTGAAATTAAACGATGCAACTTACCATGTCACTGACAACCTTCGACAAAAGTTTTGTTGATCTTCTTAATATTTGGACAGATACCACGGTTTTTTCGACCTTAGTCGCTTTGAAAAACCATTAATTTTTTTACAACGACATCTATCCCAATTAATCGCGAAGATATTCGGCATTCTAGAGTTTCTCATTTTCAATGACCTTAAACTTAGTAAAAAAAAGAGTGCTCTGCGCAACATCATTATCGTTTACTACGGTCCAATTTTACACAGACTCTGAGACCAGACTCTCAGTTACTTTTAGATAGTGAGTCAACAATGCTTGCAGGGAAAAGGACAAAACACTCGTTGATTTTTAACTTATCTAGGAACAGCCAATTAAGGAAAAACAAGTACGTCAGGAGCGATCCTAGTGCTGGTATCGACCTTAGTGTGCGTTAGGTGGAGAATATTGGGATCAATCTTTGAAGGTGCCATGGTTACAGGTATTTCCCTTTAACGTACATATGAGCGAATCATTGTAAATATCACCTTCAAATATCAAGGATCATCATATCTAAAAAAACTTTAAAAAAAAAATGCAAGAAAATGCGAAGATACACAGATGAGAAAAACACGCACCCAAATTATTAACTTGAGACCAACTTCTATATTCCCAAATTGTCCGAGAACCGGGCCCAGGTGCATTTGAAACCCGAAATGACATATTGGAGACTAATCTCTTGCTGGGCTTTACTCCAATACCTAAAATGCCTTATTTAAGATTACGCACGTGATCACCATATGCTGCTCCCATAGAACACATACCCTGCACAATAGGTCTCATTTTGTCATCCCATTAATGTTGCATTTGTTCCTTATCATCAGATAATAGCTGTTACACTCATTATGCAATTCGACAGTATAGTACTCGTAGCGCCCATGATCACACATTGCTGTCCTTGTCGCTTTCAGATCTGAGTGAATTATATATATATATATATATATATATATATATATATATATATATATATATATATATATATATATATATATATATATATATATATATATATATATATATATATATATATATATATATATATATATATATATATATATATATATATATATATATATATATATATATATATATATATACTCGAGGGGGAACACAGAGTTTGCTTAGCAATATCGATTGCTATTTCGATGAAAAAACATTTGCAGCAGATATCACAAGCCATCACATTATTTTTGTGTACCTGATTATTAATCATGCATACCGCAACATCTCGGAACAGGTGACACACGGAACAGATATATTAATGATTGGTATCCAAGCGATAGGGTCAAGCCATGGATACAATGTGGATTCTATCACCCATCTATCAGTGTTAGCTTTTTCAGCATTGCCTTTCTTGCACCGCTGAAGTAACGATTAAACCTATCTGATTAATTTCTAACGACATTTGCACCGCTCATTTCTGGTAGATAACGATTACCATTAGAGAGGCTGCTATTGCGTCAATGGAACGAATTCTTGAATATGTGAGGCAAGACTACATAGCAACGCTAGGCCACGAATGAGTGGAGATTATTATGGTAATGTCATGACATTATAGCGTAAGTCTCTTGTTGATTGGGTCTAAATTCTAGTCCTCTATGACATCTTCATCACGATGACGTTATACTATCAAAATACTTTGATATTTTGAATCCGCTTAGAATACTAACTGTTGAGATGAAAAGCGCCGAAGAGATGTTTTTTCGAATTCGTTTTAATTGTTGACCAAACTTGTTGATGCTGATAAGTTGGTAGCTAAATGTTGTATTTGTTATTTGGTCCTACACAATTCAATTGCTTCTTTAATATAACCAACGGAAATAAACAAAACTCAGCAATCAACTCTTAGAAAATTATAGTCTATAGCTTTAACAATATAAACCAATAGATATCTTTCATCCTTATGACCTTCGTACACTCAGAACATTATGTCAATTATATTCGTTAGTGGATGCCACAACAGTTCCTTTGCATGCCACATCTGTGGTAATAGTCAACATTATAATCGACATCCCGTTCTGGTAAAACTAGTCAGCCAAGAAAACATGTTTCTCAATTATTGCCCGCACTTAACTGTATACGGAGGGAACTAGAGCACTCTATTACTCAATAGATCTGTTGCTTCGTATTGACAAGAAGGAAGCTTGGATTTAATGGTGTGAGTGTGTGGCGTGTCGAAGCTCTTTTATGTCAACACACTACTTCAGCACAGCTATTTCACAGCAGTTATACTGTCTATTCCGTTGGTGAAATCGGTGAAAATAAAATACGAGCGTATTTTGTATCTATGGTTCCATGTGAATCTGTGATTCATTGGAGAGCTAATATACTGGTGATAAACATATGAAGTCTACATTGTAATATGGCTATCTGGCGACATTATCGGGTCCATGAAGGCCCTCTGTCGCGTTCAGCATTATATGACAACCAGACCCTGGGACCGACTACCAATATAATTACATGGCGTGTTTTCGGCATCCGTTTCACGAACACGAACCATATTGAGCACAGTGTCTGTGATTGTAACCCATATGGGTCATTTCATCAAGGGCATATACTTATCAATGCAGCATTGTTTAGAATTGCAATCGTTAGTCATATTCACCACAAAAGCACAACAGCTTGAAAGTACTAAATCGTTCAATGGATGTACTTCGTAATTCCCGAATTCATTAGTTTGGTTAGTGTCTTTCCCTATGTCATCAGTCCCAGGTTTTTACATATGGAATGCCCGAATCGAGCTGACTGTAAGAAATCACAAGCAAAGAATAGTCCGGAACAAAGTAAAATATCAAAATTGCATTGTACATGCTACGCTGCAACGTAGTGTGGGCCGTGTGATCCCAGATAGCGACAACTTACCCTAAACCTCTTATACAAATATTTCTGGAAGTTACTCTGCATGCAAGGCAGTAAGTGTGATGGGTCCTTATTTTACATCGGTGTATCTCGGCATCATTCACGTTGTGGAGAACGTGGTTTACCTGTTGATTGCCTATACAGACAGAACATGGCCACTATCAGGCTTGTAGGCCGCAGCATATGCAGAAATAGCGCCTTCTCGTCGCCTGGTTCAGGAACTGGAGAGGCCAGAAAAAACATAATCGTGTTTTTCATGTACTATTTTATGCAGGTATTATAATTGGATCATTTACCGCCACTTGACAGAGGTTACAACATAAAACTTTGGCCCTGCATTGGTTCACTACGTTAACTACATTTCTCCATGGCAACTAAACATCAAACGACACGACGAGAAATGTCGATCAACCATCTATGCATAGTGTATATGACTTATATAATTAAGTGTTTAATGAATATAATCGATCCCGTTGACCTGATGTATTGATAAATTTATCGCATAACTAAGAAGATTGCTACTATTTTGAACACCTGTTGATGTAATATAACTCCTATATATTTTGAGCTCGCAAACACCCGTATTTGTGCATACCAAGTCACATGCATTGTAAATATTCAATTACTCACCATAAAACATAGCTGCGTTGGACATCGGTTCGGAACCGTGTGTTCCTCCTGACTGCACAGCTACGTTATACCAAAGAGGAAAAGGAATTTCGATCCTAAGTTTCAGCTTACTCTGCATGCACTCAGGTTGCAGTTAAGCATTATAGTCACCGTTAACGAGGAGCCCTGTTGTCATAGCAACATGGTAAATGCACTAAAGGGCTACACATTGTAAATAGATCCAGTTAACTGCATATGCGTTACTTAGAGCTATTCTAAGCACATTACCAATGTCGTGTATAGCATGGGTTTTGATATGTGGGTTTAACCGAACGGTGACTTGCCTAGTTACATAGGTTGCAAATATGTAACCATATTACACGCTTTGAGGTGCACAATTCCTGCATCTTTCCTCGGCTTTCGACAAATATCTGTGACTGTTTTCTATCATATTGATCACCAAACAACACTTGCTAGCAACTCGTGTATCAATATGCAAATACCACGATACAAGTAGACAAGTAATGCTGCATTGAATGTCACGTTGAAAACAGAAGGTGATGTGCAACCCATACGTCCCATGTAGTCAAATATCACCAATCGACAGACATGAAGGCGGTAATGCTCACTTTTTAGCACCAAAAACGCCCCAGTGTCAACGATGTTTTTACTTCACACATCCAGTTAATCCGTGCATGCAACCGGAGCATATTGTCACCAACTTGCAATAATAGATCAGTCGTTTCTCGTGGCGCAGCGGTAAACTGCGTCGCATTTCGACCCACAGGTTGTGGGTGAGATACCAAGGTGTAAAAACCTGCCCGGTGCACCGTGACTCGGATGATCACGTTAAATGGCGGTCCCATCTCAAAAAAGGGGATATACCCCGGTAAATCAATAGTACCTTGCCTGGACCTTCGTCCCAGCGGAGTTACTTTCGCAGTCCTTTCTGAGCAACGGGTTTGTGCCAAGTGGGCGCTGGCACTTAACGGGAGTTGTTCCAAGCATCACAATCATCCTCAGCCATCACACCCGCGATATAACTTCGTTGTTGAAAGTGACGTTAAATCCCATTAATACCATTTTGCAACTAAAAGGTATTGAGTGATAACGTCATAATAATTTGCAAATAACTTATGTTTGACACACAGTGAAGGTACCAGTTGTATCGAAAACGCATACAGTAGCGGTAAAACTCTAATTTTATGATAGTCATCTGTACGCAAATATGGTGGCAAACAATTTGAGAAAGGCAAAAGGTGTAGTCGGGAACGTGTATGGTATACAGCTGATTACTGGTTTACTGATGAGAGAATATAGTTGGTGAAAACGTGTCATGTACAATGGGGGAGATTAAGAGGCTACTGAGGGAACTCGTTAATATTTTCGCCACGTTGGTACAAAGGTAGAATTAATCTTTGACAGCTACCGTTATCATAAGAAAAGCACGAGTTTCAATTGGATAGACAGTGATGTAGTGTTTTCTTTGTGAGGTTTAAAGATCCACAATTAAAACAAGTGAGGGGAAGTTAATAGGATTACACTCCGAATCCACAACAATACACTTTTTATTATAGCTCCTTTGAAACATCGAATGTGATGATGGAATTTTGCGATTACACTCATTATAAAGACTGTGTGAGCACAAATGTGTAAGAGTAGATGCTATTGTTGTGGACATGTGTCGACCTGATTGATACATGCTTTTAATAAAGAACGACAGCAGCAATATAGAAAAACTGGGCAATAAACATAACAAAATTTAAATATTGTACGCCGAACGTCTACATCATACAACTGTCTCATTGTCTTGGAGCAGAACTATGCATGTAAATGAACACAGTGATGCTTTCGGTGCGCATTCATGTTATTTACTAGCAAATAGAAGCGAGTGAGCTACGGTTTTAATGGCACACGAGCGTTACATCCATTTGTATAGAAAGGACCCTGTTGTGACATTTGTTATATGGCGGTTGTTGTATGCACATATCGACCACTGGTGTAACTGCTAGCTCACTGTGGCACCCATACCCTTCGTCCCATAAATTTCACCACCCATATGCAGAAAACACAGCAGTGTCAATTCGCGGAATCTGTCGGCAAATGAAACAGTGCTGCTGAAAAAAACAGAGGCTAGGTATCATGTTTTTAATAACATGACGTTTCTTTTCTGCAAACAAACATCACAAAATCAGCAATTACCACCTGATAAATATAATGTGAAAATCAACCATATGGCAAATAATAAATGTCTTCTATGACCATTACATGTTTAAGTGTGGTTCAACCAATCGTCTGATTTGCTTTGTAAAATATTATCAAACAGGTGTTCACTAAGACGTGATTCTTAGCATATTGCAGAAGCTTAAATATTTCACCCCGTAACTCAACACACTTTTTCAAGATTTTGTATGCTTTACTTGACAACAACCTAGTGAGTTAAGATTGTATTGTTCTCATAATTGTGATTATCTATTAACTAAGGTAGCTTGATACAGAATGCAGAATTCATGGCTTAATCTTAATCATTAATGTAAATATCGCTCAATTAGTATATCGGACAGGATGTCACGTTTGATCGTTACGTTTTGTGGCTACGAGCGTGTCCTGATTCGACATTATACAGAGCAATTCATATTGTACAGCTGTTTGAACAAACGATTTGGTTTTGTGGCATTGCTTGCATCGTATGATTGCAATTCCATCCTATCGTTTCCTAAATTACCAGATATAGCACTGTCATTATTTATTTTATTAACGTCGCGATAATACATTTTGCGTACATGCTAGTGCAAATCCAATTTCCCTTATTTGCCATCTTCTTTGGTAACTTCCTTCTCGACGACATATTTGGCTTAAAGCTGACAATTATCCAATTTCTATCCTTCCACATTCGTTGATTTCATGTATTATTACATGCTTTAGAAGCAATTGATATAATTGTTGCTCTAAACGCAATAAAAAATCGTTTGCGTGCTTATACAACATCTTATGCTGTGGCTGATTGGCCCCCCAAAAAATAACACAGATTCAAATGTCATCCACTTTACTAATGATCTCACTTTGTTATAAATCTGACGTATGCTTTAACTGGACTATATAGTTATCTTTGTGTTGCATATCGCATTACTATGGACGAAATCCGGGACCAGTAAGAGGTAACAGCCAGGCCTCTATGTAGTTAAAAGGAGAGGATCTATATTTAACGCGCCATATGAGCCATGTCAGTAGTAACACTATATAAGGCATTCTTAAGCACACACGCGCATAGTGTTTTTGTTTAATAATTTTTGGTTGCTTAAAATATTATGCAACTTTTTTAAAGTGTAAAGTATTTGTCATCAGTAAGACCCTCAAACAACATTATTTGCATGTGGTTTTCGATAACTCCGTGGTACATCGACAACAGGAAGATAACAAATATTCGTTCGAGCGCCATGCAAAGCTAGTCGATTTATTGACAGGTGGTGGAAATGAAACTCGTATCAATGTAGAGGTAATGACGTAACTGGCGAAATGATATCAATCATAGAGTTGACTGTACTAATTATACGTTGAATATAACCGCCAATGACAATACATTCTGTAAGCTATATCAAAGGCACTACAATGACATTCAAAGACATTAAGTCAGATTTACATCTTAGATTACGTTTGAAAACATGGCTGAATGTTAAAGTTTCACTTAGACTGTAAATCTAACCCCTTATGGCTTAAGACTATAATCTAAAAGATGAATTGCCACAGCATGTATCATTGTGGGATTTTGTACTTCCGGTGTACAGTGGCATCACGAGAATTAAGCCCTTACACCTGGGTTGAATACAGCGATAACAATATATTACTGCTACGTCAATGATGTTGAATGTGTGAGGACAAAACACGGATAACAGTCAGCTGAAAGCTTAAAATGTATTTGCAATGGAAAGTGACGATGGTGATGACGAATAAAGGAAATAGGATTTTCACACGAACCACCATTATTGGATTGCAACCTAGTGCGTCAGCAAAAATGTTTGGCAGTAATAAGCGACAGTAATAGGATGAATAATGACAGTGCTATATCAGACAACTTAGGAGGCGATAAGATGAAATTGCAGTCATACAAAACAAGCAATCCCGCAAATACAATCCTTGGTTAAATCAGCAGATCATGTTGGTACGTACTGTATGATGCCCAATTGTAGCATGCTCGACGACACAAATCAGCAAAGGTGATATGCAGTCAGATTTAGTCTTAGCGCTGGTAGGTTTAAGGGGTTACAGTACATCTAGTCAGTATATATCGGGAGTTATATTGTATCCGGTTTTACGTACAATTCATGATTTCATTGCCACATGAAATGTTTAAAGATCAAATAAACATGTAAACAACATCTCAGTTTATTCTACTTGTCATTTGAACTTATGGTCTCTGCTCAAAAGTGCTAAGATTTTAGACTACAAATTTGGATTGACAATTATTTGGCCATCGCTATTATACTCCTTGCTAATAAGAAGCATCAGTTAATCCCGGATGCCTGTATTTTGCAACAACTCCGGTGCTCATATAACTCGGTAGTTGACAGGCATTAATGCAATAAATCGACATCTGCATTGACCATTCATCTCGACATTCAATGCCACATGGCTACTGTGGTCGTACTGACACTGCTGGATGCTTGGTCTTTTTCTCACACATTGGTGAAGATATGTAATATTCCCTAAGCTCTGGACATAATCCTCCAACAAGCCAACTCAACATGATTAAGATTAGCCACCACCAGTAAAGGATGGAATTTCAACTGAAACCTACTAAAAAGTAAATCTTGGGAAAACATACTCCAAAGCATCTTGGAACAAGGGACGATGCTTAAAGAATTCATAATGAGGTGATTGTTGTGGAAACTACAAGGGTTTCTCTCTGCTCTCAACAGTTTTAGAGATGTTATGTGGGGTTTTTCAATTGAGACATAAGCATGGAAACGATAGCATCTGTTATATGGGGAGCTATTGGATTGCCAAGAAGACAAGACCACCTTCATAACCGCTACAAGGAAATGTGAAGGTTAGCCTGGCGTTGTGTGACGTCAAACTATCTAGAAGCATCGAGAGAGCTTAAAATCGAACAAAATAAATGGCGTAACCAAACCATCTGCAACTGCATAAGTCGAAGCGCTGAAATAAATTGCTAAAAGCTGGATAGAAACGCGATGGCTGGATCTGTTTAATGTACCTCAAGTGCCCCATTTGTCCTCGGTTGTGTAAATCTATACTTGAAAGAATGAGCCACCAGAGAACACATTAAACTTGTCTTTCATGACAACGAGGGAAAACCTACTCCATTTAATGGTTTTTCAAAGCGTCTAACAGAATGCTGCCGACCCGGTTTTTCATTTGTCGGATTCAGGAGGTAAACTCATTTACCTACCAGTTGCAAGTGATCATAGATGCTCTTTTCAATAATACGTTAATTTTGAATATAATCACGTAATCAATCTTTGTCTTTCTATCATTAAGTAGTTTCATGAATCTGAGAACTGTTCCCGACTCCGAAATGATTTTTGGCCGATCTACCATCGTAGCATATTTCTTTGGCTCAAAGCAGAGCAAGAGGCAAACTCACTTGCGGAGCGCAGAGTGCCTACAGCTTTTTAAAATTCACTTGAAATGCATAAAAGTATTGGCTATTAGCATCGATATCCTTCCGAGGCTTAATGAAACTAAAAACAAATAACGCAAATAGTACTGAAAACATCTGCCAACGTGAATTTGATCGACTGAAATAAGGCACGCATCTCTTTCAGTTAATTGATTTTAATCCAATATAAATATGCATTGATTAATATATTTAAATAGAACATATACACACATAGCCTTGATATCAACCGGAAGTTCTAGCATTTATAGCCGGAGAGCGGTTGCAGTATGACATACGATGTATTATGTACAAAGCAGCGATGCAGATGACGCCGATGGCTTGAATACCAATAAAGATGAATATCGACAGCTGGTAACAGCCGATGCCGAAGCAGGATTGAGCAACATATGGTAGCGCTATTGTTTTGGCATCATACAGCCAACCAAAGAGTAATTGCAGGACAAGAGTCGTCAAAGATGTCCCACAGAGGAAACCAGTGCTGTTCAAGGTGTAATAAAGAGACCCAAACAATTCACGTAGCATGGTCAAGATATATACCCAGAAGATAGCATTCGTCACTGCAACGATTACAGTGGCTGTTACAACTATCCATGGGTTTGGGAAGAAAGCAACAAGAATAAATGCTCCCAATTGGATGCAACCAGAACTTAATGCAAATAAACTCCTGGGTACTTTATCAGCAGTTTTATCAGCGATAATTCCAGAAATAATCCTGGCCACAGTGGCCACAAGTGGCCACAGAATGACGACGGTTCCGTTTAACTCAGCAGCATCAAGCGAAAATAAAATGGTTGTGATATTGCTGTACAGCGCTAGCTCTGGCCCAAAAAGAAAGAGGGAGCCCCACAGAAGTAGCTGGAACTCTGTGTCCTTGATCAGGTTCCAACCGCGGACACTTGTATTTTTTGATATGCCAAGCGAATCGTGTAGCAATTTATTTGGATTTTGCATTGATCCGTCAGCCTCGCCTTCAGGTGATAGATCACCCAGATCAATACATCTGCTGTTTAAACTGTAATCTATGTCGGCAAAGTTACTTTTAAGTGGCGTTTCTTCCTCTTGTGGGGGATAAATGTTTAGAAAGAGGGATGTCAAGACTCCAATTGATCCCATGTATATGGCCAAGAAGACGAAAAAGCCGCCCAAGTTTTGTTTCCGGGGTTCAGAGTATGCGCCGTTGATGAAGAACGTATTATACACAAGAGACGTCACAAATGGGCCCATGCTGAAACTTGCTGTGAGCACTCCTATAAGTTTCCCGATAACGCAGCCCGGGTAGTTACGGGTAGCCGTATCAAAGCAGGACATGAAAATGGTGCATGCACCAAATGCTGTAACCAAATCCATGCTTATCATTATCTATAGGCACAAAATCACCAATCACAAAAGCTTCTGTCTGATCCTTTACTTAATAAATGGAGCAACAATCATCTCTCTGACAAACGATTGACATTATTTGCATAACACGTCATGTATATACGTCATACCTTACATAGAATAATCCCCTGATAAAAGTAAAAATACCCGCAAGTTTCTATCACGTTCGGTCGGTGTATTTTGTTTTTAAAAACAATATGAAATGTCTATTTAGGAATTT
>CM067346.1:47859183-47874183 GCA_034190875.2 Urechis unicinctus
ACATACATACATACATACATACATACATACATACATACATACATACATACATACATACATACATACATACATACATACATACATACATACATACATACATACATACATTTATACATACATACATACACATATACATACGATTTTATATCTATTTCCAAACATTACACACCTGCAATCCTTAATATTCATCCATTCTATTATACGCTCTTCAGCGCATGCATAAAGCATACCTGTACTCTTGTGTGTCCGCTCGAACAGGGTGGGTGGACGATTACTCTCTGAACTTGCAGTGGCGATTTGGGTGCTTTATATCCCACCCGCATTGCGACTCCGCCAGTAATCGATTGTCAGATTTTCATTAAGTACCAGCATGGCACATTATATATACGAAACTTTCAAACTAGATTGACTTTTCACGTCAACCCCTCGCGTTGGTATTGCTGCATTTTCTCATCTAGAGAACAGGGTTAATAACAGCCATTGATCGTTAAGTGTCCATTTAAATTCAGATTTTCACAAGTACATATGTATTAAACAGCTAGTTGAATTACAGTGATGTAACATAGAGCAAGCGAGCTTGGGGATTATTTTGACTTTGACCCTGTATCACTTATTTTTTTCTTAAGCTCTCTAAGATAGTAATAAGATTGCGTTTATTTGGGAAGAATATCAGTTTAATGTGCATGTGGTCCTATCCATAGGACATCTCCCTGCGTTTAGCATCAGCCTAATATTTGTCCCGGTTATTTGTGTAGATGTGACTTAAATACCCGGTAATTGGAAGACAAAGATATTTGACAAGACCCTGCCCGCTCCCTCCCGGGCCATACCCCCACCCCATGCCGACCACCGTTGAGGCCGACCCCACCCCCCCACCCCCCTAATAAAATAACCGATGTCAAGGAAGACGCTGTCCGGATGCCATAAAACATTAGTTAGATACGAAGACCCCCAGTACCGCAGCGTCGCGCTTGTCTGTTTAACTCCTTACATCAAACGTAATGATGCTTAACAACCCCCGTCAACCCGGCAACAGGTGCTATAACAACCATCATGCCGGCCCACCCATCCACCGGAATTGTTTATCCTGTCACCTGCAATTAGTGATGTAACAACCATCATGCTCGCGCAACCATTATCTGAAAGTGCCACCAGCATCAGTTGCAATAGGCCCTAGCTCCGGATTTACATCAGGCCCGTTGGTACCACAGATCGCGACACCTGTGCCGATCACTCAGAGCCCGGCCACTATTGCCGGTAACTCCTCAGTAACACATCAGCCAAGACCTACTTCTCCGGCCCCTACAACCAGCAGGCGAAGCAGCGGCGGGGCCAACGCTGATAATTTGACGGAATGGTTGACATCGCAAGGTGTAGACGAATGCAATGTCGAGACATTGAAGCAAAGATCTTGTTATAATAAGATACCCGACTCGGACGTTTCCGTGGTGAAACTCGCGACCAGCGCGCCACCTGGTTTCGTGGAAGCTAAAATGTAAACAAAAGCGCGTGGCTCAATGGTAAAAGATCGATCGGCGATGGTATGTACTCAAAAATACCGCTGTATTTCTATAATTTAACGACTCTCTGATAGAGCCAATACATAAAAACAAATCTAATTACTATTGACACCTTTTTATCAATTTGTGTGACTATTCATTAACTACAATATTTTTTTATGAACGTTTGAACGAAGTCGCATATATCAGTCCCTACCCCAGGCCTAGACCCGATCGGACGGTAAAATACATACTTACTCAGACGTCCTGTAGGGCTGAATTTACAGTCGGATGTCTAGTCTACCCTTATTTGATGTTAAAAGATAAATCTTAATCATATTGGTTTTGTCATTAGTGTGGACATATTTGCGGCGGAATATAAGAAGTTGATTTAAATACATGCTCATGAATTCCCGATTGAATGATATTTGATTTGTCACCCGAACCTCCACCGAATCAACAAGCTGCATTGTCGGTTGATGGGGTGCCCTGTGCAGACGTATGATTTCATTTTGTAGTACTGTAACATGCATTCTTGCTTATTTTGAATAATAACATAATAATGAATTATTTTAGGACATAGCATATACTAAAAGCATTGATGCAGCATGTACATAATCATCATTAACTCTCTCTCTCTCTCTCTCTCTGTCTCTGTCTCTCCCTCTCTCTTTCTCTCTCTATATTTCAGTCTTTCTCTCTGTCTCTCTTTCTGTATCACTGTCTCTCTTTCTGTCTCACTGTCTCTCTCACTGTCTCTCTCACAGTCTCTCTCTCTTTCTCTCTCTTGCTCTCTCTCTCTCTCTCTCTCTCTCTCTATCTATCTATCTATCTATAAATATATATATATATATATGTATATATATATATATATATATACTCATATATATACATATACATACATATATACATATTATATATATATATATATATATATATATATATATATATATATATATATATATATATATATATATATATATATATATATATATATGTATTAAGGTCTTTAAAACTAAAACTCTCAGACTTAATAGCTTACTCAGAACAACCACAAATGAAATGAGATTATCAGCATACATAAGAAGATTACCAACAAGCACACTACAACTACACTGAACACAACAATTGTTTAAGACCAGAGCTCAATTCATCCATATAAACACTGAACAGATATGCCACCCTGTCTTATGCCATTAAACACACAAAATCAGCCAGACATAGTTCTGTCCCATCGTACTCACACATCTGATCGCAGTACCATGCAACCAACCATTCTAACAGTATATCCAGGGACACTTTTGTTCGACAAGCTCCCCCACCACTACAATCTAAGGTGCAGTAGTCCTATATACTGGTGTGGATTTATGATAGAATAGTCCTTGTTCATCTGTCATAGAGGGCTTTTCAAGAAATTAAGAAATCTACACATACAACTGCACTTAAAACAAATAAGAGCACAAATTTTCATGTATGGAAAAATGTCAGTGTCTCACGATTTTTTCTCTCCTTATGGTCCCTTAACTTACAGTTAGCCTCTCTCAGGAAATGATGCGACCTGATGTTCACTAAAATACGTATTACAGAAACATGACACCTGCATGATTCACATTGGAGTTTCTCTAATGAGATCTCTGTAGCTAGAATGCTTACAACTCTGGCTTTCACTTGCTTACTGTACAATACTGTGTCAATGAATTTGCGGCAATGTTCCTTAAACCTGCATAATGCATCTACTAGTAATTTGCTTGGGACAACGAGCCCTTCCTTTGTACTTCGGTAATTCTTCTGGTCATGTATATCCGGGCAATATAGCCAGAGACATATGCTAGAACATTCACTTCTTTGTCAATTCAAACAGTAAATTGCAGCACAGAAATGCCAATTTGTGTTTGACTTCTAGTCAGACATACTCGCAAGTCATAACAAAGTTGGTTGGTTGCTGCGCGTCGAGTAGCTTCCACAAAAGTAGGGGGCGCTGATACGCGGTGTCATGGAATTTGTCGGGCGAGCTGCCGAGTCGGGTATCTTATCATAACAAGATATTTGATTGAAGTCTAACGGCTTCACCACAATGCCTACTCTCGCCCTGCTAAAGCCACAAGATAACCTAGACATAGGAGTGACACCTCTGGGACAGATCCGCTTGTTGGAACATATAATCTCACCCCCGGTATCGACGCAGACAAACGCCGGCGCTCCCACCCTCGGGCCAGTGGAAAGTGTCGCGCAGCTCCTCCAACCTAACATTCAACATGCCGAAACAGGTAACTATCCTTTGCCTTTTGCTAAGCTCACTCGTCACCTGGCCATTACGGACTACCGTCCCTCTCGACCGTCATCGGAGCGCGTGATATTCAGTGACGGTGACGAGCGCGTCGTTCTCCACTCAGATTCCAAACCCCGCCTGGAATCTACCACGCCGCTACAGTGGATGCGTGCCAGTTTAACAATCATACGCGAACTCATGGCGCGAGGCGATCTGTCCTTTCAGGACATGAACTTGTATCTCAACTACATGGAGAAGATTGCCGAGTTGGCCACCAAGTATACCTGGCAATCTCTCCTCAAATACGACAAAGAGTATCGCAAATGGCAGTCACAGACCAAATGAAAACGGGGGCAAGACAACATACACCTCGTCGAAGTATACCTCGAAACTCGCCCCCGTCTACAGGCCTCATCTCGTCAGTCAGTCCTCTCCTCCAGCGCCCGTGCCAGACGCCCAAACGAGATATGTCGCTTGTTTAATGCGGGCAGATGTCACTGGGGTACAGCCTGTAGGTTCGCCCATCGCTGCAGTGTATCCGGTTGCGGTGAACCCCATAGCCAGCTGCAGCACACACATACCAGCACCGAGTCGTCACAAAACGCGCCTGCGAGGGGTTAGACATACCTGTACCCACACCCACCACCTCGTCCCTCACCGACCACCTTCCCACATGGCAGACGCATCTGGAAAACGACCCTGACCTACAATATCTCTTGTCCGGCATCACTCATGGAATCCCTATTATTAACAATGACCTGCCCCATCACCAGGTAAACATCAATAACTACAAATCAGCCCTGGCAGCACACCCCGAGGTAAACAAACAAATACTACGAGAAATAGCAGAAGGCCGCTACTTAGTGGTGGACGAACCCGCTCTGATAACTAGTGCCATTGGTGCAATGCCCAAATCAAGCGGAGGAATGCGGCCCATTCATGACTGCAGTTGACCCCCCGGCCGCGCTGTCAATGACTACGCTCGTCTCACATCGCATATAATAATAATAATCTTTATTTTCGCACAGCAGGTGTACAGAAACATTATTATTTGCTACAACAGAGAAAGAAAAAACCACGAGAACGAATAAACAAATAAATCAGTTACGATAAACGCAATCCTTTAACAGAGCTTCAGCTTCATGTCGGGTAAGCACTGATAATGAATCCCCATCTCTAATAGAAATAAGCTCCTTTATGAGCATGGCAATATTCTCATATTCAGAATTACCTGGTGGCGTAATCTTATAGCTGGAGTCCTTAATGCATTCACTATGCTGTAATAAAAAACAATTATTGATGTTCAGGGCAGGCATTATTGTTCGAACATTATCGCTAACAGTTGTTCTGCTATGGAAACAACATTTACTAATATAGGATACTAAAACATTGGGGCAGTTCAGGCACTTATGAAAGAAATTGACGAATAGCACCATCAGTTGATTTCTAAGGGGCAATTTTCCCGAAATGAATTGTAAATACTTTGAACGTGTTCTTTTGCAGTATCCAAAGCAAGACATAATCATATTCGTTTTCGCCATCAAATCCCTACATGCACGCTGAGCATTTATCAAACTCGCACAATAACCAATATTACTTCCCAAGTGAACAGCTTGTTTCTCTTGTACAATCAATTCATCATTTAGTGTCAAATATACTGGACTGTCGTAAGCATTGAATGCAAGCAACCAGTTTTTGACAGAATTGAACTGCACACAGTATTCCTTCGAAAATTCCTCGCATATTCTAAGCATCGTCTTAGTCGCTGTAACTGAAGGTGCAATGATGAAACAACTGATGAGCATAACTCAAAGCACCCATATAATGATGGCCCATGTGACATCCAACATTAGCTTCACGAAGGCGCCTTAGTAATTCATCAATATATACACACAATAATAATGGCGAAAGAACTGCGCCTTGCTTAACACCATTCGTGCAAATAAAAGGCTCAGAGCTAGAAGCATTCCATCGGACTTTCAGGTTCTGACGTGTGTACATATTAATGAGTAATTTACATATTGTTGGACAGAGTCCTTTCTGACTGAGAAGCGCAAACAATTTTACATAATTCACACGATCAAATGCTTTAGATGCGTCCCATAGAATTACAAAGCAAGATGACCTCTGAGTTACAACAATCTCTTGCAAAACAAGCGTGCAATGAGTGATAGTGTGACTGTTTGAAACTGAATTGCAGATCACTAGTTTTCAGTGCGTCACTCTGGGATGTTAAATAATATTAACAAATTATTTTCCCAAAATACTACTGATTGCTATGGACCTGTAATTATCACTATCATTCAACGATTTCTTTCTATTCTTTGTTATAGGTATCAGCGTGGAATGCAACATACCCGGTGGAGCATATGCCTGCGAAAGCATCGCATTAAACAACAGTGAGATATGAGCAAACAATTCTTGACAGGCATTCTTAATGTGATCAGAGCTGATTTCAGAATTACCATCGGTTTTGTCTGGTTTCTGCGTTGCGGATTCGACCTGCTTAACGGTTATGACATGATCAGAAGTGCATTTGCCCGTTTTGCAGCATAATGGGGTATCTTTACATATGGATCTGTAAAGATCGTTGATTTCAAGCTCGTTATATGAAACGGAGTTATACAGCCTAGAATATTTGTCCTTATCGCATGGCACCCTACTCTCAGGCAATCAGAGCTCGAGAAAAAGCTCGGTCTTTTTCCAATATCACCTCAAACGCACAGTTTGCCATGCGATAACTGCAACCGTGTCGATATATCACCGAGAAACAACTACACTTGAGATGGTCCCTCACAGAGCACCGCTGCTCTAGCATGGCAACACTACGGAAGTTCTTAATATCACGCACACTTTACAAGTCCTAAAACGAAGGTTTTCTCAAGAGTCATTTGCTTGCCAGCCGCTAATCTGGTTGCGTAACGCTCATCTGGAAGTCACAGTATCATCCCATCTCCCCGGAATCATGCTGAGGCGCGAAATTGTAACACCTGCGCTACAGTGTTGCTAACATCAAACAACGGCGAAGTCGGCGGAGCTCTGATTGCCGGAGTTGGGAAGGTTCTGAAAGTCTCACACAACAAACTATGAAGCATATTCTAATCAAATAAACAAACAAGTATAGAAAGAAACGTATTTATCTAATCATCAATAAAACACAGGCAGCTGAGGCCGATTGGGGGATTAACGGACCACCTCTCATATTTACACGTCCCGGGCAGATACCTTACATAACATAGGTTCACGCTAATTATCATTATTAGGAGACAGCGTCGTGCGCTTGATTGTCGCGTGTAGGTGCCATCGCGATAAGTATGTTATCGCATGGTCCCACGTGACCATGCGATAACTAACACTTAAAGGTTTCGCATATATTAACCTCATCATGAGCATCGTCCACAAGGGTAGGGTTGAACACACGTGCGCTAAATTTCTTACAAACTTCCTTCCAAAAATTGGGTTATTTTTTGACGCGTTTGTAGCCGCCATTCTGTCTGCTACTTATTTGTCTTGTTTACGCATGACGTTCCGTGATTTATTTTTGTAGTAGTTTTTAGCCTTAAGCATTATATCTTTAATTGTCCCGGTACAAGGGCAACCATTCACAAGCACCAAAAAATTGATTTATTTTTCAGGGATTGGACTTCGTCGGTCCATCCAGCCCGGCGTTACTTTGGTCGGTTAGCCGGAATACTACAGAGAGACGATGCCACGCAAGCATGAATTATGTCATCGTGAAATTGATAAATTTTTTCAACATGCTCGCAACAACTCGGGTTCGCGCATGATAAAACTTCCGTTGGAACATCCACATTTGCCAACATTTTACGCAGGATGTCCTTGTACAAATCAATGTAATTACCCTTTGCGCTCTTCCACTTCTGTTTAGTACCCGATGGTTATTTGGCGATATCTACATGTAACATTCTAAAGCACTATTTTAAGATAACCGGACTATGATCCGACATATTGTCACCATCATGAATGCATTCATAGCTTGCAATTGATGACTCTAGATTCCCTGAAGCTATTAAGTGATCAAGTGACGATCTGGCATGCGACATGTCACTTTCATAAGTGAAATCGACATTTGCAAAGGGTTTCATCAGACCTGGGATTAGACATTCCTGTTCACAGAAATTATTTAACGATATAGTATGCCTGTAACTATCCCGTGAAAAGTCTGTGTTAAAATCACCACCCATAATAACGAAATCAGCTTCCGTATGAGATGTAATAACAGTATTTGCTTGATCTAGAAGCTCACTGTATAAGTTACTTAATGATATGCTATTATCCTTATCACATTTTAACAGGTCCGTTAGTAGTGTGACAATAACTTCGCATGCCTGGCACCTTCGACTTTTTCCAAAATCAATTGGTGTAATAGAAACTTTGGTAGAAAAACCAGAATATATAATACAAAGGTATGACCAGACAAATAATGTACATAAAACCAAGATTATTGACGAACATTCTTACGGTAATACTTCCGGACGCAGATATCGGCGGGCCAGAATTCATCATTCATCAATGATTTCATATCGGAGACTATCACCTCAACTCTAAAGCTCTCAAATTTCGCCTCACTGTTGGAAACGTGCTCAATGTTTCTCACCTCTATCTCCGATTCTGCAATAAACGATTTTACGACCTCTGCACAACTCGGAACACAAACACATCCCGGCTTGGCTCTGGTGCGCCTCTAATTGTTCGCGGGGTAGAAATAAGTCCCTTCACGGGCTGTTTTCTTTTCCCTGGCCCTGGCCTGGGTCGACGATGCCGAACCTCATAATAGCCATCGTCCGCAGTTGGTGAAGCCTCACTCATTCGCGATTGAGGCGATGGGTCAGCTGTTGGTGCAGAGGCTATTGGTACCGCAGGGGTTTCTTGGGTAGTCATCACTGCCACAAGTGAGTCAATGTGAGGTCTCAATGGTGGGCATGTTGTGCTAATTACGGTGGCGTAAGACTTGGTCCTCTTGCAGACCGTCTTTTCTATGTGCTTTGAAAGTACTTTGACGTTTTCCTCCAACTGCGTCACCCTCTCACAGAAGCTGACTGGGCATGCTTCGGCAGGGGTTGCTTTGGGTATCCTATGCGAACCCTGTGGACTGATGGCAAATAGGGACCCTACTGGACAACCTCATCCAGTTTGATGTCCAGAAGCATATTTTATAGAATGTTCAATAGACAAAATCAGTATTCCCGTCATATATATCCTACTCGAGGTCCTGAGGTATTATAACTATAGATACACATCACGACGAGGTGTGGAATAATACAATGAACATTATGACATCACTGTTGTGAATTGGCTGACGTTGTTCCTGTACATTACAGCAGACTGATCGAGCCCTATGTTTGGTCGCTTCCGTATCGTCATACCAATGATTGTCACATGGTTATTTAATTGCCGTTGTCGTATCAATTACAGATAACGCCATCACTTGATATGTAATTTCTGTGTAGAAACATAACAGCTCGTTACTTGGTAGGACCCGAGTGTGTTTAAACCCGTCTTTATCATGAGGTGTTTTATCCTTTTGAATATCCACGCTTTTCTGATTGTATCGATCGATGAAACTCAACATAACAATTAGTTGTATTATGTCCTTCGTTTTGAATAAGAGGTAAAGTAACCTAGCGCTCCCTTGATCAATGTTCTGAACAATACGTTATGCTCCCCAATCACACCCTATGACCTACTGTAATGCTAGCCCATATATCACCCCCCCCCCCCACCCCCCCCTCCTACTCTCGACACCACCTTAGCGTTACGTTCTTTTGCGCAGCCTCTAATACAACGAATTTCTTCAACGTGTTTAAATATAATTGAGTTATGCCCGATTTATAATATATCACAGGTTGCCAAACAGACAAATGTCATGTTTTAGACAATGTCATATTTAATATCGGCTATTCAGATTAATTTCATTATTTTTCATACAACAACGACGCTGCAGGATGCTTCTATATACAATGAAAAATGCATGACAATATGTTAATATTGATAACCGGTCACTCTCCTGAGGCCGCCAATTATTCCATTGATCTTGATACATGTTTTGCCGGATCCTTTGTGCTGGATCCACATGGGTTAATTATTCCATAGAACAGCGTGTGCGACAAGAGCAATATTTTTGTGGGCAGACGCAGTTCTTCCAACACGGATTCTTGGATACCATTGGTTTTCCATTGCATAACAATTGTCGACTTAAAAAACTAACGTTATGGCACAAAATACATTCCCTCAATCGCACCAAACACAATGATTACTCACGAATAATATTGATCACTGCTCCCTTAGTCATCGTTGTCGAAGCGTCATAGGTCTAATGCGCTTTTTTTTAAACTTTACATATTGACAAACCAATCATTCGCTATCCAGATCTTATATAAGATCACAAGTTAGAAAGATGTTCTATAATCCAAAAATCAAAAGCTATAGTGTAACGCTAACACAATGTCCAAGTCACAGACTCTCTAATACAGCATATATGATTAAATATCAATAAGAGATGTCCGTTCAAAATTATTTGTAATTTGTATTACTGTGTAAATATGTAGGTGGCGGACCGTATGAGATATGGATTCAGTATCGCTGAGCATGGTCCTAACATACACTGGCAGTAATGAATGGATGACACGACCAGTTGCATTATACAGCCGACAGCAAGTTAACCGATTCGCTGATTTAATGAGCACTAGAGAATTATTTGCAGAACAATAGGCTGTGACATATCCAAGTAAACTAAAGGCCTTATTGCCACTGCGGGGAATTCTGTCAAATGCAACTGCATTAGCGCGATAGAAGCAATGACGCAAACACTAACCGTACTCCAATATGTACTGTCCTGGTGAAATCGACGCACTGTCACAATACATAACCACCATATGTGTCATGAAGTCTTATTAAATTATTGAGCGATATAAGCTTTGTTTATTGAAATTAAAATATGTTGTTTTCTATCATTAGCTATCGCTGACCGCTCCTTATTCTGGAAACAGCAAAATATTGAATCACCTCAGGTTGTTGTCGTAACCGCTTGGTATGGCAAAATGACCAGCAATGCAAAATCTGTTGTAAGCGATAGAAATTGTATCATCTCAATATGATATTTATATTTCAAGCTCCTGAAGTATATTGCAGCAAACCCTTGCTTATACAACACTTGTATGAAAGGGACATGTCATGGTGTAACTTGTTTGGCCAGTAAACGAAGCATTCAAATGCTATAATATAGGATGTACATATGTTGATTGAGTGTAAGATTGTGATACATTGGAGGCGTATGTTTGCACAAATTGAATCAGATTTGATTTTCTGATTTTTTCATTTATTGATCAAATTGACCGTAGCTTTGAGAACACCGAAATTCCTCATGTATATGTCAATGACTCAGTAGATATGACACAGTTGCGTTAGTCTTGGCAGCTGGTAAGTTTATTGTGCTAAAGGATAACTACTTTGTCAAGCCTATGTGTGAACATAATATATGTATTTACCTTTATGAACAATTCATTACTTCACTGCCGCATGCAAACTTGAAATTTTGTGAGACAAATGAACAATTAAACGCAGTTGACAGGTGTCCCGGAATATCCGAAATAAACCAACGACATTCATAGAACAGAGCCAATATTTAGATGGGATACACTATAATCACATCAGAATCATACTATGGTGTCATCAGCTAACATTTAGATTCGTTTTAGTTTTAATTATTATCTATCTAGCACTATTTTTGCGCCATACTGACGTGTTATTAAATGCAAGGCTGAAAGAACGATATATATATATATATATGGCCAAACAAGTTACACCATGACATGTCCCTTTCATACAAGTGTTGTATAAGCAAGGGTTTGCTGCAATATACTTCAGGAGCTTGAAATATAAATATCATATTGAGATGATACAATTTCTATCGCTTACAACAGATTTTGCATTGCTGGTCATTTTGCCATACCAAGCGGTTACGACAACAACCTGAGGTGATTCAATATTTTGCTGTTTCCAGAATAAGGAGCGGTCAGCGATAGCTAATGATAGAAAACAACATATTTTAATTTCAATAAACAAAGCTTATATCGCTCAATAATTTAATGTATATATATATATATATATATATATATATATATATATATATATATATATATATATATATATATATATATATATGCATATATATCTATTACGTCCTCCGTAAGTCAAGTCGTCAGTGTTTGTTTACATTGAATTCTTTCAATGTGTAGAATTACTCTCGCCCGTCAATTGTACTACCTTGACATGCTCAAATTATTCAACCGACTGTTTTCAGTTGTTAAATGGCGATTTTAAGAACCTTCTTCATGTTGCTTGCTTGAAAACCGGCCTTTGGGGAACGAGTGTAAAAGTGTCAATATATAATTATTGGTGAAGTATCTATCTCTCCATGCTCATCACTTTGATACTGTAGCAGTCTCCCGTGTTGTGACTTATGACTTGGCTCTGCAACTTCCATGATGGACTTTTAGTACCGTAATTGTCATTTGAATAAAGCATTTCTAGAAATGCACCTGTCCATAAACTAACAAAAAAAAATCGTAGGAGGGAGCTCGCTGTAGTGGTATTTTTAGCATATCCCTCAAAGGCTGAATTTTTCAGCCTTTGAGTTCTTTGTATTCGTGTTGCGATAATTGTGACCATATAAGACACCAGACGTCAAATGTGCTCTTAAAATTATAGCCTTTGTATTCCGTGCAATGAAGTACAATAATGTGGGTGTATTTACGACTAAGCACAAATATTCTTCAAGTTTTTTACCGACGGAACTTCATCTGTTAACCTTTTTGCATTCCAAATTATTGGAACATGATAAAATAACGGATGTGCTCTACCATACTGACCGAATCCAAAAATGTTCTTCCCTCTGTCGGTTAACTTCTGGGCCATTTCAATGTCGAACATCCCTGTGTGTGATAGTATAACTATAATCGTAGGGATTGACTTCATGATGCCATCAATGCATGGGCTGAAAGGCAAATATGAATATTTCGTCGGTTGATTGTGATCTATGCAGAATTTTGGCTTGAATAATTATACAAGTAAACACGTCCAACCGGTCATAAATTATGTAAGGTAGGCCTTACAGAATTGAATGTGATTTACATTGAAGCCAAAAAATAAGCGTGTATATACCGACACGGCCGAGAACTATGGAACGTAAGGCACTTAACAACAGAACGTATATCAGCAAGTGACATGACTCACATTCATCACATGCGTACAATAACAATCGGTATAACCAGCTGTCGGTGATGGACACCATATATCCTCATTCCACCAGGAGTTTGTCTTGGCAATATATAATCAAACAATCAGAGCAACTACAGACAGCAGTTAATGCAGCAAAGTAGTTAGACATTGACAGCTGCCGCAAGTTGGACACATATGTTGGTCATATCAAATTATGGTGGATAATGCAAAGGCCCATCTCACCAAACCAAGTCCACAGAACAGCAAAATCATGGCATGCCATATTGTATGCTTGATGAATCACGGATATGGAACAGACGGACGATAATAAATGGCATTACACTTGCTGCTTGGTAAGTATTGAAACGGTATTCCGTTGTTCAGACACGCAACCGGATTCCATGTAGAATGAATCGTTTACAATGTGTAAATTTTTCTACTCTCAATAATCTGCGCATGTACACCAGATAACATGATATGAATGTGCACATTAAAATTATTAATAATTTAGCGCAAAAGCAACTGGTAGGGCGATGCCAATTTGTGTGTTATCGGAAGCCATCACTTAGTTAGGTGGCTGGACTAGCCATTTCCTGCAGGAGCTAATCATGTAACCGAACAGCAGATTTCCTGCTTTGTGAATCCTTAATCTTCTGGCAAAATCGATTTGCTCTGACTATTTGTAAGTGGTGTAGCGGTTTAAACAATCGTCATTTTTCAAATATCTCAGCACGAATTACAATTGATCACAGCACCGTCAGATGTTCTGTGCTGCAAAACTGTTGTTGAAGAAATTTCCAGTTACTAAGTACAAAGAACCGCCTTATTGACTTGTTTTCTTCGAGGCGAACCCTAGTTCGTATTCACTGTAAGTCTCTGACGGAATCGATGATTGCCTCTTGCTTTCGTCGTGCCAATACCCGATTTGGTCACCTTACAGATGTGTTAGTATTATTTCAACAGCTGTAAATTCCTCAAATGTTAAGCCGTTCAACCTGATATGTCACTATACTGACATTCGTTCTCAAGCATTGTAGAATATTACACGTAAATCCCATACATTTGTATGAGAAGCTTTCAAATACTTCTCAAACACCATTATTTCAATTGGCCATTCATACCGCTGAGCGAATAATATATGACACTGTTGTGGTAACGGTCCCACCTGAGACATTAATGACACTTTCTCGAGTCCGCAAATCGCTCCATAAAACCCATTAATTAAGTGAAGGAACTGCTTGTCATGCAATATGCAGACATAATGTATGGGCTCATGGCCGCGAAGGGTATTCACATATATGTCTTTCGGCCGTTTCAAACTTATCACACGCCATTTGTATTCCTTAATTATTACTAACTGGATGATATTTATTCATAACTTATACATGCGGCGAAGTACAGCACAAATGTGTCGGCCATTTATTTCCGCAATATTTGATTTAGGAATAATGGCTAGAAGAATGACTAAATGCGTTTCAGAACGAAAATGCCTTGGAGTACCGTTTAAGATTACGTAGGTTTTAAATATTCTTCGTCTAGTTGCAAAGACTTGTTTTGCAAACTAAGCCAACATCATTTCCTCCCTGAGTGATACTTTAAGTTGGGGTGCAATATCGACGTGTTTTATGAAAATATATTTTCCTAGCATAAAGCTAGACGCATGTAATGGCAAGCTTCAGTGTCCATCTTCATTGAACCAGCAATAAGCGACAATAGTGAATTGGTGACGACAGGACACATGCTTCCAGGCATTCGATGTCATTGAAATACTTTCATGACGACTGAATAATTGCCAAATCTCACAAACAGCGTTGGAACTCTACTTTCGAGAGCTTACAAACAGCTATCAGTCGAATATATCTTCGGGTACATTTGATATGTAATCACATAATACGCAGTTATGCATACCTCGTGATATGTCAGACGCTGTTTATATTGATTAAAATCTGATACCTTTATTATCTGTAATATTTACGCGGTGATGATAATAGC
>CM067346.1:47879183-47896683 GCA_034190875.2 Urechis unicinctus
CATCCCTTTCCGTGATCTTGGATTTGAATTAACAGAATTTCGTCGAATGGCTGGATGATATAGACAACGCCATGGGGACATCCGCATTCAAACCGTTTACAAATGACCCTTATCTATTGCTCGAATACTTTTTCGCGTATTGCATAATTTTACAGTCGTTGAATAAATCTACAACAACAGTGATTCCATCCCAGCGAGTACTGCATGAATTGTCAAACAAAATTGCATGGTCATACATTCGGAAAGAGAAACATTTGATTATTGTCGACAACCTTCAGTTAGGGATGACCTAGGGCTATCAATGCTTAATACACCATCAGGTCCGTTTGTCGAGGCGTTCCAACTGGGTTACAAGCACTGCATCTGGCTGATGCATTTATGAATGAATCGCGTGTTACGAACTGTGGCCTATGCAATTTTGCGTTTAGTCTGGGCGAGATTTGTTCTTTGCGCGGAATGTAAACGTTGTACGTTGAGGTTAGCAGGATCATGTGAAAGTAATATACAGTTCAGCAGGGTTCTATGTATGTAATACGACCGTTACCTTATGCGTCTATTATTGAGGAAGTCATATATTGAGTCCACTCGCAGTAAAATACTATGGCTTATGGTATGGTTTACTGTTAATAATGAGACAAATGTATAAATACTTTGTTCTCAGTGGGCTACCATACTACACAGTACACAGTGCTAGGTCGATACTAATTTTGGAGTTGGTCTGTGTCGACTAGCAACTGATATGACCAGCGCCGTTAATATTAATTGTACTAAGGACGACCGCACCCAGTCCAATTTGCCATATACCCTGAGGCATCATGCTATCACGTGGGAGTACCTTTGCTGCGATGTCTTTATTTAATCGCATTTGTAAACTAATGATACGAAAGCGGCGCAAGGATTTTCCGAGAAAAACTGCTTTGATCCTATCAAGGTGTTGGTCATATGCATATTATGAATAAATTCCGTGGTTACGGCTTCATGCCGGGAGCTGCTGTGGATACTAACAGCTTTTTCTGAGCTTCTTTTTTATCTAATGGGAGATTCAAATGACTGAGTAAGATGTAACAGAATTACATATTATGTATCTAAGACCAAATGATCAATTTTCATAGGTCCATGCTTGCTACTTAAAAAATGTATTGTAATGTACACTGTGGAACATATCGGATGCAGTGATTTACACTTTGTCAAATGCATATCAATTTTGAAAACGTGCTTTGGTCAAAAACCGCGTTTTGGATAATCAACAGGTATTATGATCAGGTCTTGTTGCCATGCTTTGCACTTCTAATATAGTAACGGAGGCTAATGCAGCTCGTTGCTGGCAACACTATTGGTGATAAAAGGTAATATTATCCAGACTGCCATATAAAGGTCACTCTCCTTCTGAAGAATGACTAAATTTATTGAAATCACAACTATGACTTTATCCAGCATGACATAGGTGTGTAGTATACGAATTCTAAATGTGCCATATTCACAGCTATTTCCAAAAGAATAGATTTGACAATAGTGACATAGTTGAGTTAGAGCATACATATGTTGTGAGTATCTGAAGATATTAACTATGTCAATAGACAATATATACTTAAAAACTCTTAACAAAGCATGACATAGTTGCATGCATAACATTATACTACCTATATGCAAGAAAATATACAAAAAAATGTGAAATATGACAGCCATTTATGCTTTGCAATGTTATGTTGATACAATTTGTAAAATGACACGGATGGCCGCAAGGTGGGGCAAAAACAGCCGCAAGCGACTGGTGCTAACCGAGGCGAGCCCAACCCAGATGATCCTCCTCAATTGGATCTAAGTTGTTTTATGAGCTGGGTAACAAAGACTATCATGAATAACTAAGATATCAAATTTGACTGAGGACACAGACAGCCAGATACCTGTATTTCACTGTCACAAGGCGGTGAATTAAACAACGCTGGAAAACAGCCAGACATTTGTCTGTCACTGTTACACGGGAATGAGTTAAACAACGCAGGAAAATATCCAGACACCTGTCTGTCACTGCTTGATGTGCTGGGTAAGAGAGATTGCTCAACCCTGACAGCCAGACCCCTGTCTGACACTGCCAAATGGATGAGACAAGTTGGTTAACCAAACCAGCGATACGATTTAAGTGGAATATATCTTTTATAAGCATCTGATTTCCAACCCCCTAGTCTTTGAATATCTTGATTAGGGATCCCAACAGAGCAAGCGAATGTTCCTGCCCCCATAAGAAAGGAAGGTGCTCTGATGTTAACCTTAGCATGTTACAAAATGTTTTGAGAAACAAAATGGAAAGGAAGACAGAGTGTCAGATGATTTAGCGATGACATAACAATCCCCCAACTGGACAACAGAAGATGCCTGACTTCAATTCCGCGTGGTTATCTCTCTGCCACGAATTTTACTTTCCGAATTTTATTATCTAAGTGCATGTGTCATTTCGTCAATGATTATCTTTTGGCAATACCTACCTTAGAGGGGGGATATATATTCAACGATACCGCATTGACATTTAAAAAAAAGATTACACTTATGGATACCCGCAGCCCGGAGGGGGCACTAGACTTTGGCCGAGTAGGGGTGTGCTTCGGGACCTCAAAACCCCGAACCCGCTCAAAAAAGCATACCCCGTCGTACAAGCCGAGAGGCCGAAAAAACATACCCCGTCGCGCGGCACATGTATACTACCTCTATACACTTAAATGCCTCCACCCCGGGACCTGCAGTAGTGTTGACATTTTATCGCGTTGACATGCTTATCAACAGTACATTTTATCGCGTTGACATGCTAATCAACACTACATTTTATCGCGTTGACATGCTTATCAACAGTACATTTTATCGCGTTGACATGCTTATCAACACTACATTTTATCGCGTTGTCATGCCTATCAACAGTACATTTTATCGCGTTGTCATGCTAATCAACACTACATTTTATCGCGTTGACATGCTAATCAACACTACATTTTATCGCGTTGACATGCTAATCAACACTACATTTTATCGCGTTGACATGCTAATCAACACTACATTTTATCGCGTTGACATGCTAATCAACACTACATTTTATCGCGTTGACATGCTTATCAACACTACATTTTATCGCGTTGACATGCTTATCAACACTACATTTTATCGCGTTGACATGCTTATCAACACTACATTTTATCGCGTTGTCATGCTAATCATTTTATCGCACATGCTACATACATTTATCGCGTTGACATGCTAATCAACACTACATTTTATCGCGTTGTGACATGCTAATCAACACTACATTTTATCGCGTTGACATGCTAATCAACACTACATTTTATCGCGTTGACATGCTAATCAACACTACATTTTATCGCGTTGACATGCTAATCAACACTACATTTTATCGCGTTGACATGCTAATCAACACTACATTTTATCGCGTTGTCATGCTAATCAACACTACATTTTATCGCGTTGACATGCTAATCAACACTACATTTTATCGCGTTGTCATGCTAATCAACACTACATTTTATCGCGTTGTCATGCTAATCAACACTACATTTTATCGCGTTGACATGCTAATCAACACTACATTTTATCGCGTTGACATGCTAATCAACACTACATTTTATCGCGTTGTCATGCTAATCAACACTACATCAACAATTTTATCGCGTTGTCATGCTAATCAACACTACATTTTATCGCGTTGTCATGCTAATCAACACTACATTTTATCGCGTTGACATGCTAATCAACACTACATTTTATCGCGTTGTCATGCTAATCAACACTACATTTTATCGCGTTGTCATGCTAATCAACACTACATTTTATCGCGTTGACATGCTAATCAACACTACATTTTATCGCGTTGTCATGCTAATCAACACTACATTTTATCGCGTTGTCATGCTAATCAACACTACATTTTATCGCGTTGACATGCTAATCAACACTACATTTTATCGCGTTGTCATGCTAATCAACAATACATTTTATCGCGTTGTCATGCTAATCAACACTACATTTTATCGCGTTGACATGCTAATCAACACTACATTTTATCGCGTTGTCATTCAACTCAACACTACATTTTATCGCGTTGACATGCTAATCAACACTACATTTTATCGCGTTGACATGCTAATCAACACTACATTTTATCGCGTTGTCATGCTACTCAACACTACATTTTATCGCGTTGTCATGCTAATCAACACTACATTTTATCGCGTTGTCATGCTAATCAACACTACATTTTATCGCGTTGTCATGCTAATCAACACTACATTTTATCGCGTTGACATGCTAATCAACACTACATTTTATCGCGTTGTCATGCTAATCAACACTACATTTTATCGCGTTGTCATGCTAATCAACACTACATTTTATCGCGTTGTCATGCTAATCAACACTACATTTTATCGCGTTGTCATGCTAATCAACACTACATTTTATCGCGTTGACATGCTAATCAACACTACATTTTATCGCGTTGACATGCTAATCAACACTACATTTTATCGCGTTGACATGCTAATCAACACTACATTTTATCGCGTTGACATGCTAATCAACACTACATTTTATCGCGTTGACATGCTAATCAACACTACATTTTATCGCGTTGACATGCTTATCAACAGTACATTTTATCGCGTTGTCATGCTAATCAACACTACATTTTATCGCGTTGTCATGCTAATCAACACTACATTTTATCGCGTTGACATGCTAATCAACACTACATTTTATCGCGTTGACATGCTAATCAACACTACATTTTATCGCGTTGTCATGCTAATCAACACTACATTTTATCGCGTTGTCATGCTAATCAACACTACATTTTATCGCGTTGACATGCTAATCAACACTACATTTTATCGCGTTGACATGCTTATCAACACTACATTTTATCGCGTTGACATGCTAATCAACACTACATTTTATCGCGTTGACATGCTAATCAACACTACATTTTATCGCGTTGACATGCTAATCAACACTACAGTTTTTATCGCGTTGACATGCTAATCAACACTACATTTTATATACGCGTTGAGAATGGATGACTTTGTAAGCGGTACGTCTTATATCGTGTTGACATGCTTATGACAACAGTACATTTTATCGCATTGACAGGTACAAAAGACGGAATCAACACAATTTATCCGCTTATTACAGCAATGCCTTGAAATGGTCAGCAAGTTTTGGGACTGTTTCTGTCTGTAAAGTGTTGTTTTCCATTAGTTTTAGTGCCTATGACAAGACAAAAGTATATGAACATATATGAGGTGAATCCTCCATGATGAGTTGATTTAGTGCTACAGACAACCGTTTGTATGACTCCTTCAATCCCCCTACTCATTAAGAGGTAAATCAACACAATTCCACCCATGTCTTAAAAACAGTTCAATCTTGTTGGTAACGATGAGTGCAGCTGCTCCTAGTGATATCACTAGGGCTCGATTGTCGACCACACCCAATAAAACCTCGTCTACTGACAAAGATTAGTTTTAAATGGTAATGAGCCTATTTGACAAGACATTTATACTGACATCAATATGTAGACAGGTGTGAGGGAATACTGTTATCAGAGCGCAATAGTGTAGATGACAACCGATTGATTTAGGTAATCGTACAAACAACAAGTGTAAAAACGTGGTCCTCAGACACGTTTGATGAGTCTTTAATACATACATTACAGTAAACGTGTCAGGATAAAAAGGAGGTTCAATCTTGTTGGTAACGATGAGTGCAGCTGCTCCTAGTGATATCACTAGGGCTCGATTGTCGACCACACCCAATAAAATTTTCGTCTACTGACATAGAGATAGAAACAAAATACATAGCTATTTACATGTTTTATACTGACGTCAATGTGTAGACACGTGAGAGGGAATACTGTTATCAGAGCGCATGCATACATACATTACTAACATAAGGATTTTACATGGATTAATTCAACATACATACATACATACAGTCTGACATACGTGGTCCATACAGGACGGACCTACATGATGCAGACATACATTCTGCAAACATGCATGACATATAACAAACATAAAGGCATACATACATACATACATACATACATACATACATACATACATACATACATACATACATACATACATACATACATACATACATACATACATACATACATACATACATACATACATACAGACATACATACATACATACATACATACATACATACATACATACATACATACATACATACATACATACATACATACATACATACTACATACATACATACATACATACATACATACAGACATACATACATACATACATACCAGACATACATACATACATACATACATACATACATACATACATACATACATACATACATACATACATATACATACATACATAAATACATACATACATACATACATACATACATACATAACTTCAATTTCACTATCTGTATTTGCTACATACCTACTGTTATTTAGACCAAATATTTTACAAAAATTTATACATGCATAATTCGAATAAGTATTCGTTCTAAATACATACATACACTCATATTTAGACCAATACATTATACATATACATACATGCATATCCGATATTGCTTTACATAAACAATTTCGCTATCTGTATTTTGCTAGCTTTGGAAAGCCTACTGTTATTTAGACCAAATATTTTACAAAAATTTATGTCACTTATTAAGTTCGATCAAGATTCGTTCTAAATGATAACTGCTCACAACTCAATTATCACCCATAGTTGATCGTAGAATATTAAGCGAATCCCGCAATCGTCCTCTAATTAGCAACACAATCAACCTTAAGGTGTTGATCAAGGCAGTGTGATGAATACAGTCCTCCATCCTTTCAATGGTTAATTACCTAATGCTAACGTTTAATTGCTCGTGAAAGATATGAAGGCGAGATGACAGATCTCGAGAAACTGTGAAATAACGTTGTACGAAACCGCCTTTATGTAAGTCTCATCATCATTCTTTATATCCATATATTGAATATTATATACACCAGCACCACCATTTTGTACACTTATGGAATTAACTATAAGATCACATTTGTGTAACATATGTAACAAACGTGTGCACATTCATTCCTTTTATCTTAAATGTTCGAAATGTTGTAGGGCTTACTCATTTGAATTGTCTGTCACAAGTATGTAGAAATGATTCACTATACACCTCTAGAGAATGCAACAATTGGTTTTGTGTAAACTGTGTGCAATGTATATTCCCATTTAATCATTTTAATGATGATAGAGACTTTATGGATGTTATGATATTGTGGAATGTGGACCACATAACATGGCAAATGTAGAGAGCATGATTTTGAATGTACAGGAACTTAATGATACTGAACAAGAAAATCCGCTGTCCGCTTTTGATCCAGATATGAATTACTACAACGGAAATCAAAAAGACTATACCATAGCAAACTGTAATTACTATGTAGAAGATAAATTCAACGCACTATGTAAAGCTTCGCAAGTTAACTCTGACATGTTATCACTTATGCACGTGAATATTCGCAGTGTTCAAAAAAACTATGCCAATCTTGATGCCTATGTTAATTCTTTGAAACACTCATTTGACATTATTGCTCTCACTGAAACATGGCTGACGGATATAACAGTTGGTAATTTTAGCAAAATTGAATGGAGGGATGTTTTAGACACCAATGACGCACAGGAGTTATGCACAAGGTTCTATTGTACTCTTAAAGATCCATACGATGCCTGCTCCCCAATTCAACTATCAAATCGAAATATAAGCATAGATATAAATGGCTAACATCAGGTTTTTAAAACAATCCATCAAAATAAAAAAAATTAAAAGTAAAAAGCACATTAACACACATAATAAAACCCTTGGTTCACACGCTTAACATGTCACCAATAAGTGGAATTATTCCAAAAGAACTAAAAATCGCTCGAGTTATACCAATATTTAAAAATGGCGACTCCTCTCAGATTAGTAATTATAGACCAATATCAGTTCTTCCGTGTATTTCTAAAATACTAGAACGACTCATGCCTACCCGACTTACTGATTAGATATGTAAGCACGATATATTATATAAGTATCAATTCGGTTTTCGAAAGAAACACAGTACCACCCAAGCTATAAGTTACTTGGTTGATAAAATTATTAATGCTCACGAAGAACACAAAAAAGTTTTGGGGATTTTCATTGATCTAAGTAAAGCGTTCGACACCATCAATCACCATATTCTTATAAGAAAATTGGAACACTACGGCATTAGAGGTATTGCATTAGAGTGGATAAAAAATTATTTGCGCGAAAGATACAAATATGTTACAAGGGTATTCACTCTGAACGAGGGCGTATTACGTGTGGCGTTCCACTAGGCTCAATCTTGGGGCCACTCTTGTTTTTAATCTATGTCAACGACATTGTTAATGTTTCGAACTGTATGCATCCTATACTGTATGCAGATGACACTAATATGTTTGTAACTGGTAAGAACATTGATGATATGATAAACTGTGCAAATGTGGAGCTTACAAATTTAGTACTCTGGCTGAATACCAATATGCTTTCGTTGAATGTCAACAAAACACATTACCTGATATTCGCACCCGGGCACTATAGCCCAACACCAACTCATCCACTGTATATCAATAATCAGGCTATAAGGAGAGAGAACTCAACAACATTTTTAGGAGTCAAGTTAGATAACAAATTGACACGGCAGTCTCACATTCAACATATAAAATTGAAAATCGCTAAAAATATTGGCTTACTTTGTTATGCGAAAAATATTTTTAGAACAATTACCTTAAATGCTCTGTATTATTCGTTTATATACCCATACATTACATATTGTCTCGAAGTTTGGGGTTATGCTGCCAAGAAATATACAAGCTCTATCGTCAAATTACAGAAACTATGATGTAGAGTAATAACCGGTTCGCCAAAGCGTACATGTTCGTTGACAGTATTTAAATCCTTAAATATGTTACGTTTAACTCAGTTGTATGAATACTATATCATGTTGTTTATGTTTAAGTTATATAGAGGTGATTTGCCTAATGTATTCAAATTAATGTTTCGTAGGAAATCCTCTGATCATACAATTACTACTACTAGACAGACTAGACATTTTATTGTACCTTGTACGAAGTTAAATGAATATTGCTCATTGCATTCTTTTAAAAAAGCTCTACGAATTAAATTTTCTTGCCAAGTACATTGTATGAAGTATGATCTCCTGGCACATGGTTTTGTTTTATTTTTACAGTACTAAACCCATAAGTGTATGATCAATTAGTCTTGATTCTGTTCAATGATCTTCTCTTAAATGCAATTTATTCTTTTGAACATGATACGAGGACTCATACATCTCATGATGTCTCGTCCTCATTGTCACCAACAAACTTTGTATATCTTACTTGAATTAATTTTTATAATGTATGATGTGTTGTTGTTGTTGACAAATAAATCAATCACCAAAAAAAAAAAAAAAAAAAATAAAAAAACTAATGCATGCATTGTACTCACTAGTCCTATTAGATATGTGAAATTTCTTATGAGCCTGTACTTAATTTAATCACTTGTGGTCACTTTATAACTGGCCAATTATTTGACTCAATGTTAATGATGAGACAAAAGAATCAAAACTGTCCTACCATGCTATACAGTGACAGTGCAAGCTAAGTAGTTCAGGTCGATACTCACGAAATCTTCTATTACGAGCTGGTTTGTGACGACTAGCAACTGATACAGACCACACCCAGTCCAATGTGACATATAACCTGAGGCGCCATGCTCTACAAGGACTGAATATTTGATTTAGTGTTAATGATAAGTGAATGAAACGGTTCGGCTCGATCCTAACGAAATGCTCTATTTTGTATTGGTATGAGCCGAATAGCAATTGATTTCGTGTCATTAAGACAGGAAACAAAAGCTACCAAAATATCGTCACATGAAATCAAGTAATCGCGTCATAACCGCGTCATTTTTTTATATCAACCACTTGAAGCGAACGTGCACAAAATGGACTACACAACGAACAGCGCCATTAATATTCATTGTACTAAGGACGACCGCACCCAGTCCAATTTGCCATACACCCTGAGGCATCATGCTATCACGTGGGATTACTTTTGCTGCGACGCCTATTTGATTGCATGTGTAAACTTATGATGCACAAGTGGTTAGCTTTATGGATGGTTGTATTTTTGATATGGAGGTTCATTGAATTGATTCAAGACATATTAAGTCGGTTAGAAAATGGTACAAAACATGCTGTTTGATCGACCTCGTTAAACTATAGGGCACAAGAACGAGGGATAAAATATCTTTGATCGCATGAGTGCGTGACTATAGTAAGATCATATTTGCAGGGTATGTTTCCTAATATTTTAAAGACTCTCTCTCTCTCTCTCTCTCTCTCTCTCTCTCTCGCTCGCTCGCTCGCTCGCTCTCTCTCTCTCTTCCTCTCTCTCCCCCTCTTCCTCTCTCTCTCTCTTCCTCTCTCTCTCTGTCCTCTCTCTCTCTCTCTCTCTCTCTCTCTCTCTCTCTCTCTCTCTCTCTCTCTCTCTCTCTCTCTCTCTCGTTCGCTCTCTATCTCTCTCTTTCTGTCTCTGCTCTGTCTCTCTGTCTCTGTCTGTCTTTCTTTCTCTATCTTTATCTCTCTCTCTCCCCCTCTCGCTCGCTCTCTCTCTCTTTCTTTCTTTCTCTTTTTCTCTCTTCCTCTCTCTCCCTCTCTCTCTCTCTCTCTCTCTCTCTCTCTCTCTCTCTCTCTTGTCTCTGTCTCTGTCTGTCTGTCTGTCTCTCTCTCTCTCTTTCTCTGTGTGTGTGTGTGTGTGTCTCTCTCTCTCTCTCTCTCTCTCTCTCTCTCTCTCTCTCTCTCTCTCTCTCTCTCTCTCTCTCTCTCTCTCTCTCTCTCTCGAAGTGCTGGGTTAAACAGTTTTGATCTTGCCGAGTCATACACACTAACAATGCGTTTTATTTGATTCCTGTGTCTACTGTCCAAACAAGCACGTTTGCCATATTCCATATTCTGGCTCGCGCATGCGTCCACAATCAGCGCATCTTCAAGATAGTCGCGTCCAATTATTGCTGGAATCTTGTGGCCCTAGTTTCTGTAACAAGTTAAGGTTGTCGCCCAGAGTTCTCAAGCGATACACTGTACTCATTGTTGCAGTAATACCTACTCCTTACACAAACTTGATTTCGTGTCTGGCTGTATGTATCGCATTTAAATGCCTGGTTGCGTGCCCAATATCTGATTGTCCATTGACAACTGATATGGTGTCACGCAATGCCTTTGAAATACATCACCCCGTCCATAGATACACATTATGCACATAATATACTCGTATTTATATCACTGATGTAGCAGCGTACATTGATATGCTTGTGATGGTCTTCTTTTTGCATGCGCATCTATGATCTGATAATTAAATATTATATATATATATATATATATATATATAGATATATATATAGATATATATATATATATATATAGATATATATATATATACATATTTATATATATATATATATAGATATATATATATATATATATATATATATATATATATATATATATATATATATATATATATATATATATATATATATATATATATATATATATAAAAATGTGTGTGTGTGAGTGTTTTGCTTGTGTTCATATTTATGATGTATCATGTGTTTGCGTATAATTTCAGTGATCATCATTTCTTTCAAGGTGTGATTATATCAATGAGATGTCGGATCAATGCACGTTGTGTTTTATCTTATAGTTTTGCAACCTAATTATAGTTCTTGGTGCTTCCGTACACGATCCTTGCCTAGTTTTATTTTTGTGTCTTATCGAGAAACCGGGGAAATGGGTACATGCCATGACGTTCAAATGACCAACACATAACTAGTTTAACGAGCGACGCTTCCTAAAGAAAACCCATGCTATAACACTTGTGCGACATGCATGATATCACGCGATCCATACTCCTGTCATGCTAGAGATATGCGGCTCATAGCTCCGGTCGAACGGTAATATGAATTTATACCGTTCTGATTCATCATTTTACGTGCGTCGGTGAAAACGCGTTTGGGTTAAAGTGCTGCAGGACGCATCTAGAAAATAACATATATCAAAAGGCTGTACGCACCAAAAAACATACCCCCACTCGACGCTATTCTTCAATAAATGCCATCGATATATCGTTTCCGAAAAATCGCGATACGATGACCGCCATTTTGGAACATATTGGGTCATGTGATTTCCCGCCGCCACTTTGCCTTAGCATCCCGGGGGGCACTTGGCCCTAACTCGGATAGGGGTGTGCCGCGGGGCCTCGAAAACCTATAACCGTTGTACAAGTTGAGAATGGCAAAAAGCATACCCCGTTGTACAAGGTATTATGCGAATGTATAACCAAGTGGATGAGACAAGTTGGTTAACCAAACCAGCGATACGATTCAAGTGGAAGTAACAGAGTGGAATTGAGAAATACGAATATATCTTTTATAAGCATATGATTTCCAACGCCCCAGTCTATGAATATCTTGATCAGGGATCCACATAGAGCAAGTGAATGTTGCTGCACCCATACGAAAGGAATGTGCTCTGACGTTAACCTTAGCATGTTACAAAATGTTTTGAAGCTGTTTGCAGAAAAGAAGAACAAATAGGGGACCTGGCAAGGTTCCTCTCTGCATGAAAAATATTTGTATAGTTTACACTGGGCAATACTGAATAGCATCAGAGGTATGTAATTGTTTAAGGTTGTCTGGACACATTGCCCATGCATCAGTTTTAAACAAAATGGAGTTCCAGATGAATTAGTGATGATAGAACAATCCCCCAACTGGACAACAGAAGATGCCTGACTTCAATTCCACGTGGTTAGCTCTGTCCCGCGAATTTTACTTTCCGAATTTTATTATCTAAGTACATGTGTCATTTTGTCAATGATTATCTTTTGGCAATACCTACCTTAGAGGGGGGATATATATTCAACAATATCGCATTGACAATTAAAAAAACATAAAATTATGGATAATCGCAGCCTGGAGGGGGCACTAGGCTTTGGCCGAGTAGGGGTGTGTCCCGGGACCTCGAAAACCCGTACCCGTCGTACAAGGTGAAAATGGCAAAAGCATACCCCGTCGTACCAGCCGAGAGACCGAAAAAACATACCCCTTCTCGTGGCACATGTATACTACCTCTATACACTTAAGTTCTACCCTCCCCCCCCCCCAACGGGCTTAGCATTAGTCGTCGATTGGTCACGTCATTCTGAGCATGCTGTGTTTTGGACTTTTTACCGCTTCCCAAATCAATCGAGCTATAAATAATGACCATAGATGAAATCCCCCGCCGAAAAGGGATAAAATTGTCCGTAAAACATCATTGCATTCTACAACTCCATCACTTGGGTATGTATGTTGTCTGAATCGATCTCAAATTGTTTACATTGCGTCGTTTTTAAGAGAAAGAAAGACGTCTACTCAGACGTCTTGTAGGGCTATGCGTCTCAGTGACTGACTTGCACAGATCGAAAGGAAAGAAGCTATGGAATAGAAGTAGGGTGCTATTGAGGCACAGCGCGTCTAGCAGAGGAGGTACAGGTTAATGAGCAGGAAGGAATATCCGAGTTTTGTATGGATTTATATTATAGAGCCGATACCTTTTTGTTAGTGAAGATGAAAACGTCCACTTTCGATTAGAGCTCGCAATAAGACGTAGGCATATGAACGTAAAAATGACTAATTTCCTACCTTGACGAGTTTATTTCGTGCTACAGACAATTCATGCGGGCTACTTCCATCCACCCTTCTCAGTGAGCGTTAATGCAGCAACGGTCGTTAAATCGAGGTTTTTTTATTGTGTTGGTAACAAATATTGTCAATAACGGATGCTTTAGCTGCTCGCAGTAAAATCACCTGCTGTTGCTAGGCGACCACACCAAATAACACCTCGTCTACTGACAAAGAGATAGAAACAAAATGGTAATGAGCTATTTGTGAGAGTTATGTTTTATACTGACGTCAATGTGTAGACAGGTGAGAGGGAATACTGTTATCAGAGCGCAATAGTGTAGACCCTCGCCGCCTAAGTTTCGATAAGGATTTTCTTGGATTAATTCAAAATATGATCGTACAAACATACAGTCTGAAACGTGGTCCTCTAAAGGACGGACCTGTTGATGCTAGAATTATTCTGCAAACTGGATGACATATAACAAACATAAATTCATACATACATACATACATACATACATACATACATACATACATACATACATACATACATGCATGCATGCATGCATGCATGCATGCATACATACATACATACATACATACATACATACATACATACATACATACATACATACATACATACATACATACATACATACATACATACATACATACATACATACATACATACATACATACACATACATACATACATACATACATACATACATACATACATACATACATACATACATACATACATACATACATACATACATACATACTTACATACATACATATATACACCATACATACACACATACGTACGTACGTACAAACATACATACATACATACATTCATACATATATACATACATATATACATACATACATTCATAAATGCATACATACATGCATATCCCGATATTATACATTAAACAATTTCGCTATCTGTATATTGCTAGCTTTGGAAAGCCTACTGTTATTTAGACCAAATATTTTACAAAAATTTATGTCACTTATTAAGTTCGATCAAGATTCGTTCTAAATGATAACTGCTCACAACTCAATTATCACCCATAGTTGATCGTAGAGTATTAAGCGAATCCCGCAATCGTTCTCTAATTAGCAACACAATCAACCTTAAGGTGTTGATCAAGGCAGTGTGATGAATACAGTCCTCCATCCTTTCAATGGTTAATTACCTAATGCTAACGTTTAATTGCTCGTGAAAGATATGAAGGCGAGATGACAGATCTCGAGAAACTCTGAAATAACGTTGTACGAAACCGCCTTTATGTAAGTCTCATCATCATTCTTTATATCCATATATTGAATATTATATACACCAGCACCACCATTTTGTACACTTATGGAATTAACTATAAGATCACATTTGTGTAACATATGTAACAAACGTGTGCACATTCATTCCTTTTATCTTAAATGTTCGAAAAAGTTGTAGGGCTTACTCATTTGAATTGTCTGTCACAAGTATGTAGAAATGATTCACTATACACCTCTAGAGAATGCAACAATTGGTTTTGTGTAAACTGTGTGCAATGTATATTCCCATTTAATCATTTTAATGATGATAGAGACTTTATGGATGTTATGATATTGTGGAATGTGGACCACATAACATGGCAAATGTAGAGAGCATGATTTTGAATGTACATGAACTTAATGATACTGAACAAGAAAATCCGCTGTCCGCTTTTGATCCAGATATGAATTACTACAACGGAAATTAAAAAGACTATACCATAGCAAACTGTAATTACTATGTAGAATATAAATTCAACGCACTATGTAAAGCTTCGCAAGTTAACTCTGACATGTTATCACTTATGCACGTGAATATTCGCAGTGTTCAAAAAAACTATGCCAATCTTGATGCCTATGTTAATTCTTTGAAACACTCATTTGACATTGTTGCTCTCACTGAAACATGGCTGACAGATATAACAGTTGGCAATTTTAGCAAAATTGAATGGAGGGATGTTTTAGACACCAATGACGCACAGGAGTTATGCACAAGGTTCTATTGTACTCTTAAAGATCCATACGATGCCTGCTCCCCAATTCAACTATCAAAATCGAAATATAAGCATAGATATAAATGGCTAACATCAGGTTTAAAACAATCCATCAAAATAAAAAAAATTAAAAGTAAAAAGCACATTAACACACATAATAAAACCCTTAGTTCACACGCTTAACATGTCACCAATAAGTGGAATTATTCCAAAAGAACTAAAAATCGCTCGAGTTATACCAATATTTAAAAATGGCGACTCCTCTCAGATTAGTAATTATAGACCAATATCAGTTCTTCCGTGTATTTCTAAAATACTAGAACGACTCACTGATTAGATATGTAAGCACGATATATTATATAAGTATCAATTCGGTTTTCGAAAGAAACACAGTACCACCCAAGCTATAAGTTACTTGGTTGATAAAATTATTAATGCTCACGAAGAACACAAAAAAGTTTTGGGGATTTTCATTGATCTAAGTAAAGCGTTCGACACCATCAATCACCATATTCTTATAAGAAAATTGGAACACTACGGCATTAGAGGTATTGCATTAGAGTGGATACAAAATTATTTGCGCGAAAGATACAAATATGTTACAAGGGTATTCACTCTGAACGAGGGCGTATTACGTGTGGCGTTCCACTAGGCTCAATCTTGGGGCCACTCTTGTTTTTAATCTATGTCAACGACATTGTTAATGTTTCGAACTGTATGCATCCTATACTGTATGCAGATGACACTAATATGTTTGTAACTGGTAAGAACATTGATGATATGATAAAACTGTGCAAATGTGGAGCTTACAAATTTAGTACTCTGGCTGAATACCAATATGCTTTCGTTGAATGTCAACAAAACACATTACCTGATATTCGCACCCGGGCACTATAGCCCAACACCAACTCATCCACTGTATATCAATAATCAGGCTATAAGGAGAGAGAACTCAACAACATTTTTAGGAGTCAAGTTAGATAACAAATTGACACGGCAGTCTCACATTCAACATATAAAATTGAAAATCGCTAAAAATATTGGCTTACTTTGTTATGCGAAAAATATTTTTAGAACAATTACCTTAAATGCTCTGTATTATTCGTTTATATACCCATACATTACATATTGTCTCGAAGTTTGGGGTTATGCTGCCAAGAAATATACAAGCTCTATCGTCAAATTACAGAAACTATGATGTAGAGTAATAACCGGTTCGCCAAAGCGTACATGTTCGTTGACAGTATTTAAATCCTTAAATATGTTACGTTTAACTCAGTTGTATGAATACTATATCATGTTGTTTATGTTTAAGTTATATAGAGGTGATTTGCCTAATGTATTCAAATTAATGTTTCGTAGGAAATCCTCTGATCATACAATTACTACTAGACAGACTAGACATTTTATTGTACCTTGTACGAAGTTAAATGAATATTGCTCATTGCATTCTTTTAAAAAAGCTCTACGAATTAAATTTTCTTGCCAAGTACATTGTATGAAGTATGATCTCCTGGCACATGGTTTTGTTTTATTTTTACAGTACTAAACCCATAAGTGTATGATCAATTAGTCTTGATTCTGTTCAATGATCTTCTCTTAAATGCAATTTATTCTTTTGAACATGATACGAGGACTCATACATCTCATGATGTCTCGTCCTCATTGTCACCAACAAACTTTGTAT
>CM067346.1:47899183-48019183 GCA_034190875.2 Urechis unicinctus
CTATAACACTTGTGCCATATGCATGATATCACGCGATCCATACTCCTGTCATGCTAGAGATATGCGGCTCATAGCTCCGGTCGAACGGTAATATGAATTTATACCGTTCTGATTCATCATTTTACGTGCGTCGGTGAAAACGCGTTTGGGTTAAAGTGCTGCAGGACGCATCTAGAAAATAACATATATCAAAAGGCTGTACGCACCAAAAAACATACCCCCACTCGACGCTATTCTTCAATAAATGCCATCGATATATCGTTTCCGAAAAATCGCGATACGATGACCGCCATTTTGGAACATATTGGGTCATGTGATTTCCCGCCGCCGCTTTGCCTTAGCATCCCGGGGGGGCACTTGGCCCTAACTCGGATAGGGGTGTGCCGCGGGGCCTCGAAAACCCATAACCGTTGTACAAGTTGAGAATGGCAAAAAGTATACCCCGTTGTACAAGGTATTATGCGAATGTATAACCAAGTGGATGAGACAAGTTGGTTAACCAAACCAGCGATACGATTCAAGTGGAAGTAACAGAGTGGAATTGAGAAATACGAATATATCTTTTATAAGCATATGATTTCCAACGCCCCAGTCTGTGAATTTCTTGATCAGGGATCCACATAGAGCAAGTGAATGTTGCTGCCCCCATACGAAAGGAATGTGCTCTGACGTTAACCTTAGCATGTTACAAAATGTTTTGAAGCTGTTTGCAGAAAAGAAGAACAAATAGGGGACCTGGCAAGGTTCCTCTCTGCATGAAAAATATTTGTATAGTTTACACTGGGCAATACTGAATAGCATCAGAGGTATGTAATTGTTTAAGGTTGTCTGGACACATTGCCCATGCATCAGTTTTAAACAAAATGGAGTTCCAGATGAATTAGTGATGATAGAACAATCCCCCAACTGGACAACAGAAGATGCCTGACTTCAATTCCACGTGGTTAGCTCTGTCCCGCGAATTTTACTTTCCGAATTTTATTATCTAAGTACATGTGTCATTTTGTCAATGATTATCTTTTGGCAATACCTACCTTAGAGGGGGGATATATATTCAACAATATCGCATTGACAATTAAAAAAACATAAAATTATGGATAATCGCAGCCTGGAGGGGGCACTAGGCTTTGGCCGAGTAGGGGTGTGCCCCGGGACCTCGAAAACCCGTACCCGTCGTACAAGGTGAAAATGGCAAAAGCATACCCCGTCGTACCAGCCGAGAGACCGAAAAAACATACCCCTTCTCGTGGCACATGTATACTACCTCTATACACTTAAGTTCTACCCTCCCTACCCCCAACGGGCTTAGCATTAGTCGTCGATTGGTCACGTCATTCTGAGCATGCTGTGTTTTGGACTTTTTACCGCTTCCCAAATCAATCGAGCTATAAATAATGACCATGGATGAAATCCCCCGCCGAAAAGGGATAAAATTGTCCGTAAAACATCATTGCATTCTACAACTCCATCACTTGGGTATGTTTGGTGTTTGGTAGTTGTCTGAATCGATCTCAAATTGTTTACATTGCGTCGTTTTAAGAGAAAGAAAGACGTCTACTCAGACGTCTTGTAGGGCTATGCGTCTCAGTGACTGACTTGCACAGATCGAAAGGAAAGAAGCTATGGAATAGAAGTAGGGTGCTATTGAGGCACAGCGCGTCTAGCAGACGAGGTACAGGTTAATGAGCAGGAAGGAATATCCGAGTTTTGTATGGTTTTATATTATAGAGCCGATACCTTTTGTTAGTGAAGATGAAAACGTCCACTTTCGATCAGGTGCTATGCCCGATTATCTGATTTAGAGCTCGCAATAAGACGTAGGCATATGAACGTAAAAATGACTAATTTCCTACCTTGACGAGTTTATTTCGTGCTACTTCCATCCACCCTTCTCAGTGAGCGTTAATGCAGCAACGGTCGTTAAATCGAGGTTTTTTTATTGTGTTGGTAACAAATATTGTCAATAACGGATGCTTTAGCTGCTCGCAGTAAAATCACCTGCTGTTGCTAGGCGACCACACCAAATAACACCTCGCTTAACTAATACATAGATGAAAACAAAATTGCCACAAGATACATTGGGAAAAGTGGCGTGTTATACAATGACTACATTGATTGATATATGAGGGATATTGTGGTTCACAAAATGTGTGCAGCTCTCCTTTCGGACGCAGCTGTCACATATCCTTTAATAAGCCATGGCAATCGGGTCCGCTGGGCAGATTTGTGTACCTTATGGTTTCCAAGAATGAATGGCGAATGATGGTCGTACTTACAGACATATGTACATGATTATCTACAGAAGAGATATGTTCATGCAAGAATTAATCTGATACTTAATTGACAGCTGAATTCATCGTGGTATGCAGCCGTAAAACAAACAGTCCTAATGTCTTAATCCAGATATGTATATATCTTCAATCTTCAACAGTTGTTCTATAAATAGATGTTGAAAATACATCATATCAATAGAACCCATTAACAAATGTCAGCTTACTTTGGAGGCTGTACTTTTTTGTTTTGCAAAAAAATTAAAACGTCCACTTTCAGTTAGGCACTATGCCTGATTATCCGATTTCGAACTCCTAATTAGGCAAAGGTATATGAATGTAAGGGTGACCAATATCCTACCTTGACAAGTTAATTTCGTGCTGCAGACAACTCATGTGTGCTTCTTCCATCCACCATTGTCAAAAAGGTGATTTTGTGAAACAAAGTAACATTGAGAACTAACTAGCTTGGGGAAACTTGACAAAACTTTACAGACCCCCTTAAATGTTCTAATTACGGCATCAAATGCGATGAATTAGAGGGAAAAATGAGTCCTGGTCGTCCTTTGTCTGACACCAACGCACCAACTTGAAATCGGTGGGTACAAACTAATGATTTCACAGAGAACATTTGCAACGCCCATTAGCCATGGCCAGCACTCCAAAATGACAACTAAAAAAGCGTTGTTGCAGCCGTTGTCATTGTCGTGCAACGAGGCGTAATAGACATTGTCAATATACACCCGCCCCATTTCAAGCATTGATCAGTATTCTTATAGAATAATTCTAACAAAGATGGACTAATCATTTTCAACTATTCATCTTTTCCGTCACGAAACACATCTTAAGGTCCTCCTTATTAACCCGATGACACCTCATGTGAAGTCTCATCTTGTGAAAACAAGACAGATCATGTAATGTAAATGAACGTCATCTGAGAGATATCAGGATCAAATATCAAACAGCGTACCAACGTTTTATTGCGTTGACATGCCTATCAATGCTTATAAAGATGGATACAGTTGTCCGTAGCGAAATCTAATATTGCAGAACCACGGCGACTTAAAATTAGTACATGCAGCTTGAATTCAAATTGTGTGTCAGTTAACCAAGTTGGCCTCGATGCTTATTTTGTATACCTCATAAACACAATTTTTTTTTTAATCGAAATTCGAAAGAATAAACTTCAATAATGGTATTCATATCAATAGCGGTTACTTTGGAGCACCCTATTCCTTTAAAAAATGATTTTAAAGTGCATGTTTTCGTCTTCCTCTCGTTGAACATCCCGCTCGGCAACGTTCGGATTTATTTGGCCCGTGACGTCACGTTCGCTGCTCTGTGCTCGCTGATCAAGAATGTCAACAAGGTTCGCCATTGTTGTCGCGGCTCGTTGATGGTTTATGAAAAAGTCTTCACGGTTTGTTACACTCACAGCTTGGATTATGCCTTATTGTTGTGCCGGTTGGGTGTAGAAACGACGAGAGGTCGGGTAAGAGTTTCTTTCGGTTCCCGAAAGACCGAAACATGCACAAGAATTGGATTGCAAAGGTTAAGAGGAAGGATTGGAAGCCGACCAGAACAACTGTCCTTTGCTCCGACCACTTTGAGTGGGACGCCTATGAAACTGACCCAGAGCTGCTCAAAAGTCTGGGCTTTTCTAAACAAACTGGGTTTCGCCAAGGTGCCATGCCAACGATTTTCAATTACATGGGTGTGAACCAGGATCGAGTAAAACGTCGAGGTGCCTTTGAGAAAAGACGACGTCTATAGCCAGTACAGGTAAGATAGCTAGGACCATTCAATTCCCAGTCATGGTTGTGCCTTTGTGTTTGATTGACAGCAAAATTTATTTCTTATATGAATAATCATACGACCCAAATGACATGGCCGTGTTAAGGCTAAGGCATCACTTGTAAAGAAAGGCCCCATGGGCATGGCTCAATAACAGAATAACTGGTGTTTCAATGTGATCTCAACTGCTCAAAATGCTTGCATGACATTGCCTGTTTATTGTTTAGGGATTTGGATACACTACATACTGTGTTTAATTGGTCCATTTACATGAGTACTACTGATGTCATAGGATAAATTAGACAGTCTGTATATAGAAGTATATTGATATAGGTGATTTTGATCCCTATTTTGGGAAATATCATTGGTGTACAACTGGTCGACACTGAAACACATGATGCCTCTGTTTGTAGGTTCTGCATGAAATGTTAACTGGAGCTGAGATGCTTGATGCCTCCAGTGAAAGTGAAAACGAGATGACAGGTGTGCCCGAGATAGAGGCCAGCTCAACTGAACCGGTAGAGGGCTCCAACAAATCGTTTGGAGTTCAAACATGTTTGCTTGTAGGTATATTGAGTCACCTGGATGTCTATATTCGACATGGAAAGTGACGAGGATGATATGGATGAACATGCAGTGCACCAGGAAATGTAAGTGATAGATTACTTTGAAAATACCCCTGTAAACAGTGGAATCGTATTGCATACTTATAAAAATCAGTGCTCTCTCATAAGCCTAATAAAGCACCTACAACTTTGGTTTTATAGCGACATTGAGCTAGAGGATGGCCCTGGTCATGAACAGCAAACACCTTCTGAAAGACATTGGCAGCTTAGAATCTTTCCACAAGGTGGTGATCTTCTTTGTGCCCAAGAGTGTACACTTTCCCTTTGCCACTATGGAAGCAAGGTAATTTAATTGAGCTTTGCTGTGACTGTAGTGTGGTATATATTGCAAATACCTGATGTAAAACACGGGTTTATGTTGGTCCTTATAAAGTTATGACATGCTGGTGTATTGTGAGCTCACATAGGCATGCCAGACCACCGGGCTATATCTGCTACTGTTGGTGCTTTACTTCCAAATTACTCCTTGCAGTTTTGCATTTTAATGAAAACTCCAATAGAGCTCAGGAAGTCACTCAACAAGGCCAGGCACAAAGGGGAGTGTCCTTTCCAAAGTCCAGACAGGGGGATCTAGTGGTGAAACCTGTCAAAGTTCCCATCACTTTTGGTTGGTATATATATCACAGGATTTGTTTTTCAATATATGTAAATATGAGTTAAACAATAATGTAATGCTGGCATTTATTAAGATAAATTTATTATGAGTCTCCACAGTGCCCATAGGGTAATTATACTGGCACAAAAGATCAAACATTCCATTTAATGATTCAAAGACAATTTATTACTAATCTTTTATTAAGTGGTTATGTTTCAGATTATGTTGACAATCTCATTACTGAAGTGTTTGTGCTTGTTAGAAATATCCCAATTACAGACTGGCTCGAAATTTCTTTCTGTGGAAAGGAAAGGTGTGGGTGTTTCCGCCCCCTATTGCCGCTCAATTTGAAAAGCCAGCAAGCACATCCTTGTGGGAGCACACCGATGCCGCTTCGATCATGCAAACAAAATCTACTCAGCTACTTTCTAGGTATCCTCTGTAAAGGCCCTCTGGGTCTGGGAATGTAGATCTTATTTTGTTTAAGACACATGATGACAATACTTTTCTGTTATGTCTACCTAATCTGTGCTACACCCAGTAGAAGAAACGGCGATAGGCCAAATATCTGAATAAACTGGAGCAAAAAAGAATTGATTATTTCTTAAGGAAATATGAAAGTACTGTTTTTTTAACTCTTTTTTTTGTCAACTATGTACTCCAGATATAAATGTATTGCTGGTTTTGCTGTTTGTTGTCATGTAGCACTGAACGTGATTACCAAATGTATTGCACAACATGGACACTTGGGATACACATTGTCCATGTCCAGAAGTGGCTGTGTGTCTTATAAGTGCTTCAATAAAGGCATAACTAACTCATTTGTGTTAACTTCATCCCCTATATGTCCATCTATCTGTATGAACTCGAATTTCGATGCAAGCAGGACATAACGGTCCAAGCAGTTTGACTTGAACCCTGGATGTTCGGTCATACATGGCCACTCTTCTATTGTTGCCAGAGTCTTCGGGTAATTTCGACAACAAACACATTCCCGCAATGTGGTCATCTGATCACAGTTGTTACAGCTACACCTGAAAGGTTGCCCAAATCAAGCTTTAGCCATTTTGAACTCAGCAGTCCATGTTTGTCCATGATTCACAAATTCTTCTCAGCATTCTGACTTTATTTGTGAGCAACACTGATGAGAGATATATTAACAGGACGTCTAAATTCAGAAAGGGGCCAGTTCACAGGCACCCAAGTCAATTATGTATATTATCATACATGTCACTATCGCTCGGGGAATGCGCTGGGTGAATCTATTGACTTGGGTGTGTGGGCCAAATAGACACGGAATTGTTATTTCTACCGGTGCTAATCCATTTAGACTAATAGAGACGAAAAATTTCTACCTACCACACTTCCACTGGTCTGAAAGTCAAAGCGTCTTTGCTGAATTCATTTTCCGAATCGGAATCCGTTTCTGAGCTCCCAACATCATTATCTGACTCGGTTGCTATTCGCAATTGTGTGGGCTCAAATAAATACCCACGGACATCATAAGTCCTCATTTCACCTAATGAGGCTTCATAATCTTCATCTGATGACGACATGTTAATAGATACCAATCAGTAGAAAGGAAAGTTGCAGGGAAAAAATCGCGGATCGTATAATTTTTCTCAGCTTCCGAAATACCGCCTTCGAATTTGTTTTGGGACGAGCCGCAAACGTGACGTCACGCGACCTGCCTCCTAGCGACCAACTGGTGCAAAATGGACTCAATCGGAATTAAACCCGGGCACCACATTCTCAGCGGATTTATGTCCACAGTACTTGAGAGAATGTAAAATTATCTACCGTGGTCAGATTAAAAAATATATTTTCCTACATTTTGCAACATACAAATCGGATATGCCAAAAAACGTTAGTTTTGATCTTTAACCCTACTCGTCAAGAGATAACGCAACAACGCTCGTTAAATGGAGTGGTTGATTTTGTTGATAACAAAAATTTTACAGATAACTATTGTTGCAGCCGTTTCCAGTAATTGGCTGCTTGTCGACCACACCCGATGACCTTTTGTGTAACTGACGCAAGATGGAAATACAAAGTCACGTGAGCTATTGGGGAAAGCAAAGGTTTATACTTACGTAAGAGAGATGTATGTGCCCAGAAACCGGTTATGGGTGTGGTTAATAGAGTAAGTAACGAATGCACCAACTACAATGAGCCTCAGCTGCCGGCTCAACAGAGCGCAGCAGTGTAGTGTCTGAGGTTCAATATGGCTAATAGAATTTCAAAGCAACTACGGACTTTTTTTATCCACTGGTGAGTATCATTATGTAACATGAATGTGTTGAAACCAGATACCCGGAAACCGTTTAATGACTCATCGCATAAGTAAGTTTCCAATATTTTTGATACATTTCCTTGTATTGCAAAACCGCAATAGACATTTGGTTTTTGCGATGGGCGTTACTAACATGCATACACATTCACATGCATACATACGTACATACGTACATACGTACATACGTACATACATACATACATACATACATACATACATACATACATACATACATAACATACATACATACATACATACATACATACATACATACATACATACATACATAACATGCATACATACATACATACATACATACATACATACATAACATATACATACATACATACATACATACATACATACATACATACATACATACATACATACATACATACATAACATACATACATACATACATACATACATACATACATACATACATAACATGCATACATACATACATACATACATACATACATACATACATACATACATACATACATACATACATACACACATGCATACATACATGCATACATACTGACATACTTCCAGACATACAAACATACACACACTAACTTGCATGCATGCATTCCTATATACACACATGCATACATACGTACATACATACGTATATACAAACATACATGCATACATACATGCATACATACATACGTACGTACGTGCGTGCTTGCATGCATGCATACGTTCATACATACGTACACACACCTACTTGCATGCATGCATACCCATATATATACATACATACACACACCTACTTGCATTCATGCATATCCATATATATATACATACATACATACATACACGCACACATACATACATACATGCATACATGCATACATACATACACACATACATACATACATACATACATACATACATACATACATACATACATACATACATACATACATACATACATACATAACATACATACATACATACATACATACATACATACATACATACATACATACATACATACATACATACATACATACATACATACATACATACATACAAACATTATTATTATTGTTATTATTATTATACCAAATTTATATAGCGCCAATTTATCAATAAAGAGATCTCTAAGGCGCTGCACAAGCATAGATAAATTAGATATGAGATCACATATCGGCAATAAAAAACTTTAAGAAGCCAGGAAAAACCTATTGAAAAAGGACAAGAGTCCGTTCATGAATTAGTGAAATAAAATAAAGCACAAGTAGTTCAACCAGACCACAATAGCTCAAAACAGCAATAAGCCTGCCGAAAAAGGTGAGTCTTTAGATTCCGCTTATAACTGACTAGACTTAGTGAAAATTTTAGGTCCTCAGAGAGTTCATTCCACAACTGGGGTGCTGTCACTCGGAACGATCTGCCACCGTAGGTAGAAGTCCTTGGTTTTGGGACAACGAGGAGGGATCGCATAGCTGAACGTAGGTTCCTGGTCGGTTTGTATAGCACGATGAGGCCCCTTATGTACTGTGGTGCATGTCCATCAGGCGCTTTGTAAGTGTAAAGAAGCACCTTGTACACAATTCTGTACCCCACCGGCAACCAATGGAGTTCAACTTGAACTGGCGTGGTCTCTGCGCGATGTCTTTGTAATAAGGTTAGCACTTGTATTTTGTACTGGTTGGAGCCTGTTGAGCAGTGACCTTGCTAGGTTGTGGGGCAGGATGTTAGCATATCCCAGTCGTGATGTTATCAAGGACCTGAACCAGAGAGCGACAGGCATCAACAGTGATGAACTTTCTAACCTTACCAATGGAGCGTATCTGATGATAGCATGTTTTGATGATGGATGACACATGCTTCTGATGGATGGGATGATGTTTAGGATGAAAAATGATCAACTCAGACTTATCCTGGTTTAGTTTTAACATGTTCTTTTTCATCCAGGCCTGCAGCTCCTCCACACATGCTACAATTCGGGTCGATGTTTCTGACCATTGAGATGGAAGGACTAGCATGTCATACGCATGTGCATCGTCGGCATAGCTCATATGTTGTATATGGTGACGTCTTGCAATATCTCCTACTGGTCGTGTGTACATGCAGTATTTCTTTGGGCCTAATACTGAGCCCTGTGGCACACCAAATCCAGGTGAAGAGTTGTGTGATGTGGTTGCCTCGATGGCAACGCACTGCGACCTCCCAGCCAGATATGACTGTATCCACCCTTGAGCTTTATTAGTGATACCAAATGTGTGCCGGAAGCGTTCCAGGAGGATAGAGTGGTCCAGGGTATCAAACGCTGCTGAGATATCAATCATGATGAGTGCCACTGATGCGCCCTTGTCTAGAGCTTCCAGTATAACGGTTTGGACTCGGAGCGGAGCAGTTTCCGTCGAGTGGTACTCTCTGTAGGCAGACTGATATGGATCAGGAAGGCTGTGTGTGCGGAGGTGGACCTCAAGGCGTTCAGAAACCACCCTCTCAAGGACCTTGGCTCAAGTTCGAGACTGGCCGATAGTTCTTTAAACATTCCTTGTCAAGACCGGGTTTCTTGATGAGGGGGCGGACAATAGCTCGTTTGAATGTTGCAGGAACTGTTGTCTCAGTGGCCATCATAATGGGAAGCAGAGGGTCAAGACATTGCTTGAGCAGCGAGGTTGGAATTGCATTAAGCTGAAAGGACTTAGCTGGTGCTTGGGACAGCATCTTTCGGAGTTTATCTTCTTTGACTGGGGTGAACTCAGTCAACTGTTGACCTGCAAAAGGGATCTCGCCAGTACACATATTGTGACAGCTGTCATTGTCAGCCAGGTGAATGGAGGATCTGATAGCTGAGATCTTTGAGATGAAAAACTTCTTTGACAATACCGGCTTTGAGTCATGCGTAGGCAATACTACACCACCACTCTCTCCTATGAGACTTCTTGTTATCCTATACAGCTTCTTCTTGTTCCTTCTCGCACGCTGCTATCTTCTCTACAAAAAATGACTGTTTAGCTTTGCGTAACACAGAGTTTACAGTTCTGCACTGTTCACGGTAGAGCACTCGATGCACATTGAGCTTGGTTACTGTCCATGTACGTTCCCTCTTCCTCTTCTCATGCTTTGCCTCACGAAGATCCTCAGTATACCTGGGGGTGTTAGGGCGGAGGGTAATGGTCTTGGTACACAGAGGGGAGTGTGTTTCTAGCAGGACTGAAGCTCTGAATTGTAGGACTCAACATACACACATGCGCGCATACATACAAACTTACATACATATATGCATACATACATACATTCAAACATACTTGCATACAATCATACATACACATACATACATACATACATACATACATACATACATACATACATACTTACGTTCACACATAGATACATTCATACATTAATACACACACATGCATACATACATACATACATACATACATACAAACATACATACATACATACATACATACATACATACATACATACATACATACATACATACATACATACATACATACATACATACATACATACATACATACATACATACATACATACATACATACATACATACATACATACATACATACATACATACATACATACATAAACACATACATACTTACAAACATGCATGGATACATACATACACACGTATGTGTGTTTGTATGTGCGTGTGCGAGTGTATGGATTCGCGATCACTCGCAGCTGAATTAAAGTTTTCATGAAGGAGACGGAAGCTAAACAAATTGCAGAACTCTCGGTACTGATCATGTCAGAATTTGTTATTAAGCGATCAAGTATATGCGTTGCCTTCGCCGTCACCGTCATCAATAAAAAACAACCACTTTGAACAAATATGCTAGTGCGCGGCGCATCCATTGTATATGGAACGACCACACCCAACTCAATTTCCTGTATCCCCGGGTGATCACCTGTGGAGTACCTTGGCTCCGATGCCTCAGTGGCAGCGCATATACCAGCAAATGATGCAGCGCGGCACGCTGAGAAATGTTTACAGCAAGCGCATTATATAAATTCTCTCTTTTTAGTGCGATATCGAAATTAAATCCAAGCCGCTCGTTTTGTCAACACTGATACAAAAGGAACAAACATTACGTATTCCATTTACGACCACCAACAATGTACTGCTGTCGTCTGCGCGTATAACAGCGGATCAATGCAAATAATCGTTCAATAGTTTATCCATTATTTCACGTATTCAGCTAAGCCATTCATAAAGAACAATCAGGAAAAAAGAAATATTCAAATATGCCACGCGCAAGAGCATTTTTATCGAAACGCCGACGCATAGAAGGACAGCCGGCATTCAGGGGCGTCGCCAAAGGGGGGGGGGGTGTAGGGGGTGACCCCCCCCCCCCCCCCCCCATTCGACCTGACAGCCCGCGTCACAGTCGGCAAAATCCTGTCCAGTCGGCAAATTGAAAGTTCCGCGCCAACCTATGGTGGCGCTACGCTTAGATAGTCATCCCGCAGTCGGCAAAATTTTAGTTACACCCCCCAACCAAATCACCCTGGCGACGCCCCTGCCGGCATTGTTGTTGATCATTTCCATGTTTTCATGGTTTCAGCTGAAATAAAACAATATGCGAAGTGGTAAAAAAAATCACAAGGATTTTTATATTTTACAATAGACAGCATATTCAACTCTGGACATACGGGCATGTTAAGTACTCAATTTCCATCGTCTCTGTGCTTTCTTCTTAAACAGATGCAGCTTACACAGTATGCTATGTCGTTTGATAAGGTTGTATCGAATGACTCTTTCACTTGAAAAAATGCTTATTGAGTTGTGACAGACTCTGTTTTTGGCACTAAAATTAATCAGCTAACATATTATTAAAGTAAACATTTCCCGGACTGATGGTATGGCATCTTCTATGCGGGAGGTGATGCTTACTCGTTTGAGAGAGGTGGGTGGTTGGGTTGGAGCCAGTACTGTATGTGGAAGGTGCCTAATTTACTAGCATGAACAAAGAAATCGGTAAATTACTCGATAAAGAACGTTATAGATTGCTATGCAGACACCATTTCCAGCATGATTTCCCCAGTATCTAGGTGAGTACATATCTAAATATATTGATACTTGCCGATTGCGCGGAGTCTTGTTTTCTCTGCAGATTTTTCCTGACGCTTATTCGTCAATTAAAGGCAGTGACATCATGATCTCGTTTCGTTGTGACGGGGAACACGTGCAGCTGTTTAATCAACTACGGCCTTGACCTGTTTCATAACAACAGAAATCTCCTGATTGTTAATATGGTTGTGGCATGATCTCTACCTCACGCAGCAATTTGTTGTCAGCAGACGCCTTTGTGCGAGTTGGCCCCGCAATGGACGATATAGGGTGTGGTCGACGGCACAACAGGTGATCTCACCGACAACATAAGCAGTGCGCATTCTCAATGGCATTCATTGCATAACGGTATTCGTCCTTTTGCGTTATTTGTAATACCCAGGATGTAGAAATAAGAAAAATGATTTATAGTGTATGTTGATATTATGGGAAGACAAATTGTATTGCATACATAATTCAGTTAATCGAAAAACATTCTGACAGTATTGTAACAATATGTTACAAATATTTACATATGATCTATTTGATATCATTGGTTTATAACGATAACAAGTTCAAAATTTCTCTACACTTGATTCTAAAATTTATGTTGACGTATCGCCTAGCAACAGTCATTGTTGTTTTCTTTGACAACACAATACTACATAAGATCGATTTAGGTGAAGTCAAGAGGACACAAACTATGCTTATAGCAAAAGTCGTCGGATCATGTAACCGTTGGCTGGATTGCCCTTGTGTAGAAAGCTGTTAATTGAACGTTCTAAATGAGAGAAGATTTGTCAATATTTTATTCAACATCTATTTGAATCCGAACAGAAATACTAATTACATGATCGGTGAGGTATATGTTACCTGGTGAGGTATATGTTACCTGGTGAGGCGCAAATGGCGATTTGCTCAAGATTTAAAGTCGTCTTAACTAATGATATTCTCATTAATATCTATCTGGAGTCAAAGCACAACAGTAACAATTTTCAATAATACATTCAATAATAATATTAATATTGATATCATTAATATATGTGATTTTTCAAAAGCCATATGGAATGCAGTGGAAATATCAAGACAAATACATACAAAAAAAACCATTAAATAATTGGATTAAAATTACATGCATTGATGAAACATTATCTCTAAAAATCACAATGCAATCATCACCATTATTACTCAAGATCACGGCGTCAAAAACCCACGCATGTCATGTCGCGTAAAACTTCACATCCGGAAGCCGGGCTCTCTAATGTGCGAGTCTGCACGAGGCTAATTTGTCTCACGCGTTGTTCACAACTCACAACCGCATATACAGTCACTCAAGAACCTGTGGTCCCACTAATTCATACAACCCTACATAAAGTGACAGAGAATAGGCCATTAAAATCAGCCCAATGAAGCATATCATATTGATATGAAATCGTACCTCTTTAATGGGGCAAACGGTCACGTTTACCTAGGGTCGGTAGGAGAAGGTGTCCTCACAATTTCATGAATACAGTACCAAAGAGGAAGGCTATGTCTTGGCAGACGAGGGGCGCAGTTTAATATAACCTCTAGCAGCGTCTGAAACACAATTCATTGCACATAGCAATGCCCAAGTTCATGAATGCGGATTAAAGTAAAAAAAAAACCAATTTATCATATGCGAAGTGGATTGGCTGCATTTGCTGTCTTCCCCAGCAGTAATGGTGATCTGTCAATGCCTCCCACACATAATTAACAGTGGTTTATCAAACCTTTTGAACTTTTCACCATAGATCAGCTGATGTGAGCAGCAAGACACATTAATGTAGATGTCGTGTCAGCCATAGCGGTGAAGTTCAGCTTCCGTTAACAGAGGTACTGTAAATGTCACTGACAAACGAACTTCCTATAGTAATTACCAACCGCTAAAACTGCCGTCCATTTTGTCGGGTACAGCATGAAATGCTTCCAACACGCGTTAAAACATCGTATCATGACTTCAATTATATGTGTTAATGTTCGCCTCATGTATCATTTAAACGCGACAGGATTTTGAATTATAGAAAAGTCATGTCTGTTTATTTTTCTACTGTTTCTCTATTTTCAGTCAAATTCTTATGTAATCACTTATTACTATTCCTGTCAGTGGTTTTAGAAGGTCAAGACCTCTCAATTGTGTAGATACCAGATACATTGGTGGCCACATCTACCACATCCTTGGGACAGGCCTGTATCATATTCTTCACTTCCTTAGCTGACACCGATATATCAAATTCTCCTTTGTAACCAATGCCAACCGTCATCTCCCGTAACAATAACGTCAACATCTGCATCTGTAACCATGGCAACACCAGTTTGATCATATTCAGACACTTGATAAATAAGATGGTTGAAAGAAAAATATGGTGACCAATGTCGTCATCTGAACAACGAAGGAATCCGAGGCGTAGCTGATACTTTATGGCACGCTTCGTCATACGAATAATTTAGAAAGCCATCCGTAATTTATCAGACTTCAATATGCAACAGTGTTTAAAAGCAGCATCAAAAGCAATGATAGAGGAAGTTCGATATATGATGACTTCATTACCATGTGACCGCATGAAAAATATTCACTTCAATGAAGTTGGTTATAAAATTTTATACCCTTCTTTATCAATAAACATGGAAGCAAGTGCATTAGTTAGACATTACACTCAAATTCAACCAAGATGCCAACGAACAGCAAAGTTATGTTCTTTTTTTTCATTTCGAGAGCACAATCTCGTGAGGCTGCGCGCCTGTTTGATTACAATGTGCGCTGCTAAACAACTTCATAAAATAATTCAATTTACCAATTGATGAACTTAGCGACGAGCTAAAACAAAATTACGATACGATCATCAGATTCAAAATAAGTTTTACAACAGCTCTGATAACAAAACCTTCCATGAGAACTGGTAGCATCACAGCGCGGTTCTGGCTGAAACGTTTTGGTTACAACCACTACCGATTTCATTTCCACTGGAACATTAATAAGCTCCGAACCGGAAATGATGTCATCAGCATTCTTGAAATTTTACGAAGCAACTGACCGTGTCATCTACGACTTTCGACAAAAAATGTTTGTTGTCATCCGACGGTTATCAATGATCTTATAGGCGATTGAATTTGTTTTGTTAATTTTCTTCAACTCGGACTGAAACCACAATTTTTCTACCTTATAGGTGCTTTAGGAAATGACAACAAAATATATTTCAAAAACGTTTACTATTCAATTAATGGGAAATGCTGCAGTTCACTGCCGCGCCACCCAGCGACCGTCGCGTAAATGCGCGTCCTTTGGCGGCAACCACCTTTGACGCGCTGCGCGTATTTTCGCTATATATATGTCAATGATATAATATTTTGTACGTCAAGTTATGTGTTATATAAATAAACAAATTTATTTTATATTAATCCTTAGTAGTCATTTATGTCATTTTTTAAAATGTCAAATTTTGTTTTATGGAGGTTTGAATATTGTAATAGACCACACTCACAGAATACAACAAAAAATCCATTGTGGCTTCCCATAGACTTCGATGACCTATCATTTTTTAAATTTCAGTTCATAGTACATTATCACTGCACCAGAATACCAAGTTTGCTTCAAAAGTAAGAGGTAATACAACAAAAATCCATTGTGGTTTCCCATAGACTTCGATGACTTAGACTTCGATGACTTAACATTTCTGTTCGTAGTACATATATCACTGCACCATATTACCAAGTTTACTTCAAAAGTCAGTGGTCAAATCTTTTTTATGGAGGTTCGAATATTGCAATAGACCACACTCCCGGAATACAACAACAAATTCATTGTTGCTTCCCATAGACTTCGATGACCTAACTTTTTTCTTAGTTTCTATTCATAGTACATATATCACTGTACCAGAATACCAAGTTTAGTCAGTGGTAAAATTTTTTTATCGAGGTTTGACACCATTCTGGAGGAAATTAACAATAAATTAATAAATGGCTTGCCGTAGAGTGCGGCGAGACATCATTTTTTTTCTTTTTTTTTGTAAAGCAGATATTGTTCTGTCTGTATATCAAATATAATGTAATAAGTTGTACGAACTTTTATATAGAACCAAAATATTATCAAAAGCGTATAATTCCCATTGGCTTATATACTTTTTATATACTTATTTTACATTTCTTGAGCTTTATATACGAGCTTACTCTGTGCAAAACAATCGTTAGAATCTATGTACGAATCTAGAACTGTCGCAATTGTCTTTAAGCCACAAAATGTTGTAAATTTTGTAAAGATCGAACGTTTATCCCCTGAGTTATTGCGACCTGTCAAAAACAGTTTACAAACAAAGACACAAACCCACAAACCGAACTAATAAAGAACTTGGCAAAATCATGATAAGTTACCAACATTTTCAATCACCTAGTCCACTGATGAACGATTAAATGTTATGATAAGCCAAAATCATAACAATTATAGTTTAACATCGTTTTTAATAGCGCCATGAAGGGTATCAAAAGAGCCGAAAGGTCTGCTTAGAGTCTTCATTCCGACTGGCTATGCGTTGAAATCAACAAAGGTCACATGAGTCTATTGATTCAACGCCTCAGTGGCGTCGTCTTGTTGCTAATGTTGAAACAAATAGAGACTTCTGATTGGTCGAGGCGATCGTGCCCACAAAATAATCAGCAAATTACAAGTTCTTTTAAAATAAGACGCAAGGAGGAGTAGCACACGAGCTCACAGGTGGCGTGGTCACACATTTAGTCGGCCTGAGCCGTGAGTGAGCCCACTTACCCTAGCAATAAGCTCTTTGGGTTTACAGAGACCCCACCCCAGTTATATTATGTTGTAAAAGCTGCATTGGCGAAAATTGACACCTAATAGCATCAAAATCACACATTGCTTATTTGTAAATCAGCTGATTAACTTATAACGAACAGTTCAAAGATAAGGCAAAGTTGAAGTTTACAAGTTTAAGATTGATCATCTCGTCTAAAACTTCTCTAGACTATTCAACTTGATCTGTTGTCCGGAGGTGGAATGTGTGCCTGCTTCAGTGAGTAAAAATGCAAATAAACAAGAAGATTCTCGAAATTATACAGCGATCGAAAGATGTGTAGCAGTTTCCGTCAAGAACATACAGATTTTAAATACATCCTGCAGCATGTGCATAACAATACGACTCCGAGCATGGCCAGCCCACTGCTTAGTATAGAAGCAGACCATCGCAGCTTGTCCCTCACGCGTCACAGTATACACCGCAGTTGTCATAACCTACATATGCATAATACAACAGCTGCATAAGCCACGATGACAAATGCATGAGCTATAGCACTGTTCACCAAAACACAATGCGAGTTTACCGTCTAGAGCTAATTAACACTGATAACCACGTGCCCTGCGCACGCTGAGCAAGATTCGCCAAGACACATCATTGTATCACAGTTTATAGCGAGACCGTATGACTTAAGTATGGTGCGCCAGTTTGTTGTTCGTTTGGAAGATTAAGTGCACGGGCATTGCAAATAAAGTGATTGCTCAACCACAATGCATAGCTATGGCCGGATGCTAATTTATCAACCCCTCGCTTGCGGTGCTACTTGGTCACACCAGCGAATGACATCGGCCGCGTATGCTCCCTGACATAGAGTCATTATCTGATAATAATCTTTCTAACAAGAATCATCAATATAAAACTGATGCGAGTTTCTTGTTCGTGGAAATAAGGCTCGTATAGGAGCAACTTGGTTATAACTATTTTCTCATCTAATCTTAGTTCAAATACACATAGCTGACATTACTTACTGTAGGGTTTTGTCAGATGCGCCGTGGGGAGATCGATCGTGGGGAAGTTTGATGCCGCCAGCGGAATCGCGGGCATGTGTGCCGAATGAAATTCACAGTGGAAATCAGCTAATATTCTATTGCATGGGTCTACGATGTCGAATATTTAGCATATTAAGATATCTGACTGAATGGGCGGGGGGAGAGGGGGGGGGTGTTCTGGTGGGGGTATTTTACTGTTTGAAAGATTTGAATTAATCCCAAGCCGTGGGTTTTCATATCATCTCAAACCAAGAGCCTGGGAATTTCTGTCAGGCAGATGTGTTTGCGGATAGCTGAGTGAGGTCCCAAAGATAGCTAAGAAACTTTTCACTTCCGATTCTGAAAATACCACGTCGTTTCAAAAGTTATAACCCTGCAGAATATTCGCTGTACAAAACTGAGACACAGGTCAGCACATATTTAGGTACTCATCGACCTGGCATGGATCGCCATAACTCTCCACACATGCCTCGAAACTTCAGTTCTTACACTTAGAACAAGAACTTTGACTTAGCTCCGGTCATAACGGTAACATGATCATCATGATTTTCCATGTTATTATATTCTCCGTAGGTATTAATTAACTTAAGAAACTATAGCAAATAATTAAAGTTTATTTCAGTTTGGTTCATATATATACAATAACACATGATGAAAACTGCTCATTAAGACATGGTTGCGATTCAATATTTGATGCCATCATGGATAACCTCCGTTGGGGTGGAAATGAGATAATATTAATTTCCGAGTGGAATGCGGGATTGTGATTGGACCAGAGAAATAGATCCATGACGTCACAATACTGCGACGATTGTGTTGCTGTGGACAACTTTGTTGATAGTTACTGTTATTAGTTTCTCTGAGTCTGATTTGCGTGCACGCATTTCATACTTAGTGGTAACAATATCTTGTATCGTTGCGATACGCTATTAAATTCTCGCTTTTATTCATTATATTTACTCGTAATATCTCTTACGATTAAATATGGATCGTCGTGACCAATCTAAACCGACTCCAGTGCGGTCTTCCCCAAATTTAGTTGGCTCCAAGACCGTGGCCGAGAGATCCGCTCGTCTGGTGAGTCGTGCCAGGGGAACCGATTTCCCTTCCGGATTGCCGAGTCATCTTTCACCGGTGTCGAGCGATCGCCCCCACCCCCGGCCTCGCCCCGAGACCCCAGAACAAAGAATTCCGGGTGAGATGAATTGCAGGAGGAAGACCCCTCCTGCTGCACCATGCAGCATCCCCAAGGACGTGGATCGTCACCCCACCCCCCGTCAGGGTACTTCCAACCCTCAGCCGCTCAGTGGCCCAGGAGTGAGAAGACAGAACTCCGCCGGAGTGCTCAACATTTCCAGTTCGAATCGTGAGTATCCTGGTTTTATACTTGATAATAAATAGCGAACCCGACAGGATAAAACTTATATAGCGTGAGGGTATTGCTTAGTTGCCCAACGCCTGTTCCATATGGATGTCGACTGGTGGAATATCGCCTATTTGAGCTGTGTTTAATGTCACGAGGTATCAATCGCTCTTTCGACTTTCCGATTGAATCAAACACCACATTCTGAAACGGACCGTGTTAAATAATTCGTTTATATTCGGTATTTGATCCCTGTGAACATCAGCATCCAAGCTAAGGTAAGGTAAGGTAAGTATAGGTTTTAACGGCACACCAAATGGTGCCAAGAAAAGTTAATAGATAAGATTGACCTGATTAAGCAGCCGCCTTCTAGGATAAATGAAATGGAGATGGAAAAGATAAAAATGGAAACGATTATCCCAGGGCAAGTCACCACCAGCCGATTGACTGAACCAGGCCATTCCAGCCTCTTGTCTAGGCGAAATCCGGGCCAGAGTTGTGTGTTGCAGACATGGCCCTCAAAAGTACCACTTTACTCAACCACCTGGATCCTATTGTCCACCGACACGAGTCGCAACCCACGGCCAGCAGGTTGCCCCTTATTAGTTACCTCTCACGACATCCCGGATGATGCAGTGAGCCTATTCTACCACCGGACCCACAGGGTCACCGTGTACTTTACTGTAAATGATGTGACATTGATGTGTAATTTTTCGAGGCCATAAAAGTTGTGTCGTGATTTAAGTATCAAAAGGAAAAAGGGCCGTACCACTGTATTCATCATACGATTGCTATATAAATTACAAAAATGTAGAAGAATAAAATTGACATGCAGATCCGAGTGGTAATCGATCATATATTGGAGTGTTTGATCGCAAATTTGCCGCATCAAAACCTGATAACTCTCCGAAACTCGAATAAACTTTTCGATTATCACTCGGATCCATATAACTGTGTTGTCACTCTGTAGGATGTCGGTCGCCTGTTGTGTAAAGAGAGAAGAGCATTCTCGCGTCGGCGTTGGAGTATGTTTGGGAAGTTAAGGCTCTACGTTTTACTGGCCTTAACTGGGTCACGGGAGATTGGATTAAAGAGGTGTATTTTGGTCTTAGCGGGGCGGATGGGCGCTCAGGTGTCACTCCATGATATTGGGAACCGAGTGGCGATGGCTGGGCGAGCGATAATATGAGAGCGGCTTTTGGGTGGGGAACAGAAAAAATAATGCTTTAACAACTGATGGTGTTTATGTGATATCAATGTCTAATAGAGTGTCAGTTTCCAAATATTAGCATTTAGAGGGGTATGGAAACATTCGTCGATTCTATGATTTTATTAAATCAATAATGCTATCACTTATGCTTGCAAATGTAATGGCAAGTTGGGGATAACAGTTTATTTTGAATATAAATGACTCAGTAGATAAACACATATATCCCATTTTGTACCATATATGGTGCATCCATGAATACTCAGTAACTAATACACAAATTATCAGTATAAAGTTGAGCTTGATATAGGATTCATACAATTATTGATGATGAAAGCATGAATCAGCAGTTACTTTCAAGTTACTTTCATAGGGTGGTTATTGAGTAAGTTCAGTATATTTGTATATGGAATAACACTTTTAGGACGTTATAGTGGAGTTGACATCCTTCTATAAGGTTTTTGTGAAGTTTGAAGTCGTCTACTGATAAAAAAATCCTAATTAAACTAAATTAGCATAAAATTAGCGCTGATAAATTGTTAAAAGGCTCCAAGAGGTTTGTGCTTAAATTGGGCTTCCATTGCACTCATAAATACTCACAACGGACAACAATAGCCTACACATACCAACTGTATCTTTTTTGAGGGTTTAAATGGTAATGGTTGCTAAAAGAAATGCGAATACAAATCAGAAATGGAGAAAGTGAGCTCTCAAAGGTTTTTGAAACATTGAAATCAGTTATGAAATCAGGTATGAAGCATATGATTTACAAACATATTCTCCACCATATAGCAATTGGACATAACTAATTAAACAAATGGATTTTATTTCATATTTTCCATGATAGTTGTCCAAAATAGGGCGGGCGGTAATTGGACAAATGGCTCGATCCAGAGCACAAAATCAACATTTTGGCCATCTGTATCACAAATATTCTTTTCTATTTACAAGTAATAGACAAGCTTTTAGAAACTTTCATCGAAACTGAAGAAAATATCTATCATTTCAAAAGTAGGAACAATATTTGTTGCAACATTGTCATTCTACCAGATGACAGACTGTTTACTCCTAAGCATTTCTACTGGCGGCCAGAGAACCATATATTCTTATAACCTTGGCTTTCCATGCCTTATTAACAACAAAATCTCATTTCAATATACAGACTACAGTACACCTATCATGGTAACAGTAATGGGGTCATCAGAAGCGAAGGGTTATTTGTGGTTTGACAGCAGGCGATACCATGAAGCTTAACGCGCCACGAAATGAAGCTTTCTAATGATAGATATACCCCTGAGGGCAGGATTAAATTAATACAGTCATGAATAACTTAAAATTAAATTGTCCAAAGTATAAGTCTAGCCGTTGTGGCGTGTATAAACGGTTCACATGCCACACGAATCGTGTGTAGAGTATTAGACAGCGTGACCAAATAGCATCGTCCAAATTAGCCCCAATCGAACAGTGATATGGTTATAAGTTATATTCCACAAGACGTCCTGCAGTATCTCTTGCAAACAAAGTACGGGATATGGGGCTTCATTTTCTCTTAACAACGTTATTAAATCTGACCTTGGTCTGTCCTGCAGGGCTGCTTCCGAATTACAACAATAAAGTCAATACAGTATAAGTGACACAGTCAACTTCACTCACCTTGTTAGCTGACAGTGCGGTGCAAGATATGACTGAAGTCCCGGCCCGACGGTGATATAATTGCGTCCATACATTACAGATATCCTGCAGTGCTGGGTTAAATTTGACACCAGCTTGGTTAGTTATACTTAGTTAGAGTTAGCCCCACAAGACGTCTGAGTAAATTCATATTAACGTTCGACCGGAGCTAAGTTAGAGTCAGATACTAATCGTCTTGTCCGATCTTTGCCTGTCCTAAAACACAGATGACAGATGCAACTCGCCATGAGCTAGACCCTTTCCTGATTTTGATTATTAGACGCTGATGGTTTCATCATTATTATTTATGACAATAGGATTTCGAGTCGTTAGTCATTCCTTCAAAGACACCGAGTTGTTATCCGTGACGGTACTAACAGTCTTTGCGTCAGGTGATGAAATTACCGTTGTCTTCGCAAGTAAACAACGCATGTTACATTATCCGCAAAAATATACAAACTTATAAATGTGTTCAATTGATATCCATATTCCATGCGATTTACACAGATAGATCCGCGGGAATATACAGGATTTATCCCTTTTTTGCCTAGCTGTCGACAGTTTCATTGAACTTCGCGTTCAGATTTGAAGTTTGAAACTGGGTCACGATACGTCATAAATAAAACGTGTCTTTGACGCAGCGAAAAAGAAGTTAACGGGAAAGGGTCGTTTGACACAGTTGGCTAACCGGGGGGCAACTACAAAATTGGTGAAAATTAAAGATGATACACCATGGTATTTGTTTATCGAATCAAAAAATGATATTCTATTACAAACATAACACATATTTTGTTTACCTATTTTGAATGAAAGTCAAGCGACTTTATTTCATCACTGCTATATCTCACAAATTTTGTGATTACCCCCCCCCGTAACCTGATATCTGATGCATGGATATTCATTTTATATCGGATCAAATGATGAATAAAGCAATACAATCAGGTTGCTTTACTATAACTAGAAATAATTTACGAACGTAGTATCAAACACAGAAACGGTTTGGAGTATTTCATTTAATATATATATTTGTAATGTTCTCGACTACACATCTACTAACTACAGTACATCTATCCAATACAGCACATCTGCTAACATCTCACCAGCATTACAAGTCTACCTACTTATAATATACACATATACACACACATGCACACACACACACATAAATAAATATATATATATATATATATATATTTATATATATATATAAATATATATATATATGTATACATATATATGCATATTTTCATATGTACATTTATAAGTATGTATATATACAGATATATATAAATATATATATGGGTATAGCAACAAGTTTACTTATATATACATTTACATATTTATACATTTACATATATATATATATATATATATATATATATATATATATATATATATATATATATATTTATATATGTATATATATATATATATTGTGTATAATATGCATTCATATATAGAAATATTTATATTTTAATATATATATATATATATATATATATCATATATATATTCATTTTAATATATATGCATATATATATATTTATTTATATATTTAGATATACATCTATATATTTATATATATATATAAATCTGTCAGCTTGTAGATGTGTGTCAGGGATTTCTGTGTATGACTCAATATGCCCATATCTCCCTTACTTTTATTTTCCATTTTTTTTCTCACTTTCATTTTCTAAAGGAACAGACATGAGTCGTCCTTTGAGGCCGAAGCAAGCCTCAGAGATACCTGTAAGGATACAGAGCCATCTGACTGACGCTCAGAGATCCCCCAGATCACAAAACCTTACCAAGAGATCATCAAACTCGACTATACCAAGTCATCTCCCACCCTTGCCTACCGCACCTGCTCGCTCCCTGCGTCTAGCTCCAGGTACTACAGGTGATAAGAACCGTGGGATGAAGCTGCCCCCTATTGCACCCTACACCCTACCAAGGGGCGTGGATCGCCAAGCCATCAATCGTCAGGGTTCTTCCAATCCACAGCCCCAGAGTGGTACAGGAGTGGGACGACTCAAATCTGCCATCCCCCGTTTCGTTTTGTCCCAACCACAGCCACGGAATGTCCCAGGGGTGAGACGACAGGGTTCTTCCCATCCAAAGCCACTAGGTAGCCCAGGAGTGAAACGAACGATCTCTGCCAACCTTCGTCAGGGGTCTTTCCACTCACAGCCACAGTGCTGCCCAGGAGTGAGAAGACTCAACTCCGCCATCCCTCGTTGGTGTTTGTTCCTCCCACAACCACAGGGTGGCCCAGTGGGGAGAAGACAAAACCACACAAGCCGTCGCCCGGATGTTTCCGATGTTCTGCCTAAAGATGGAATCAAATCGGAACCAATCATTGAACACGAAAGAACAGAGTGGGAGCAGAAGTTTGAAATAGTGGATACCTTGCCAGAATACCACATCGACACCACTATCCGACGTCCTGATGGAGATAACATTAATGAGGTCAGTTACCATTTTCAGCGTTTCTCATGTATATATGTTGTTTCTGGTATCTTTGCAATCTTGACATGAAAGAAGGTTGTTTTCAAAGTGCTCAGTTATAATACTTGACATTCCGGTCCTGACAGGCTGTAGGACAACAGCTGCATGATTTTCCGCAAAGTCCCTGCAACAAAGTCTCAGACACTTTAGCCACTCGTCTGGAGGATCCTAATGTTGTGAGCATGATTCAAGCTAAACATTACATCAGGATATAAAGTTGGGCATGTGCATATAAGGCTGATTCTAATTTCACCATGTTGCAGGATTTTGGGCTAGGCCTGACCATGATCTTAACGGACCCCACCCCATCGTCGCCTCTGTCATCAATTGGAATGGTGACACTTGAATCGCCTGATCCTCTACCGGAAATAGCTGCCGGGAACGATGACTTGGCTATCACTCTAAATCCCAGTTATTCTCCCCCGTGCAGCCCTATGCAAAGTGCAGGTGGGATTTTTTCAGTACAAATCCATGAATATCCAACGCAACATAGTTTTTGTAATTTGATATGCTTGTTTACCAATCCATTACCTGAACTTTGAAAGAAAACATTGACAATAAAAAAAGGCCATAATGCGAAGCTCGGTGCAATTAACATGCCACCCCATATCTAAAAAACATGAATCATTTCTTAACAGTCTTGGTATCACCAACCAAACAAAATTGTCAGGCCCCAAAACACGATGACATAGTGAAAAGTCATCCTCATGGCCACGTCGGCACCCTGAACAAATGTACTATGGTACACGACATTTGTGAGGTCAGTTTCCAGTGTTGAAGAACATGTGTATTTAAGTTTAAACACAGATGTTTGGTGTAGATGTTTTTATGAATTACTGACTTGATTTGACAGGCTGCCGAAAGCCAAGTGCCTGAGATTCACCACTCACATAAACGTTCTGCAGTACGCTCATTATTGCCAAGATATATCAACACCCAAGTCAAAGATTCCTTGACTCAACCGAGGACACGCAGCTCGTCATCATCGGTGCCCCATCCTTCTTTTATGTCCAGTCAGATATATTTATCACGTGGTTTAAAAAAAAATCCTTTTTAAAGATTGTTTCTATTATTTCAGAAGAAATTGCAGGCGGTTGGAGCCATGTCATCTACGAGGGACTTCCAGCCTAAAAGAGGTCATCCCCACTCAAAAGAACGCTCTGCCGTACCCTCATTATTGCCGAGATACATAAACAGCCATATACCAGTTTTATTGTCCCAATCGAAGACACGTAGCTCGTCAGCAGCGGTGCCCTCATCCACCAATAAAAGGGTAACAACCCGAAATAAAGAGGACCATGGCAGAAATACAAACATTAGACTTGCTCGATGTGATGAGGTAAACGTCATGACAACACAATATGAGGCCATTTATTAATTTAAGATACGTTAAGTTACAATTCCATAACGATGCTTGCAATATGTGATGAGGTATACATCGTGACACAAAGTACATGTTATTAATGTATCACATATGTTTGGGGCGAAAGTTATCATAAATGACTTACCTGTCCCGACAGGCTGCCGAAAGTCAAGTGCCTGATATTCCTCACTCTAAGAAACGTTCTACAGCACGCTCATTATTGCCGAGATATATAAACAGCCATATACCAGTTTTATTGTCCCAACCGAGGACACGCAGCTCGTCATCATCGGTGCCCCATCTTTCTTTTACATCCAGTCAGATATATTTATCACTTGGTTTTCAAAATAAAAATCCTTTTACAGATTGCTCCTATTATTTCAGAAGAAATTGCCGGCGGTTGGAGCCATGTCATCTACAAGGGACTTCCAGCCTAAAAGAGGTCATCCCCACTCAAAAGAACGCTCTGCCGTACCCTCATTATTGCCGAGATACATAAACAGCCATATACCAGTTTTATTGTCCCAATCGAAGACACGTAGCTCGTCAGCAGCGGTGCCCTCATCCACCAATAAAAGGGTAACAACCCGAAATAAAGAGGACCATGGCAGAAATACAAACAATAAACTTGCTCGATGTGATGAGGTATGCGTCATGACAACACAATTTGAGGCCATTTATTAATTTAAGATACGTTAAGTTACAATTCCTTAACGATGCTTGCAATATGTGATGAGGTATACATCGTGACACAAAGTACATGTTATTAATGTATATGTTTGGTGCGAATGTTATCATAAATGACTTACCTGTCCCGACAGGCTGCCGAAAGTCAAGTGCCTGATATTCCTCACTCTAAGAAACGTTCTACAGCACGCTCATTATTGCCGAGATATATAAACAGCCATATACCAGTTTTATTGTCCCAACCGAGGACACGCAGCTCGTCATCATCGGTGCCCAATCTTTCTTTTACATCCAGTCAGATATGTTTATCACGTGGATTTAAAAAAAAATCCTTTTTAAAGATTGCTCCTATTTTTTCAGAAGCAATTGCCGGCGGTTGGAACCATGTCATCTACAAGGGACATCCAGCCCCACTCAAAAGAACGCTCATCCGTACCTTCATTATTGCCGAGATATATAAACAGCCATATACCAGTTTTATTGTCCCAATCGAAGACACGTAGCTCGTCATCATCGGTGCCCTCATCAACCAATAAAAGGGTTACAACCCGAAATAAAGAGGACCATGGCAGTAATACAAACAAGCCACTGGCTCGATGTGATGAGGTATACATCATGCCAACACAATATAAGGCTATTTATTCATTTAGGATTCATCAAGTAACAGCTCTTTGACGATACTTTGTTATGTCATCGCAGGCTATTAGGCAAATCGAATCTATGATAGATGCGCGACGCAAAAGTCCTCTCCCCCACAAAAAGGAACTCCCTGTATTAAACGTATCATCGCAGGAAACTAGCATCACCCCAGAACCGCAGCAAATGCCTCGTCCAAGTTACCTTCAGATGAAAATCGGTTCCCGGATGGAGCATCACAGCAAAACGTTCGATGAACAATCACAATGGGATGAGGTACTTGGTAGCGTAGCTCTTGTCTGACAACCAATATTCGACTGGTTTTATTGTTAACAATTTGGATGTGCGTACCTCGTCATATCATACAGTATATCTAATCGACAATGTTATTTATATGTGATATTCATTAATGCCATTGCAGATTGCGGATGAAATCCAAACCATTATAGATGAGCGACCGGGAGGAGCTCACCAGCAGGAACAGCGAGATACTGACATAAACTTATCCTTTCCGGAACAGAACAGTACCCCTGCACCTGGTTGTTTTTCGTTGCCACCACGGCTCACTCGTACAAGTGCAATACTAATGCTGTCAACCCCGCATTTGTTCGACTTTGAGGACGTGATTCTAGTTAGAGATGCAAAGGTGGAATTTATTTGTCGTTAGTTGTCGCTAAATTTGATTCAAAGTATTCTATTCTAAGGTATCGCTCGTTAAGAACACTTATATATGATCACCTACAGGCATTAATTTTACAATTCGAGATGGAAGCCTATGAGCACGAACAAGAGGTGAGCGTTCACTGCCCTTGCTTGTTTTATCTTGGTCATATGCTTTTCGTTAAGTACAGCTCTTACATATTTCATCGGTAAGAAATAATATTAGAATGCTGAAATAACGTTGCAGAGTCTATTTACCATTGGATCAGGATGGAATCTGAGACCGCGCAGACGAAAGATGCATGTCTCGGGTTCAGACGTTTGGAATACAATGAGAAACAACATTCACAGGGAAGGTCCGCGTTTACGTGGGCTGCGGCAGAGAATGCGGGCCCCAATCCACACCCTAAAGTTGGCATCATTTGGAGTCAATCGCGAGTATGCAGATGTAAAACTGATCACGTTAATAGCTAGCACGCGAATGTATTACCTGCTGAAGGAAAACATGAAGACGCAGCGGAAGTTGTTGTATCGTGCGAGGAGGCAACGGAAATTTAAGGCACAAACAAGGTCGCAACTCCCGTTGATGAAACGTGTGATGGCGCATCTGAAGCTTGTGACTAATATGAATATGCCACAAACGTTGCTGGCCGTCATGAAGATGCAAGTCAAGCTGAAAGAACAACTAAAAATGCAACAGAAGCTTATTTCAAATATGGAAATACAGCTCAAATTAGCCGTTAATGGGAGAATGCGGCGGAAAATGATGGCATATATGACTGTTCAACTAAACTTGATCGAAAATATAAGGACACAGCTAACGCTAATGACGAATGTACGAGAGCATATGAAGACAATGAAAGATACGAGCTTGCATAACAAGGTCATAGCGAATGCGCGAATGAACCTCAAGTTAATGTCAAAATGGGAATATATATCACGATTATAGAGGTGAAAACGACCCTAAAGTTCAAGGTGTCACAGGTAATAGAGTACAACTCCATCATTGCATCATTTATTGCGTATAAACTCCAAGGAAGCGCGATGACTCTGATCTAGCGCCGAGGGGGATGACGGTTTGCATTTTTTATAATTTTTTTTCAGTGTTAATTATAAATAAAAACCTTTTTTTTACAATCTGTGTGGAAGCTGAAGTGGACAGACTGAGAGTTACAAAACCTTGTCCTGTTCCTCAAGCAAGAATAAACTAAAAGTTACTTATATCCTGAAGGAGAGGAAACCAAAAAAACTCTCACATTTTAGTGAATGCACGTGCCTCACCCACGAGAGACCTATTTCCTGTTCGAGAGACGTGCTTCATATTCTGTTATTATTGAATCAGTTTGCGACAATGTGACTTCTCATGCTGGCAAGAGTAGGAAACAATAATGTGATATAGACTTAACCCCTTCATACCCCAATGCCTTGAATGATACCAAGCATAGCCCATCAACGATTGTGTAGCTATCAGTCAGCAGAATCCTTCTCTCGCCTTGATTCTAATAGAAACTGAACCCCCTAAATCCACATATGTTATTGAGAAGACGGATGATACAGCACAACTTGCATATGAAGACTTTGGATGGATGACAAAACTTTGAAAATGTTGTGGCATGAATAATATTCATGATGCAAAGTAGGAATGTTATTTGTCGCTGCCAAATTACGGCTCTTTATTACTTAATTATTATGAAACTACCTGGCTGTGTATGAGTATGTATTGCTAATTTATTGTGCGTGTACTATATGGAGGCGGCTGATGACTCCATATATCACATCATAACTTATATACAGAATTGATTATGTACTGATGATAATATTGATTGTTGCATGGAAATTATTACATGAAATGTACGATAAAAGTGTATGAATATATATTGCTAATTTATTGTGCGTGTACTATATGCTGATAACTTATTACAGAATTGATTATGTTGTGCGTGTACTACTTGAAATGTACGATATGGTAGTATTGCTAATTTATTGTGCGGTACTATATGGAGGCGGCTGATGACTCCATATATCACATCATAACTTATATACAGAATTGATTATGTACTGATGATAATATTGATTGTTGCATGGAAATTATTACTTGAAATGTACGATAAAAGTGTATGAATATATATTGCTAATTTATTGTGCGTGTACTATATGGAGGCGGCTGGTGACTCCATATATCACATCATAACTTATATACAGAATTGATTATGTACTGATGATAATATTGATTGTTGCATTGAAATTATTACATGAAATGTACGATAAAAGTGTATGATCATATATAACTTCTTTATTGTGCGTGTACTATATGGAGGCGGCTGGTGACTCCATATATCACATCATAACTTATATACAGAATTGATTATGTACTGATGATAATATTGATGTTGCATGGAAATTATTACATGAAATGTATGATAAAAGTGTATGATCATATATAACTTCTTTATTGTGCGTGTACTATATGAATACTGTACGCCATCTCATAATAATCATGAATTAATATTATTGTTAGATATATTGGAAGGCCGAATGTCTTAGGCCCAATGGTTTCATTATTTTAGTTATACAATGGTTGGCTTCTGGTTATGTTTCACGTTGGTTCAGGCGATGACTACATAAATCACATCATTACGTATATACAGCATTGAATATGTACTGATAACATTATTGATTGTTGCATGGCAATCAATAGATAACTTTATGATAAGTCATTATTGCTTTTATTTTTCTTGACAAAACTACATCTTTACAACATAACCAAATGGTGGTATTCCACTGTTTTTAATATATTATGCATACTGCTTAAAAGGTACATAAGCAAGGTCACGGTTTACTTGCAATCGCTTGAAACAATTTAATGTGACTCACAGTCAGCTGCATATTCAGTGACCGTAAAGACGCTCCTAGTAGCGATATGACAAAATAATGAACAGAACACTTATCTCCATAATGAGATTGGGAAGTGCTTATTGCTGATAATCATGCAACTGTTAGTGTTGTATTTTAAAGGATATATTTCACACAAATGAATTCGAGTATCGATGAGTGAAGCATTGCATTTTTTGATCTTATGCAGGATGCTTAATTCAATGTGCATGAAGATGAAACCATATATATATATATATATATATATATATATATATATATATATATATATATATATATATATATATAAATAAATATCATATATATATACATAAATATATATATATATATATATATATATATATATATATATATATATATATATATATATATATATATATATATATATATATATATATATATATATATATATATATATATATATATATATATATATATATATATATATATATATATATCCATATCCATAACCTGGCCTCTTGGTGTGGGTGGGTGGGAGTTCGTGTGTATGTGCGTGTGTTTGTGTGATTGTGCATGTGTGTGTGTGCATGAGTGTACGTGTGTGGGCGTTTTGTTGTATTGATGTAAGCTTCGTTCGGAGCGGGTATTTGTGAACATGACCATCGTCAATGCACACTTCGGTAAAGTGTTGGGTCAGCTACTTTAATATATGAGCAGAATAATTGTAACAAAACGCTTTATATAGTAATGATTATCGTTCTGGGTGCGATCTGTATTTCAGATTGAAGGCTTTATCGTACCACGTATTCAACATTAAGCTGGCCGAGACGGAGAAGTTATCAAAGAGTCGACAAGAGGGCGTGCAACCTACACCTAAGTGTTGACGATTCAAATCATTTATCAATATCGACTGCACCAAACCTATTTTGCTGCTGTCTCAAGTGCGACCTCACCCAGTTGACCTATAAGCCGAGGCATCTTCAATTCACTTGGCTTCGACGCTTCCATTTAATTACACGTGTAAACAAATGATGCAGAAGCAGCGTGCGGAGTTTCGTAGGAACAGAAGCTTTGAATTGATGAAGGTGTTCGTCATACAAAGAGCCTCAAGGAATCGTGTTTCATACCGTATGCGGATGTACATTGTACATGACACGCTCCGCCATGAAAGCTACGCGATTAATACGCGAAAATGCAATCCTACCCTACCTACTTGTCACACTATCAAGAGGAATTCAGACCTTTAACGTTCTAATATATAATACTTCTCGATTTCAATTTACACCATGCAAACGTAGATTTCAGCGTAAATCAAAATAACATTAAAACTATCCAAGCTGAATCGGTGTTGAACCTTTTTTTTAATGAACTCGAGTATTATGTATGCCGATATTTAACGGATTAACGACAGCCTCCCATATCGGAGCATAAATTGTATCAGCAAATATATTATTAGTGAAAATATTGGGTGATAGTTCGTCGTTGAGAGTTGGATGTTTGATCTGGAGACTGTATATATGCTACCGCATGAGGATATTTCAAGAACACTCGTTTACCCATCAGGCTAGTAATTACGAGACATTAGACCTTGAACGAGGACTCAATCGACCGCTTTGCTGACTTTAATAGTGCTTACTCGTTTGATGCACCGCAATCGCTTGGAGTAGATTGTCCTTGGTTGTCGTGTAGATGGAACATAACAACCTTGATTTATTGTTTTTTGTCGTATGTTGGTATTCAGCCCCATTTTACAGTTCTGTGAACAGGTTCGGAGCTTTCCTTACCGACCCTTTCCTGACACAGAATAAACGTTTTCAAAGCACTGAGATGAATCGGCTGATTTGATTCGTTCTTCCGGTGACCGAATCAACTGAAGGCAGGTACTTCAGTGGCATTTAGTAATTATCACGTATTGTAACCCAGTCGAACCCTAAAATTACTTGCTTGAAGTGTCAACAGAGTTCTACTATCGCCTGAAGCTCACCTGGCCTTATTATGTCTGCTGATTCTTTGTATCGGTATGAAGGACTTGGCTGTGGTCGACCGCACAAAAACATGAGATCCCAACAAGAACATTGGCAATGCACATACTCAAGGTTGTGTGCTGCAATGAGCAATGCTGCCTCGGCCTTTATATCTATCTATCTATCTATCTATCTATCTATCTATCTATCTTTCTCTCTCTCTCTCTCTCTCTCTCTCTCTCTCTCTCTCTCTCTCTCTCTCTCTCTCTCTCTCTCTCTCTCTCTCTCTCTCTCTCTCTCTCTCTCTCTCTCTTGTGAACTTCTTAAAGCTGCTTATCACAAAAGCAAGCAAAATGGTTTCTTTCTTAACTTCTTCTACACAAGGACTTCCAGTCACTGCATAAGCCAGATGATATTCATTTCATTGACAAGGCCCAATGATCGCTCAGAGGCAAAGTCACGCATACTTGAATTCTTGTATTGCTCTCTTGCGACTGCGCACTTACACAAGATAAATGGAACAAATGATATTCATAATTGCACACTTGTTATTAAATTTCGTTTGACAGCCATGCCAGTGGTGAAGTGTCGTTGATAGATTGAATATGAGCATTATCGAGATCATCAGATATCCACTGAATACTGTTTAGCATTATATTAAGCCGAGCGGGTGTTAAGCGGATCGATATTCGAATACATTAACAACAGCAGTGTGCTGCCTGTGATTCGTTATGTTAATTTTCTGTTTTGTAAACTGTGTTTCTTTAAATTTATGATTCTGTAATTCTATGTGGCTATATTTATATCTGAAAATGGCTGGATCCCATTTTTAATGTTGGCTACATTTAGTTCCTGGCTATGTTTCAAGATTTATCGTTACCAGTCCTGTTTATAACGACATGATCAAGTAAACGATGGTTTCAGTCTTCATCGGACGTTCCAACCGGTTTCTTTACTGTTTATTAGTGAGCTTGTATTTCAGAAAGTCCTTGACATTTATTCGACATATTGGCCTATAAATGAACTATAGTTTTAGCAGAAACATCTTGCATATCAGATGTGTGGTGTTTAAATCGACCGGCATAAAGAAAATGTATTATCAGTAAAGTAACCCTACATGCAGTGTAAGTTATGACGTTTACATCCACTGCACCACGCTCGTTATGCCACGTGTGTTTACATTTTGGCTGCACATCAAATAGCGTTGTTTCTCACATGCTCAGCATAAATTAAAAATAAATTCCTTGGCACATTTGACAGTTCAATGAGACACCTGCGGGCTTAGACAGTCATTCAGATTGCTGGAATAGTCGCTTAAACGTAAATATGAGCCGAATATATTCATGTCCTACATATTGAGAAGAATAAATATCCGAGAGAGGCTGTAATACATTTTTTAATTTCACTTATTCTTCCCCTAATATGTGTGAAAGAGGTACCTAATGCTTTTATGCTTAAATCGCCATTACACGTTGTTGTTAGCAACCTGTCATAATAATGTCAATATGAGAGAATATACTGCCTACGTCACTATTTGTCTTAGCCTTATGGTCTTTGATAAATAGACAGTTCCTGTAATATATCCTCTTTCATAATATTCTAATACATCCATTCAACGAAGAGCTTTCGATTGAACTAACATGGACGAGGCCTTACTATACCTTTTTTCTTCAATCCGCGTTGTCAAGGTGTCTTTTCGTGATATCTAAATCATCGTGTTTCCAGAAGATTGTAAATTAGGTCCATGTGCTGTAACAACTGGGATTTGTTTCACAGATAAGATTAAAACCTAATGATCAAAAGCTGGAGAATCCATTTGATAGTAAGTTAATTGCTTTGATGAATATTTCACTGTCATTCATGAAATTAATGCTTCCATGGAACATAGCAAAACATTGTATCACCCCTTGAAGCAGAGAAAATCAATTTGCATAGAATGTGCATGTGTTGAATATATTTATTTGGTTTTCCACGACCACAATAAAAAAACTTATGTCCAAGGGTCTCAATTAAAACATTCATCACAAATTGAAAGTTCAGTTCGCTCTTGCGATTATCACAATACGTTATAAACACTCAAAGGGCAAAGTGTGTATATGTGCATCATAGCTGGGTTTATATTATGTTGGTAAGAGGTTTGACTGTGTTTTATATTGGGTGAATGTGTGTTAAGCATGTGCTTAAACGCGTGTAATAATTAATAAGCTAGAATATTTCTATTTCGGCTTTGTGGTGTGCATCAAATATATGTAGCATGGAAAATGCAGACTACCGTGGTCATGACGAAAGTGAAGTCATGACTGCTCTATGTTAACAGGAATACACACTGAATGCATGTAGTGCCTAAAGAAACTATTACACCTATGAGTTGATCCAGTCCTAGGCACAGAGAGACAAAGGCACTTTTTACAGTAAAGTTATCCGATTTAAAATATCTATAATTGATAAATAAATTGTATGCCATCAATATGACTTAAATGGCAACATATCGCAATGTGTGCAGTTTTGGGTCATCTTTCATTGATGGAAACATCAAATCACACTAAGTGCGTTGAATTCAAGAGTAATGATTCTCTGCGATACAATGCACACGTTTCATATCACAAGGCCTCTATAATGCATTTAGTAATAGCCCATCCGGTCTCCAGATTTTTCAATATCCATGGCCGGGGCAGGAATCAATCCTTATTTGCGTTACACAAGAAGTCATTTCACTATGGGCTGCTGCGTTCCTGTGAAAAGCTTAAATTATCCACACCTCTAGTTTCAATTCGGTGAAGGCTACATTCTATTATCTCTTTGTCGCTCCCACACACAAGGCTGTCTTCGTTGGAATTTCCTAGACTGTCCAAGCATTGAATTTCTTCAGGTTTTAAGGTTGCATTCTCCTCACCCAGATTATTTGCACCAGCAGTAGGGGGCCTTATGGTACGAGCATCATCAATGGCAATCTCAGCCTGTTCAACCGACGAAGCTCCATTTCCATTTCCGCTCGGATCTCCCTGATTATATTCATTTACTTCCGTCATATCTGGGAGAGCTTCTCTTTGCTCCGAAGATATATCTGCATCGTCTTGAGGGGCGTCCTGTTTATCGACGCTAGGATCCTTGACTATGAATCCGTTGGATTCATGATGTTTCAGACCATCATCTTCATCGTCATCATCATTCACTCCATTCAGTTTACAGTCAGGTTTTTGGACGTCAAGATTTGTAGCAAAGTCGTCAACAGGTGTATGGCCATTTTGTAAGGCACCTGAAGTTTGGTTTGATTCGTGGATACCATTAGCCGCTGTGCCATTCGGGCTAGTTTCTTTTCCGTTATGTACAGTAACTTGCGTCTCGTGCTCTGACTCCACGACTTTACTCGATGCTGGCCATGGTTTGTGTTTTGTGTGATTGGCTAAACGCTCTCCATCCACTAGGTTGTCCGACGAGTCAGCACTTTCCATATCATGAACTCTGCCGTCGTTAGCCTTCCGCTGCCGACAGGCTTCAATGCGTGATAAACTCGCTCTACGGTCCCTGTAATTATATAACAGATATCACTTATTCAAACATTAATGTGATATAATTAAATATCATAAATTCCTCGCAATGCTAGTATTGACGTCACATTTAGGATAACGGACCATGTCTAATAATATCTATCACGGTATAGGCCTCCATTTACCCACAAATAACCTACCCATCCCATCGCCACCCACAAATCACTAACAATCACATTCCATTAACACCGATACATGTTCGCTTGTCCTCGACCCTTCTGTCATTGCCGTAAGTTTCTCATTTTCACTGGGCCATTACATCACAGCCGGTGGGAACCTTTCAACGTCTTATTGTGCCACACAATCGCGCTCAGTATCGACCATTGATATCGATACCTACGCTTAGTAAACATCGCACATACCCACAGCATTACAGTGGCCACGCCAAAGATGACATCGATCCGACGAGAACGAGTACAGAGCACGATACCAATGTGTGTTCGGTATGTACTCTGTCTAGAACCAGCATTCGAAATAAGAAATCCAAAATGCAGGTGAATGGCTTCGAACAGTCGATGTTTTCTGCTTATATTGCAATTTACCTGAATATGACCGCTATAGGGTTGATCGACCCTTAATATGAAAAGCCGATTGGTTCTTTAGTAATTTTAAACTAGAATGCGTGACGTCACAAATAGGAAACCTCATGTTCATGTCGGAATTCCATAATCCACTGGGCGTGGTGAATCCAACGCCTCCAATTATTGGTTCAGGTGTATTCGTAACATATAAAAAGGATTCACAAACTAGTGCCGACTTCAAGGGGGAAACCAAACCGCAGTCATCTTCGCGGAAAAGCCAATGACATGATTTCAAGCCATCAAGTGATATTTTGATAAAGGTTATGTTTTTTTGCGACATGAGGCGCACGCGAAACCGCAATAATCAGGGTGTATCATATGGGAATATCCCTGAAGCTTTTGAGGTAATTGGTCGCGTCCAATAGGGGGCATGCAATGAATAGTTAAAGCCCATATGAGCTGATGTCACGCATATCTGCATGTGCCTAATCCGGGATGACGTCACGACAAGAGATGTAATGATTAACACGCAGCATGCCATGCCGTGTGACGGGCCCTCACTTCAGTTATGAACAGGACAATTCTATGGCGGACTGTTGTGAAAAGAAACTGCTTATAATACACATCCAGAATTGTTGTGTGCATTCAAATAACAGATTATTTGGGTCGATCAGTAATTACCATTTCCAAACCCAGTTCGATACTGATGTTCAACGATGCAGGAATGTGAAGATTAATTTTTGTGGGTTTTTTCATGGGGAAAAATGCCCAGGTGATACCAATATTACGCCGGTCAATAGCCGCTTCACAAAACTCTTAGTTGAATTCGCTAATCTAAGAACGGCAACATCTGCCTGCATAGAAAATTTGTATTCTCTGCGGGTCTCGGCGGAATTGCACTGCTCATCATGAGCTGAATTGTCAATGGGAACACCAAGGACTGGGGATGGAAGTAGATTATGTTTGGAGGGGCGAGGGGTGCAACGAGATACGCGGTTGGGATCGCAAGTGTAATAAGCACCTGCATACTAACAGGAAATGGTGCATAGTGCTGTACCAAGGTAATCCCCCAAAACGTCATCAGAAGGAGAGATCGATATTCAACGCACGGCGTAGTATAGACTCACCACTTTGCTCTTAATTAACGACCACGGCGCTCGGCGAGGCGAATCGCAATGGAGAGGGTTAAATGAGGCTCGTGGGAAAACAGCCTGACAAAGTAAATATATGCCCCAGGTTTCCCTCTCTACAAACACAACATTTTACTGACAGAATATGATGCATGAAACAGAGAATGTAAAATGGGAAATGTTCAATTCTGTTCAGGATCCTGTTCTTGATGTGTCAAGCCTACAATCTCTCTCTTTGTCACTGTCTTTGTCTGTTTGTCTGTCTGTCCCTCACTGTCTCTGTTTCTATCTCTCTCTCACTCTCTCTTTCAATTTTTCTATCGCTTTGCCTCGCAGCCTCTTTTGATCCCTCCATATCTAATTCATTACACTCACACACACACACACACACACACACACACACACACACACACACACACACACACACACACACACACACACACACACACACACACACATATATATATATATATATATATATATATATGTATATATATATATATATATATATATATATATATATATATATATAAATTATATATATATGTCTATATATATATATGTATATAAAATATATATATTTATATTTATATTATGCATATATATATACATACATACATATATACATGTATACATGCATACATGCATGCAATATATCCATACATACATACATACATACATGTATACTTTTATATACATACATACATACATACATACGTACATACATACATACATATACATGCATACATACCTACATACATGCATACATACATGCATACATACATACATACATACATACATACATACATACATACATACATACATACATACATACACATACATACACACATACATACACACACACACACACACACACACAGACACAGACACAGACATACATACATACATACATACATACATACATACATACATACATACATACATACATACATACATACATACATACATACATACATACATACATACATACATACATACATACATACATTTCATTACAAAATAACCATCGCGTTCCTATCATTCATGTGTTGATCAGTAAACATCTATCAATTCATGTTGCTCAGAATTCGAAATAGCGGTACTCACCTGGTAGCTTTTACAGCCGAGATAAAGCACGTTACTAGTAATAAGAAGCCGGCGACGGATCCCAAGACGATTCCAGTTATTGGCAAGCTATCTTTTTCGATTCTGGGTGCTGCTGTAGTAGTAAATACACCGTTCCGGTCCACCGTGCTCTCCATTATAGCATTATAAACCGTGCATTTGTCAACATATAGCAACACATCGGAATAACGGTATGACGTAGGTGTTTATAATTTACGCCTACGACGGGTTTTCTGTTGTCAGGATGGTGAAAGATGCGCTGCTGTGATCTCCAACGGACATTGCCTCTTTCCTCGTACACCTTGCACGTAGGACCATTAAGGTGTCCGGATGACGGGCGAATTCACGTCGCATGTGAGTGATCAAGATTGATAAACCCTCAGAATCCTTCACAGAGTCACCGCAGCAAGTTGTCATACCTGGGCGTTGACGTGCTGGCGGTACGGTGGTTTTTTTACCTGTGCACCCCGTCGGCTTGACGCAGCTGTGTCGCCTGTGAGTGGGTCCAAGAGGGTTCTAATGCTGCTGCCCCCACGGTTACCCCTTCGTGTTCGTTCTCTCTCTCTCTCTCTTATGTACAGGATGGGTTACCGTGCCAGCTGCAGTCGCCTACCATCATGGGCGCGGTCCGCATCTTCGGGTGCAGGTATACGTGCCGCAATGGATCGTGTCAACAACCATACCATTGACATGTATGAAAGCAGGTACCTAGGCCAGGCACTGGCACCACTCGACGATCGACAGTATAACAGGGTTCAAACTTTATAATCTAACTTGCTCAGCAAAGAATGTCGTCGACGAATGGGATTCTTTGATTATAACAAAAAAATATTTTAGGTAGGGTCGTGTATTTATACCTGTTCTGTGTACACCTATCATATCAAAACTATCCTTCATGATACTGACATAACACAAATGTGTGCAAATTGATCATTTTAGTACCAACTTATGTAAAATCTAAGAGGGTACCCGGCTTCGAATCAAATAATCGACCACCTTTGTTTAATTATTGAGTTCTGGTTGCAAATTTATCATCGGTAAAAGAATCAATGAATGCTCCCGCATGCACATCAATGATCGAATAAATACCACTTGCCGACCAACGACTTAAGCATCATTAACCACACATATACCCCACATGTTATAATAAGACTTCCTTATTATCAAGAACCGAATCAATACCACATATAAGACTTACGTATAAGTAATCGATTCAATATAAATATGCTAATACAAAGCTTACGTATCTGTAATCAAATAAATACCACACGCTGATACAAAGCTTACGTGTCTGTAATCGAATAAATACCACACGCTGATACAAAGCTTACGTGTCTGTAATCGAATAAATACCACACGCTGATACAAAGCTTACGTGTCTGTAATCGAATAAATACCACACGCTGATACAAAGCTTACGTGTCTGTTATCGCTGATACAAAGCTTTACGTGTCTGTAATCGAATAAATACCAAACGCTTATAAAGCTTACGTGTCTGTAATCGAATAAATACCACGCTGATACAAAGCTTACGTGTCTGTAATACAAAGCTTACAAAGCTTGTCTGTAATCGAATAAATACCACACGCTGATACAAAGCTTACGTGTCTGTAATCGAATAAATACCACACGCTGATACAAAGCTTACGTTTCTGTTATCGAATAAATACCACACGCTGATACAAAGCTTACGTGTCTGTAATCGAATAAATACCACACGCTGATACAAAGCTTACGTTTCTGTTATCGAATAAATACCACACGCTGATACAAAGCTTACGTGTCTGTAATCGAATAAATACCACACGCTGATACAAAGCTTACGTGTCTGTAATCGAATAAATACCACACGCTGATGCTTATACGAATAAATACCACACGCTGATACAAAGCTTACGTTTCTGTTATCGAATAAATACCATACAAAGCTTACGTTTCTGCTGATACAAAGCTTACGTATCTGTAATCGAATCGAAAAATACCACACACGCTGATACAAAGCTTACGTTTCTGTTATCGAATAAATACCACATACGAAGCTTACGTGTCTGTAATCGAATAAATACCACACGCTGTACAAAGCTTACGTTTCTGTTATCGAAATAAATACCACACCTGATTACAAAGCTTATGTCTGATACAAAGCTTACGTATTTGTAATCGAATAAATACAACACACTGATGCAAAGTTTACGTATCTGTAATCAAATAAATACCATATGCTGATAAATGACCTACATATCAGTTATCGATTCAATACCACTACGTATCATGATCCACATGCTAACATACATCAGTATTGACATCAATACCACACGATGATATAATACTTGCGTATCAGTAATGGCATCAATACCGCACCCTGATATAATACTTGCGTACCACACGCTGATATAATACTTGCGTATCAGTAATGACATCAATACCGCACGCTGATATAATACTTGCCTATCAGTAATGGCATTAATACCACATGCTGATATAATACTTGCGCAACAGAAGTAGCATCAATATCACACGCAGCTGAAAGACAAGCAGACAATGATGAATGGGGAGGTGGAGGATATGATATTATATAACAACCCAAAGAACTTACCAAGGCTTTGTATAAGAGGTTTCTTCTGTGTTCTGAGAGACATAGAATGCATTCGCATTCAATAGGATTGCCTTGCCACGATCAGCTGCTTTGATACATATACATGTATCGATTTTGAATGATGGAATCGCTATGAGCGCATTGGCGTTTTAACGATAAATTATTTGAGATCGCATTAATGACAACGCATCTGACAGCTACAATAAAGATTAGCAAGACAGCAACGTATGCTACATGTAGCGACAATATGATTCGACACGTATCCATGTATCCCATTAGTAAATCGCAAACAAATCGATGATGCCGTTACCCTATGAAAATGGTCATTCTGAAAGGAAATGCTATTCATGATCAAAAGCATTGCAAACTATCCGATCACAAATTACAATGAGAGTCATTAAGTGTGCATCTATTGTCTAAAACCTTGCTTGACACCGCGCTGTCGTGAGCCGGGGTGCCAACCAATGCTAACAAGAAGGATACGAGGATGCTTGGCAATGCTTATTGATTAGGTAGTCATTTGGGTGAACCCGGGTCGCCCCCCATTGCTTTCATTGAGAGGGTGCACAGGTACATATCTACCGGTAGTTATTGATCCACATGAGTCAACAATGGTACCTGAAACGATATAAAAGTGACTTGCATCAGCAGGGCGTTTCCAAACCGATCTTTGTTTTTTCACTACGGTTGCTCATTGAATGGTTTCTCATTCAAAATCAAATTACCTGGGCGATGCCCGAGCACCGAGCTCCCTTCCAGAAGAGTACTGCAAATAAAACAAATTATCACTAATGTAACCATCCAATTAAAACTCTGGATTCTCATATTCATATTTTTGAAAATGGACCAATCAATTGGGAAATAAATAACGAGGAACCTCAATGAAATTAATTCCATTCGTTAGATAGTGATTGCTGCTGCAGATAACACGGACGTGGTTTTGCTGACAAATGTGAAAATAAATGAGCTGAACGTGGCCATAATTGCCACTTTCAGTAATGTAATGGTATAAGATACGAGCACATAGCAGTGAAATAACAGGGATCGATTTTTGTTGACTCTTGGGGAGAAATGGAATTATAAGCCATATCACTGTAAGCCAATTACGCAAAACATAAGCTAAGTGGTTGTGACGTTTTCACAGACACTCTCATGATATGCGGCTAGCTCATCTGCTATGCTCGGATATTTATGAAAGTCGGAAGGTCACAGATGGCTAAGTGCGAAAAGAGCGTATCCACGATTTGGCTCTTTGTGACCTTTAAACGTATCGTACAAGCATCAAAACCTGGCGAATAATCAGAATGGCTCACTTTAAAGGTTTTGCAAGGAATATATGAGGCTTGATAATCGCTTTATGTACCTGAATTCCACAAATATTATTATTGGATAATCACTGTTTCCAGGCATGACAGAGAGGCCTTATGTTATTATTAAGCTACGCATTGGTAATGTTCTCAGTACCCACGATGAGTGGACAGCGGCTATTGATGACACAAAGGCAGTGAGCAGCTTGATTAATTAGCCCCAGGGCGTAGTTCATTACAGTACTAGAGTCATTCAACGAAGCATTTACAAAATATGATGCCATGAAATCCTGGAAAATGGATGTAGTGAATCCCTAATTATTACGAACTTCTATCATAGGTTGACATGATTAAGACTCATGGTGGAAAACGTATTGGTAATCGTTGGCACACCCGGCGTGTTATTGAATGATGATGTCACACTGGGTCATTGAACCTCAGAACTGCCTAAATGATGATGTTGTCTGCACGAGGAATTGGCATGAAATTTAGGTGCTTCTCTTTTAAAGCTGAGTCAATATCTGGACCAACGTGGGAAATGTGTTAAGTAGAGGCTAAATAGCTTTATCCTAACAACGTGCGTCGAGGAGGACATATACTTGACGGCATAATTCCTATGGCTTTCATCATACGATACATACAAAATAAGTTTATGTTCCTTTCTTGGTGGGTATCGATGAGTGGCATAAATTATGAATTGTTCTGAATCTGCGTTATTCTCTTCGCTGTTTCCGCTATTCTTTGGTAGTCAGAACTTCCGTTTGAGCTTCTTATCTTTGGTGATGTTGCATATATAATGATTTGTAGAGCCATCCTGATGCGAATAAGTAATAATTATTTCTTGCATTTTCTGTCTACTCTTTATTTTAGGATCCATACTATTTCTGTTGATTGTACATTGATAACTATATGACGTTATAAACAAATTCAGTTATTAAGTTGTTGTATCACGAATAAAACCATATTCTTGTTCGGAATAAAGGTACAGCATCATTACCCAATTCACACACCATAAAACGGTTTAGTTAATACTTGTTACCAATCAAAAAAGTGATTACAAATTAGGCGCTATAAAAGCAATATGAGATGACGTAATAAATATATATTTATATATAGATATATATTTATAAACAAATATATATATAGCTATATATATAATTATATATATATATACATATATATATGTATAAATATATACATATATATATATATATATATTATATATATATATATATATATATATATATATATATATATATATATCTATATATATATATATATATATATATATATATATATATATATATATATATATATATATATATATATCCCCCATCATATATATCACAGTGAGATTCTAGATGCATAATGAACAGTTCATCGTATACATTTTCATTACGGGAAAGTGCATTAATGTACATTAGTCCAATTAAACAGTTGCAATTGATATATTTTCTTTAGCAATATGCGAAGCAATCAAAACAGATTGTAGTGCAGCCACAACTGTATTTCATGCATATAAATGAATCTACCTGGGCACCTACCCCAATAACAATTATTCTTAACTAGTTCCAAAATGGCTATTTTGCACATCCTCCTGGTATTATCTTTATGCAAGTCTTTATGATCTATGTTCTATTGAGCTAAATTGAATAGACCTACATATAGACCCCCTTGTACAGCCCTCTATACGAAATGATCAGCTCACTCGGCTTACATTACAGGCCAAAACTACGCTGAATATACCCGCATCGAAAGTCTCTCTTTGGGAATTCACATACATAATGATAAAATGGCTAGGCTCTATCAAATGCTTCCATGGTCTTATCCGCCTACAATGATAATAATCTCATGCTGAACCTTCACACAAAAACATGGTCATGAGAGGACTTGCCAACCATAGAACAAGTGTTAAATTATACTACCCCCAGATTGAATACGTACTATTTCTAATGAACGGATAAGGTGCATTGCCCGGTAGGCTAAGATTTCCAATAAATACATAAAGGATGAAGGAGCTGCAAGTTTATGAGTTGTGTTATATGTTAAATGTACCAGTTCTGCCAAGTGTAATGTTTAATACTAAAATATAATCCAAATCGCTTAATTATCAGAACTTGAAATTAAGCCGACTTGTACGTCCATAGCATTGACCCCGAGTAGTTCATTCTGAGCTAGACAAACAGCAATGTCTAAAAAGCATAAGATCTCACTTTTACGGCACAACTTACAGGAGAAACTGAATACCAACATTGACGCAGGTAAGTTGCATTGTCTAAGCAGCTGAACACACTGCAAGTTTTATGATAGATATCGCTATTGTATTTTGTCCATACAAGTAATCAATGAAATCGATTGATGACGGTGATAAGTAGAGTCAGACTATACACACTACAGTGGCGATCTCAAAATCTACAATCTAAGCATTGTCACAATACGTGCATTAATATCAATATCAGCGAATGAAAAATTTCAATATGGGTGAAGGTGTTATAAATATGTTGCATGATAGTACACATATACTAATCAATGTGTGGATAATATTGTGGCCATGATAACATTGATTGCCTATGAAAGTGTCAGAGAATGGTGATTAAAATGCTGACATTCGACCTACCTCCTTCTGTTGTTGCCAGCACCTTTGATCTGGTCCGGAGAGACAACGTGTCATCCTCCGAATTGTATGGATAGTCACACTCCGTTTCCAATTCAATTACTCACCCACACACATAAAGATTCTATGTCAACGGCCTCAGCTCCCCATGAACCTCTCACACATTGGTCAAGGAGATCAACCTATATCCAGGACGCATATACTTATGCAAACGTAGAACATTAAGCGCGATATGATGCTGTGTATTCATCACAATCCCTATTGCTTATGATGTGGCAGAAATTGGAGACCAATCTCTCGCGATATTGGAAGTATTTCGCCTTCAATTTGTTGCCAAGTACTGCACCATTCTTGAACCCTTGATCTAGTTTAAGAAGCAGGAAGTTTCTAACAGAAACCGTCATAACGTAATAGGAAAGTATGGAGTTTGATTAACGTAATCGATCACAAAGAATGACTCCACCATAGGTCATTATCCCAGATTTGTATTGCCTGGCAACATAGCTCTATATGCAAAAGTCGTTTGTACATTATCTTCCAATGAGACTATCACTCCGCGGTAACGTGTACGCCAAGGGGCGTGTCATCAAATGTGCACTTTAATCGGTCGACACACCTTTAACAGATCAGGCTTCTTACCGCGGGCTGCATAATTGGCTCTGCGATACGGATAGTAGCGGGATATCCATTGGTCGCTTTTCAATTCAGAACAATGTCTTCCTCCTCTACCAAGAAACAACAGTGTCATTGACAATTATCAAGAGAGACCATCACCCCCTCAACCCCCTCCCCACCCACCCATCTCTCTCTCTCTCTCGCTCTCTCTCTATCTCTCTCTCTCTCTCTCTCTCTCTCTCTCTCTTCTCTCTCTTTCTCTCTCTCTCTCTCTCTCTACTCTCTCTCTACTCTCTCTCTCGCTCTCTCGCTCTCTCTCGCTCTCTCTCGCTCTCTCTTCTCTTTTTCTCTCTTTCTCTCTCTCTCTACTCTCTCTACTCTCTCTCTCTCGCTCTCTCGCTCGATCTCTCTCTCTCTCTCTCTCTCTCTCTCTCTCTCTCGCTCTCTCTCTCTCTCTCTCTCTCTCTCTCTCTCTCTCTCTCTCTCTCTCTCTCTCTCTCTCTCTCTCTCTCTCGTAGTCTAGACAACGGGTTGTGCCCGATGGGAGATTGCACTACAGGGAGCATCACAATCATCCCCATCAATCGCCGTCGGGATATCCGTCGATTTAAAAAATGACGTAAGATAGTATTCCATTTCATGTTTGTTCAATACTACTCCCATGGACGCCAGCTCCAATGATCAGCTAACTAGGCCAACATTGCCATTACGTCGATAAAACTCAGGAATGGAGCGGCAAAAATGATGACACTCGACAGACAGAAAATACGAGCTGCCAAGTAAGGTTATTATCAGACTATTTATCAGTAATTTACCGTCGTATCATTTATAAAAAGTCTTCTTATGCAGCCTTATTGATGCTAAATGATGACTAGGTCTATTCTTTAGAAGATGCTCTTACGATTTCGTTGCTTGAATGCGCTGTTCCTTAGAAAGTTGTGGGCCATTAGATGCGTGTTTTTGTGGGTGTTTTACTAAATTCTCGCTAACTGATTATATGCCAACGACAGCCAAAGTACTGCTAATTCCCAACATCGTGCGGTAACCAGGAACAGAGGAACTAGGCATTAGCGCTACTCATATTTTTGTTTATATGGATAATAAACAACAATTGTTTGCTTGAATAATTCAGGAACACAACCACGAAGTGAGGGTAAAAAATGATAAAAAAATCCCCATGATGTACTGTGTTCCATGAAACATTTCAGGCAAGCACATTTAATTAATCAATGATAGATGATAGGAATAACAAATGATGATGAAAAGTACAAATATCTAGTATGTGTGATTTATTAACAGATACATGGTTAGCTGATTGCCGATGTGTTTCAAGGGATCAATGGGTGTGTTTGTAAAAGGATATTCATAACAGGTAATGGTTAAAATGCTGAAGTAGTATACTATATGCATAGTGAAGGATAACTGATTCTGTAATCATCAAAGTGAAGCTATTTCATATGAATACATTTCCAAATAGATAATACCAATTCAAGGGCATATGAGTGGTATGTGAATGACAAGACTTATCATATGTATGGCCACAAACTACAAATAATAATGATTGTATATTATGAGCAGGTGAAAGATTACAAATTAATGTTAAAGCCCAATATTAAAATCTTAGCTATCCTGTGCTTCGCATTCAATGTGATCTAACATCGCGAAATCTAATATGTAATATGAGGCGTATACAATAGCGAGCATTACTAAGATTGACACAATAGGATCAAAGTAACCCAAATTTTTTAGATTGAAGCATCACAATAGCTTGAAAGAAGCAAAACTGTCATTGCAAATAACGAAAGCTCAGAGTGAATGGATACCAAACAGAAAGGGATTCAAGGGTCATATACACACACACACACACACACACACACACACACACACACACACACACACACACACACACACACAGAGAGAGATATATAGAGATAGAGATAGATAGATATATAGAGAGATATATAGCAATATAGATATGTATATATACAGAGATATTTACACATATATATATATACACACATATATATATATCATATATATAGATATATATATATACATATGATATATATATATATATATATATATATATATATATATATATATATATATATATATATATATATATATATATATATATATATATATATATATATATGATGGATGATATATATATATATATATGATGGATGGGTCAGTTCGCTAGGTTTGGGTATATTTGATGATATGTTAGGATATTTACATTGGGGTCTAGCGTACCTAGTTTTGATGGAAAGGATGGGTTTTCGCACAACAGACTCTAGTGTCGAAGACACATGGAGAACCATTAATCATACGAAATCTGGTTTGAAAATGCCAATTTGCAAATAGGCATTGTGAAAACCAAAAATGTACTTTGAGAAGTGTTACGGAGGCACGGACATCATTATCCTACAGAAATAATCAAATCTATTTCAGCGAAAGCATGAGTGACATTTACTGGATTTTGAGATCGAGATGGTGTATAAAGTACGTTATGATAATCATCCTGTACCGTTTGAAACAATCGGCTAAATAAGAGTATTTAAGGAATCCGAAACCGACGAGTTGGGTCTCCAGGGCTTATTTTGACAGGAGCTATACAAGCCTTTTTCAACGATGTACTGCAAAGCAATACTGTTAACACCGTCCTCAGAAATCTCTTATATAACCCAGATACACACATTCAGTTGAATTATGTACCTACCAATACAAACTCATCACTGTGTCAAACTTGAGAACGCAAATAGCCTAGAAGTTAACGTTTCCTCGGCAGATAACATATCTCACTGTTCTGGGCCCTTATGGAAGATAATTGGTTCCAATTACAACGTTTACGGATGGAATATATATATATTTATATATGTATATATATATGTATGTATATATATATATATATATATATATATATATATATATACACATATATATATATATATATGCACATATTTATATATATATATAATATATATATAAGTAATATATATATATATATATATATATATATATATATATATATATATATATATATATATATATATATATATATATATATATATATCTTCATGCCTCTTAAGAGGGTGTGTGATGAGGTACTTTATTCGTATACCTTAGCTGCGAGCATAGCAAGCAACATGAAAATGTTTTGGTTTTTAATAAGGTATGCGGAAATATAAATTGGCATTTGCCCGCAGAAATGAGACGTAGCGCAATTGTTGTTAATCGATTTCTTCTCAAGAAGTTTGTTGAAAGATTAAATTGGTGTTATTAGAATTTCACGGGAAATACGAACCCACGCGACTCGATAATATTCGAAGGTGGCCATGGGTTTTTAGGTGAAATTAGGCTTAGAAGCATTATCAAATGATAATACAAAAAGACAAGAGAGATACGTACAGGACTCCATACTGGCGATCAAAAACCATTTGCAAAACCAATGTGTAGGGAAGCGCATGTTTAAAGGAGACAAGTGCTGATAAGAAAAGAAGTTGAAAAGAAAAGCCCATTGACATTAGCAATCGCACAAGGCGCGATATACTTGTTTATTGCTAATCCCGGAAGATTTCAGTTATCTAACGGTAGTTGACAGCTGTCATGAATGTTGCATTATGAAGCCCTCACTAAAAATCATAACGTCCACTTCATGTGTTGGATGGTGGTTAAGAATAAAGACAGTTCTGTTCCGGTCTACACGGTGTCGTCCTCGTGTGTGTGTTTCTCAATATAGTTATTTGGACATAACATAACATGGTGGCAGCAAGTGAGATCTAAAACGACCCATAGTGATTAAAAACAGTGTTTTTATCTTCCGCTAGTCAGCAGTGGAAACGACTGTCGTCTTGAGGTCAGTGACAACGGATTTCAGTGAACCGAGCAATTCACCTCCTCAAGGCTCAACGACCCCGCTCAAACGCACATGGTCGGCGACGGATTGTGTGACTGTGGTGTTGGAATGTCGAGCAACAAAACGAGCGCAAAGTGCAAATCGCAAGTAAGCTTCTACATGTGACAATATCAGGTCTAGTGATCATGTTGGACGTTGTGGTAAATAATTGCATCGCGTCAGTGACAGTGTGCAGTTTATCGCCCGCCAAATCATGTCGGAATCAAACCCAGCAGCAAGCGTGCAGTACGTGCACTCAAACGATCTAGCCGGTATCAAGTAGCCCTCATTCAACTGGGACAGTGACGATTTGCCTCATCAGTTTCGCTCATTCAAGCGTTATTGTGAACTGTTGTTGTCGACTCCTACGTACAGTAACAAAACAGGTCACGAAATTGTTAACTACATCCTACTGTGGTTGGGACCCAATGCTTTAGAAGTCTACGACAACTGGTCTCATCTGACAGTAGAGCAGAAGAAAACGCCAGAGTCAGTGTGGCAGGCATTCCAAGACTATTTTGAGCCCAAGGCTAACTATAGACTTGCCCGTTTTCAATTTCGCGACATTCGTCAACAGTCAGCTGAGCCCATTGACACCTTTACAACTCGTCTTAAGGTGCAAGCACGGAAGTGTAAATTCGAGGCTGCTCTCGAGGACATGCTGATCGACCAAATCATTATTGGCACTGTGCACAACCCCGTTCGTAAAAAGCTACTAGACCACGATCCAGAGAAGTTGACACTTGACAAAGTTCTTGACTGTGCTCGAACATACGAGGCCACACAACAACAACTCAATCAGTTTGGGCAGGCTACGAAGGTGGATAGCATCCATCAAAAGCGAAACAACCAAAGGAAAGGACCGATTCCACATGCTGAATCGACCTCAAGGAACACATGCCACTTTTGTGGTGGGACTAGACACCGTCGGGAGGAATGTCCCGCTCGCGACCAGAAATGCAATAAATGCTTAAGTTGGTCATTGGGGAAAAGTTTGTCGCAGTACTGCTGCACACAGTTCTGCGCAAGGACATCGCAGTGGCTCAATAAAGTACAGTACTTCAAAGTATAACAAACAGAAGCAGAAGCCTGATGTACACTCTGTTTGTGTTGAGAATCAGGATGACCCACAGTTTGAAAAGTGCACATTCGACACTCTCTCCATTTCAACAGTAAGCCGGGACAAAGCATTTGCAATCTTGCGCATTGAGGCATACCCCAACAAGAAGACAAATCTACGAGGTAAAGTGGATACAGGTGCTCAAGGGAATATCCTGCCTCTGCGAACGTTCCGCAATATATACCCATCGCATGTAAATGAAGATGGACTGCCAACAACCTTAGTTAAAAGTGACGCCAAACTCACTGCATACAATGGCACTCCGATTCGTCAGTACGGTACACTTACCATCCCGTGTCGTTACGCGGACAGCCAGTGGCAAGCAACAAAATTTTATGTAACTGACACACCAGGTCCTGTAATTTTTGGATTGGAAACTTGCGAAGCTCTCAGTCTGGTGACCATGAACTGTACCATATCTCTCCAGACTGACACTGCAAACCTTGGAAAGCTGAGTGACGTCAAGTCCATGTACCCTGACCGATTCACAGGCTTGGGTAAATTCAAAGGAGAGCATTCACTAATCCTCAAGGAGGATGCTTGTCCTGTAATCCATGCGCCAAGAAGAGCTCCAATCCAGCTCCAATCTCAAATCCGCTCTGAGCTTGACAGAATGCTGGACCTAGATGTCATCCGCCCAGTGAGTGAACCTACAGACTGGGTCTCGAGCATAACATATGCTCAAAAACCAAACGGGTCTCTCCGCATTTGTTTGGATCCGAAAGACATCAATAAGGCGCTAAAGAGGGGTCAGCACCGCACCCCCACACTTGAAGAGGTCACACACAGACTCAAGGGCGCCAAAGTGTTTAGCAAACTGGATGCCAAGTCCGGCTATTGGAGCGTGCAGTTAGATGATGCCAGTCAACACATCACTACGTTCAACAGTCCATTTGGAAGGTTCTGTTTCCAAAGGCTCCCATTTGGCTTGAAAACTAGCCAAGACGTTTTCCAAAAGGCAATGGATCAGATACTCGATGGACTGCCTGGCGTCATATCCATTGCAGATGACATCACTGTGTTCGGTGTTGACCAAGCTGATCACAACCGCAATCTCCATCAGTTGATGGAACGTGCTCGCAAATGTGGTCTTGTCTTCAATGCAGAGAAATGTAAAATCAACCAAGACGAAGTATGCTTCTTCGGCAACATCTACGGGGAGTCAGGGGTCAAGCCTGATCCAAGCAAAGTGCAGGCTATCATCGACCTGAAGCCCCCAGCAAACGTCTCAGAACTCCAGTCATTCCTTGGAATGGTCGCATACCTTGCTCCGTATATCCCTAAGCTGAGTAACGTTACAGGACCATTGAGACAGCTACTACAGAAGGAGTCTGAATTCCAGTGGCATCCAGAGCATCAAGCAGTTTTCAGCCAACTCAAACAGCTCATTAGTAGAGCTGGATTGCTCTCATACTTTGATCCAACCAAGCCAGCTGTATTGCAAGTTGATGCGAGTCAAGAAGCCCTCGGCGCCGCACTCATTCAAGATGGTCACCCAATCTCGTTTGCCTCAAAAAGTTTGTCTGACACCGAAAAGCGGTACGCAAACATAGAAAGAGAGCTACTTGCATGTGTATTTGGAGCAGAACGCTTTCACACATATTTGTACGGCAAACCATTTACCATCGAGTCAGATCACCGTCCACTGGAGATGATCTCAGCCAAAGCACTCAATCAGCCCCAGCCCGTCTGCAGCGTATGCTGTTGAGGTTGCAACGCTATGACTACGAGATAAAATACAGACCTGGCAAAGAGATGATTCTAGCGGACAGCCTTTCTCGACTCCCAAAGTCTAGTGCTGATGAGCACATTGAACTGAATATTAAGGTATGCTTCGTTCAATTCAGCAACAGACGACTCGATGAGCTTCGTGAAGCAATAACAAATGACGAGACACTCAATCGCCTGTCAAAATACATTATCCAAGGATTTCCCGGACGCCAAAGAGACGTCCACCACAGCATTCATCCTTATTGGCCTTTCCGAGACGAACTAAGCATTGAAAATGGTCTCATTCTGAAGGGAAGTCAACTGCTGATCCCAGAGATCCTCCATGACCAATATCTAACTGACATCCACACTGGTCACCAAGGGATTATCCGCTGTCAGATGCGCGCTAGAGGTAGCGTGTACTGGCCCGGGATCAACTCTGACATCGAGGGCATAATATCACAATGCGCCATTTGTCAAAAGCACCAGGCATCGCAGAGTAAAGAGCCAATGGAACCCGTTATTACAACCGTTCCACCATATCCCTGGCATACAATTGGCTCAGATCTCTTCACACTGAATGATGAGAACTATCTCATCATAGCAGACTACCACTCGAAATACCCGATTGTTGAATGCCTTGGACGTGACACTTCCAGCCGTCACGTAGCTGCTATTACCAGTCATGTATTTTCAATGTTTGGTTGTCCAGACACCATCATCTCGGACAACGGTCCACAGTTTATAGGCAGTGCTTACCAGGCAATGACAAACAACTATGGAATAGCTCATGTCACCAGCTCCCCTCACCATCCTCGTTCACACGGTTTTATTGAACGCATGGTCCGGAGCATGAAAGCCCTCATTAAGAAGTCACCTGAGGAAACCGACAAAGCTATTCTTGTGTATCGAACAACCCCTTTAGGCCCTAAAATCCCCTCACCAGCTGAACTCATTTTCCAAAGGAAAATTAACTTCAACCTACCAGTCTACCATCAAGGCAACGCCCATGACATAACTGCAGCTAGACAGCTAGCCCATCAGAAATCTGAAATGCGTTACAACAGCCAGAGCAAAACCCTTGATGAGCTTGACATCAACCAGCCCGTTTACTACCAGGATGTGGCACGTAAAAACTGGCTCCCCGGTAAGGTTATTGGAATTGGCCCCGAACCACGTTCCTACACAGTGCTATGCCGCACGACAGGTCGCCCTCTAAAACGCAACAGAATATTGCTACGACCTCGACCCATAGCCACTGACACTTACACAAGCCCAACTTCGTCACCACCAGCTGCACCGATAGTTGCCCCACCTACTCTACAGCCAACACAGGATAGCCCCGTACCTGATCCCATCTCCACGCCTACTAGTAAAGTGAATCACAACGCAACAGTCTCCTCACCTGCGATACAGAAAAGTGGAAATACTACAATACCTACACCACGTCCCAAGCGAAATGTCATGCCTCCACGTCGTCTCATAGAAGATATTTAATCTAAATACATATTCATATTGTAGCAGAACCAGATAGTATTGTTTTGTATGAATGTCAACTTGGGACTAGACTTAAATTGTATGTCATTTTATTGTAACAGGCAGACAGCTACCTTTTTGTTTGTGACTGCAGACAAGCAACTAACATAATGTCTGTCATTGATGATTTCTTAAAAGAAGGGGGATGTTGCATTATGAAGCCCTCACTAAAAATCATAACGTCCACTTCATGTGTTGGATGGTGGTTAAGAATAAAGACAGTTCTGTTCCGGTCTACACGGTGTCGTCCTCGTGTGTGTGTTTATCAATATAGTTATTTGGACATAACATAACAATGAATGTAGATGTTATTGGGCACTAGTGCTAAGGAATCTTCAATCAAATATCCAAAATTGATCATTTTGGACAAAAGAATAATAATTATCACAATCTATAGGTGGTTAATACTGCGTAATACATTTACATAGAAAGTGCCAAGAATGTAATGCATTAGATATTACGAAGGCCAAACTGGATAGAATTAAACGCCGTTTAGCGACTATATGGACGCGAAGATTCAACCACCGTATCACACGCAATGATCACCAGACTGGACATTTTGAAGTGAACGAATAAAAGAGAGCACACGATGCTTCGCTGGGGCCAATTTGGACAGATTTATGAAAGCCCGCATTAAAGATATGTTGAATCAACCCACATAAACCGCTTCTAATGCATCCCATATACATGTCTGTTTCAATGTTCAGCTACCTCTAATAATGATCCTACATAGCGATAATCTCATGAATTCACCACAAAGGATTGACATTGCCTTGGCATGATTATAGCTATGGCCAACGTCTGGCAGTTAGCGAGCTACTTAGTGGAATCAATATTTGACGTTGGTTTGAGTCATACCATTCCAATAAAGATTATTTTCAACTATGACTAAAGTTATGTAGGCCCTTTTATCCTGATTCCGCTTCATTGACAGTAAGCGAATTCCCGTTATCAAGATAAAAGTGAGAGTGTGGTGTCCTTGCGTTTGGACGACAGCGCACATGCATGTATATGGTTTGGGATCGTTTCTGTAGAGCAGCCGAAACACAAATGATAGCACTCGATTATATGACTGGTTGTTGCAGCACAAGTATCGGATCTCTGCCAGGTCGTGGTCTTGTTTTCGTCAGTTTTTATATTATCGTCCAAGTAAATTATTAAACAAACTAGGTTATTGGTTGTACCCCCTACGAAATTAATATTACCGCTACGACTTTACTATCAGTTAATTTGTTTGACCAGCACCAGTAAAATAGTGTACAGTATATGAATATCCGTTACCATGGCAACAAGGGCTTTCACCGCCCCAATGAATACGGTTATGATTACAACACCGTACTGCATATAAACGTTATGATGAAATAACCAGTTTCTCAATACCGGTCCCATTTGAGCATTAGTTTGTCCCCGAAATGTGTCCGCGTCGTAGAGTACATCTATATATACAGGCCCGTAGCCAGGGGTGTTCGAGGGGTTCGAACGAACCGCCCACTTTGCGCAGAAAGGTCCGTCTTACTCTAGCGCATAGATATATCGTGTGTCGATGGTGCCTTTAATTATGGTCTAATAGCCGCATCAGTATGAGCCAGGAGAAAGGTCCACAATTGAGGGGAAATGAACCCCCCCACTAAAAATCCTGGCTACGGGCCTGATATATTTATTGATACAAAGGACCACGTACACTAAGATACTATAATTTGTCACCGAATAACAGTAGAGTATATAACCGATAACATAAAATACTATAGTAATGCATAACATAATCAAAGAGCTTATCGCTACGCTAAGCGGGTTCACTCGCGCCTCCGCCCGAGAAAATACGGAAACAGCCCGACTGTCATCAGAGTTGTGCCTTGTCATGGTGCCTCATGAAGCCACATTGAATTATCTGATTAATTCGGGGGCGTGATCACCTCGACCAATCAGAAGACTCTATACTCCGAGACGTTGGTAGCGTCACCTAATGACGGGCTTGTGTTTCACTCTTTTTAATACTCACCCGACAGCTTGTCGAAGTAAGCTCTCTTAGGGGGCTTTTAGCACTGAAGAAAAATACCCTCCACTCTAGGGCTGTCCATGTACCTGTCTAGTCACTCCCAAGATGGAGTTTGAACTTATAACACGTTTTATGGTGACCAAATAAAAGCAATCTTTTCGAAAATTGCTGCCTTTAATTCGAACCACATAGCACCTGTTTGAAATAATGAGAGTTGGAGCAAACGTTGTTTACTAATTACTTATTTTGTGTTTTGACCATACACAACACATTAATCTATAATTTTCACAATATACATAGGTGTGTTACTAGAAATTATGACCGATTGTAATATGCACACTTTAGTTTCATGAGGTGGATTTCAGTGTATTGACGGGAGGTTGATGTATTTGGAATTGGATTCGATATATCAACCCATGCGAATGCATTGTTTCCACACCACTACAAGTATCGTATTCTACTTTGAATAAGCCCTGTGTGCTACGGTAAGGGCCGTGGGGAGTGGTGGTGCATGTGTTGGGGGGGGGGGGGCAATTTATCAGCATCCAACAGTCACTCAGACCTAACATATCAACAAATTTTCCTCCACAACTCCACTCCGCTCTCAAGCATGGCGTTACCAAAACACTCACAAGGCTTCTAGTTGGCTACTATCACGCTCACACCTTGTAGATGTTTTTTTTTATGGTTTTATACTTAATTTATCTATTCCAATCTCTCCGAAAACTATATCGCCATTCATTGATCATCAATTAGGTCTTAAACTGCTCATAGAAAGATCATGCATGCCAGATATCTCCTGAGCTGCCATCTTACCCAGTACCATCCATCCAGGTTGCTGGTACTTCAAGATGCACAAAACACGATTAATACTCCTACCTTCCCATCACAAAGCGTTTTCTGCATCAGTCATTCCATCTTCCACAACATGCACTTATCAACGGAGGATAAGGGTTGCTTTCCCATTCGCCACTTCGGGGAAGGGTCAAATGTTTTTAAACTGCTCCTGAGAGTGGGAGTGGGATAGCATACAAGAAATTGAAATACCAGGGTTTCATGTCTCATTCAATGATGAATGATGCCGATCCGGTGATGGACAGGGATAAGTGTGATGCTTCGACAACATCCCTCAGATGTCAAATACCTTAGTGACTAGGCGTTTTCGAGGCCGGGCTGTGAGAGAGAGAGAGGGAGATAGAGAGAGAGAGAGAGAGAGAGAGAGAGAGAGAGAGAGAGAGAGAGAGAGAGAGAGAGAGAGAGAGAGAGAGAGAGAGAGAGAGAGAGAGAGAGAGATGTAGAAATATTCCCGATTCTCAACAACTATATCTCAATGTATAGCCGTCAACACCTGTTGCTAATCGACAACACCTGTCATTGCCTGAAACCCTTTTACATGTCTACGTACCACTAAAGCCTGATGACTTTTACTTATTAGCAGAAAGATAGATTTTCGGTTTGTAACCATAACAAACACAGTGTTCGCATCGTCAACAATGTAGGAATGATATTAATTGGAAACAAACTTTTGATCTTACTAATAATGGTCGACTTCATCATCATGGTATTCATATAACGAATACTAGTTTGCAATGCCGAGTTTTTGTGGAGCTCCATGGTTGTCTTCGTCGGAGTTGGACAGATTGGAGGCAAGACAGCAGCAGTAACAAAGCGCAATACCGTAGCAGGTAAAGTAAAATGAAGCATAATCTAGCGCCTCTTAGCCATCAAATCAATGAGAGAGCGTGTTTTAGAAACAATTTCACCTTTCTAATTGAATACGAATATTAAATAGACTTTGAGATGTACCGCAATCACTTATGTTAGCAAGGAAAAGGTATACTATCCGTGTAAAACTGTTTGTGTTGGGTATACGACGCATGGTGGAATATATAGAGCAGCACACAGCACGTCATTTTACAGTCTTGATATCCATCTTCGAAGTAGTAAGGCAAATGAAATTGTTTCATGTGTTATTTTACCGACCGAAAAGGCTGAAAATGATCGTGCTTGACATTATTCTCCTCTCAGATTTTATATGTGCACATTTCAGTGTAGTACCACTTTTATAGTTTACGGTAGAGTGGTGGCCCGTAGGTCAAGGACGCGTTTGATATGACAAGTGGGGAAAATCGTAATAGAACAGTTTAACAATTTGTCCAAAAAACGACCCTGTCCACCACACGCGATCCAATATTGTACGAGAGAAAATGTATTATTTTTGTGCATATAGTGGTTATAGCGAATGTATAAATATATGGTGTATATCTAAGATGCTTTTAATAGCCCAACAGACCTAGAGTCGATCGGGTACTCTCTTCTCAAGCTCCACTTGGTTCATAAGAGTTAGCTTTTAAGTCTCATCTAATATGATTTATGTTCAACGCTGGGTTCAACTGCTCAATGTTTTTGTTCCTAACTATGATTTACCGCACTGTATAAGGTATAACTATAAGGCTTAAACTCGCCTATGCAAAGAAACTCCGCGCGAGATTTGTGATGCCGTGCATCCATTACGCAAAGCTACAAAATTCGCGAGATCGTTAATTGGCCCGCCTGTAGGTGTAATGTAAACTCGAAAGTCGTCGCCCAACTAGCGAGTGCAAGTTGAAACTACCGACCAAAATAAGTTGCGTCTCCCGACTTGTTTGAATAAATAGAGCACGCTGATAAGCTCACTCTGCGCCCACCAGATCAACGCAGTGGCGACAGCTTTTCTCGCCAAGAAATGCGCTACAACGTACGGGTGTTACGCTTTCTTAAATCAGCGAAAATAAGCGAATTCAATCATTGGTCTAGATGATAGTGATGAGAAGGTTTGGTTTCAGAGTATTGACATTATCTGCCGAAAGATGTTCTATTGGGAAGAGATATGCAGATAGAATCATTTTCACAGCGTGTTTTACCAACTGAACTTCACCCAGTTGGCTTGCTACCATGGCAGCGCTGGGCGCTGTGCTAGCGAAACTCAGTTAAAGGACATCAAAGGGCGATTGCTCGTTTCGCGTAGCGTCGAGTATGTGGCGAGATTTTATTCTGAGCTGCTTCATGAACTTCTCCATACAAATGTCACAATATCTCGCAAACGTGCTTCGTTGTCAGAAAGAGTGCTGGAGATACTAATGCAAATCGAGATTGAGTGTCCAGCTGTTCAGGACTTTGACTGTCAGAAAGCAGCTATGAACTTTATTGCTGATAAACGAATTAATGTGTATGCAATGTAATTATATTCATACATAGGCGTTTGTGGTGTTGTGTTCAGTTATCAATAAACATCTATTTGGACCCTCGAGTTTTTTGTGGACCCCCGAAATATGTTGGGGACCCTTGGGAATTTCAACCTGAGGACCCTTGATAATTTTTGGCTAGCGAGAGCCCTGATCATTTATCTGTGTAATTCTCAAAAAGCATTGATAGTGGGTCACACTGAGTTAGATGTCCATCAGATGAATATATACACAATGACAGTAGGAGCAGCTAGTGGGGGAGTAGCTCCACGAACAGTAATATCTACTCAGCCGTCTTGTAGGGTTAGTGGGGGAGTAGCCCAACACTACAACAGTCGGTTTTAATACCTTTATCTTTTAAGGGAGCACCCACAAGATTCCAAAGTGAGTGTGGCCATGCTTTATTTTGCCCTCTATCCTTCATGCCATCCCTGTCGACCTATATGAACATCATCAAGGATCTTGTGGAAGTGCCATGCCTAGTAATGACCGTTATAGCCCCACTCGTCAGGGTAGTGGATAGTAGGTTATACATTCACAAGCTATATCTATATGAATAAATGCCTCACATTGTTGTGATACTTCAATGTACATTTCGTCAAAGATCGTGAAAATTCTCCTGTGAACAAAACAAAACGGATACCCTACTTTTTTGGGGGTGAAATGATACCAGTATAATTGAGTCCAATCTGTGATCCATGCTATTTCTGAGGCAGTGGTTGAGTCAGATTGGTGTATTTTGGACGTGGACCTTTATATTAACCCAAATATGGCGCATGTTTGGCGCAGCTAGACATCTGAAGCTGAAAACGGATAGAGTGATAAAATCCAGAAAATTATGAAACTGCATAGGCCAAGTTGACCTGGTATTGCTCTTGGCTTTCTCTGGGGCTGATTTCTGCCTTTGTGGCAATGTGTTGCCCACCTTCTGTTGTAGGTAACACTAGTGCATGTGAGCTTGGTTGAACGTTAATAATGATCTTGTGTTTGTGACACCAATTTTGTGTGTGTACATTTGATTTTTGTGTGTTGTCAGGTTTGTTTCCTGTCAACCCCCTGACATGAGTTGCAATGTAGGCGATTAATAGCCTCGGCTAAAGATTAGAAAGTGCCCAGCATTCGTTCCGCTGAATGAGAAAAACTGACTCAATTATGTTCTGGAGAAAAAGGGCACTGATGCTATGGTTGGCTGTGAGTTCTTACCCAGGGATCATGTCTGATCCAGTCACTACAGCTGACACACTGCATTATGATCTTTTAACAGTGGATGCGACAACTCAGTTTATTCCAGGTGGGAGAATCGATTAGACTCATAACTATTTAATTAATGAATTTATCAGCTTGAATATTTACAATTGCTCTTTCTCATCTGCTTCTCTTTAGTTGTCTGTTATTTTTCACTTCTGGGATATGTTACGATGAATTTTCAAATTCACTCAACAGAAACATAAGGTACAGTTTGATGTGGCTGCCTGGGGAACTTTTTTTTGTCTAAGATGTGTAGAAGTCACCCAAATACTGGTATGAATTATGTATGATGTATTAAACTTTCAGTCTGTGACGGTCCATCACTCCCTAACAGCCAAATTATCCACCAATTTGATGGAAACTACAGTCAGGGAGAAATTATAGAAGTCACCTGCCATGAAGGGTATAGATTTCCTTCGAGCAGCCCGTCCATATTTATCAAATGCTTGAAACCTGGTATTTGGGTGGACCTCATGGATGACCCTGCTCTGCCAAATTGTGAATGTAAGTTACAATTATATTTCAATTCTTGTGTCTGAATGGTTGTATTTTATAACAGTATCCATCCAAGTTTTGTTTGTTCTTGCTTTTATGGCTATATATTGCTTGGGGACAACCCACAATGATATGTAGATGACACAACCAAACCCATTAACCTTTCCCTTAATTGGTATATTTCAGTAATTGGTGCTTGCCCAGTTCCTGTAATCCACCATGGGTCTGTTGCACCCAGCCCGACTGGCAACTACATGCCAAGGGATATTGCCCCAATCCACTGTAACCATGGATACACTTTGTCCCCGTCACTAGAGAGGCCATTCCTCAAATGTCAGAATGACGGCACCTGGGTACAACTCACTGGTTCTGATGAAATTCCAACATGCCAGAGTGAGTTGCCATCCTTTATGGCTTATAGTGTTGTTAATAATGTCCTAATACAACTGGATTTGACAAGATCTTGCTATTCACTGCCATGATTGGAAAATGGACCAGATTGCTTTGTTTCATTCTTGCAGGACACACTTGTGACAACCTCCCTGAAATACCCCATGCAGCTTACCAACTGCTCTCCACCAGTTCTCAGCAGGCTTCTGATGCCTACGAGGGCACCAAAGTTTACTACTATTGTAACGAGGGCTATCACTTCCTGAACAACGAGCGTGTTATTTTGGAGTGCCGTGGGGGCAGTTGGTTGGGTCATACACAGGCATGCACCAAAACAATCGTATCCTCCTGGGAATGTCCCACTCCTCCCAGCATCGCTCATGGTTACTACACTATATTCCACAGCAGCAGCATCAACCAAATACAGGCCATGTACTACTGTGAACAAGGGTACAAGAAGATGGGGAACACAACAATCATATGTCAGAATGGCCAGTGGCTGGGGGAAACCCCTACTTGTATCACACTGAGCAAAGGTTGCCTGCCTCCGCCTGTTATTGCACATGGAGTGTACAACTTCATCGGGGAGAGTGGTGCAGATGCTGTGGGGCGAGTGTCGGAGGGCGTTCACGTTTACTACACATGTGAGAGTGGATACAAGATGGGTTCCAGCAACATCTCTGTCTTGACCTGCTTTGACAGTCAGTGGGCTGGTGAAAACCCTCAATGCGGTGAGTACCATCTCTAAGTTCTCCTTCCCTCCCCATTAAAAACACTATAGCAATATACCAATGGCAGCTATGACAAGTAGATACTAATTGCAAGGCAATACTACATTTCTATTGTTTAATGCTATTCCATAAAACAATATTCGTTGGATGAAACATGAATGGACTTTCAGTAAAAAGGACTAATTGTGACCCTCCAATGGAGATTCCTCATGGCACATGGCACCTTAAATCCCTGCATCCTCACAATGATATTGGTGCTCAAATATCCTATAAGTGTGATGATGGATACAGAAGCCTAGGGGTGACGCGATTGGAATGTCTTGACAACGGTTACTGGTCTGATTATGCTCCCAGATGTCTACACACAGGTGGGCCTCACAAACTGATCACCCACCCTCCCATATTATTATTGATTGCTACTTCACGTTTACGCAGTTGAATTGATATTATCACAAGGGGGGGATCATCTTATATTTTTTAGCGTTACTTTCAAAATAACACAACTCATAATCGATAAGTTGTATTGTGGTTACAGAAAAGTACTGCCCAGATCCTGGTCCCCTTGAACATGGCTACTACATGTGTAGCCCCAACCACTGTAATCTCTTCAGCATTGGCACAGAAGTTCATTATATGTGCAAGAGGAACTACATGGTGGCTGGTACAGGTAGCAGTGTGATGATTGCCTGTATTGCTGGTGGTGTGTGGTCCCAGGATACACCTGTATGTCTGCCAGGTGAGTTAGGAGATACACATATTTTTGACTAGCCTTTACAATACCATGATTTTGTACAGATATATCTCCTATATATGATCTCAGTTGTACATCCCTTTGATGTTTGTCACCTGTGATTGACAGAGGCGGCTATGACTGGTGGTTTTTTCAACGCCAGTACCTTGACAGTGGTTGTCAGCACCTCGTGTGGGGTGTTGGGGGTTCTTGTTGTCATCATGTTACTCGTTGTCTTCAAGCAAAGGCGCTTGGGCGGCAGACTCCGTCTTTCAACACCGGCTTCTCCCCCTCCGACCCCTCCCCACCCTGGTTACGCCCTGCCGCCTAGAGAAGACTTGATGAACGATGAACATGACCGTGTGGCTCTGATTGCTTTTGCTAACGGAGTGTCCGTCATGTTGCCGAGCTATGAGGAGGCTGTACGTGGCAGACACCATTACACCGGTCCGCGTCTGGCACGCTTCAACAGTGACACCAGCAGCATGACTTCATCCACTCGCTCATCTAGTAGAGGAGAATACCGTCCCCTCCCAAGCCTGCCCCCAAATTTACGCCGACCTACGTCACGAGATGAACACCATGACCTACACCGCGACCCCTACCATGACCATCACCGTGACCCCTATCATGACCCTCACGACCATCACCGAAACTCAATAATCACTACAGCTAGTATTGCTACCCGTGACAATCTCTCCCTGGCTTTTGGCTCCATGGATACTATGAATGCCAGCGACAATACCTCCACTTCTGTCACAGTGGACACGTACGATTCAATGGCTTCCAATCCTTCACTAGCGCTGTCCCAACGCGCTGCTGCAGGAAGCATTCTCTCCTCATCAACCCATTCCAACCTCACCAATGAAGGTCTGAATGCATTATTTTTAAATCGTATGATATAGAAATCTGCCAGAATCTGAATTTATTGTTTAACAAGTAAAAAACCATTGCAGAAGACTAGGGAGGGTCCTTGGTAATTGATGTTTGAATTTTGCAGGTGCCCCTTTACGGACCGATCACAGCGTCAGCCCAGCTCCTATCTTGCACGTCCCTGGTGGGTCCAGTGAAATTTCAGATTCAACTACAGATATTGGTGGCAAAGAAGACTAGTCATGTACTCCGCTAACGGAACATTTATAATTATTTATAGTTTTTTTTTCTAGGACTTATATCACTTTATCCCTTGTGATGATGCATTCCTAATCAAATCATGAAATATATGGTGTTTTGTCTGTGTTTCTCATGTCTGTAAACTGAGTTATTATATTCACTTGTGGTTTTGTGAAATAAATTGTTAATATGTATTGTACGTTAAGTTTGAGGAGTCTGACCTCCTTTCAATTATATCCACATGAACTATGCCATTTCATCATCTGGACATTTAGGCTGTTGAGCAAACGTTTGTTTATTCACTGTAACCATTATCATAAAGTAGAATACCCAAGATTTAGAAAAATATACAATCAAATTTGCCTTGGTTTGTATGAAGATAAAAAAATATGCACTATCTAAGGTATCACCTAATGAAATGGGGATGCAAGTGCAAAAAGTCTCGAACGAGAAATAAGTCTAATATGTCAGCCACCGGCACAAGTTGCAATAAATTTGCATTAATATAAAACGGCTTCCATGCAAAACATCACACAGAACAGTTACAAATTGGGTATCGGACTAATTAAATTAACTGGACAATGACTAGGGCAGAAGAATTTGGGGGAAAAAGGCCTATGTATGAACTTCCCCAGAACTATATTGAATGACAGAGCAGCTGCCATCAATCAGCCAATCTTTATTTGCAGCTTGTGCAGCGTCTGCAACACCAGGCTGTAAACCCACAACCAAGTCGCACTTAATGGTACTCAGTGCGCACACAGGAGCTGGGTTGAAACCACGCAGAGCTTGAGTAAATGGTACAGTGGAGTCCCACTTGAAATCCCCAGTGAGTTTGCGATAATTCAAATCTCCTTTGAATATAATCAAATCTGCAGTCGAAAGGGTTTGATACAAGTCGGGGCTGACATCTTTCATCACAGCAAAATCATATGGTGTGCACCAGAAATCGTGAGTGACTAAGGTCCAGATTCCTTCATCAATCCACCGTGCCCATTTCTGACTGCATGCTTCCAGGATTTTGGATTGGGAAGACTCCAGTTTATTCAGGGTCCATTCCAAATCTTCCTTTGTGACATCAGACACAAACCATGGCATAGTTTTACCATGGAGTCTCACTTTGCTGACAACACCTGAAGATACCAGGAAATCAATGAAGCAGAGGTCTGACACGAGTTCAAAGCCAGCATTATCCAGCACCACATCAAGCTGGACTTGGCCAGAAGTGTCCAACAACTTCTTCTGAAGTAAGTTCCATACCGACTCGGTGTCATCTTGGAGAATGAATGGAGCTAATTTGACTAGTTGATCTACAGGATGGCCGGTCTGTGTGTTCTCAGAACCAGCCGACATGCACAGATCACATTTATTACCCCACAGCGCAATCTGAAACCAGAATAACTGTAATCATTGAAAACGTTCACATATTGCATTCCATTGCTGTAACAAAGGGCATTATTGAATATCTTCCCGATAAATAGACACCTGCCAACCTATTGTACTGTACTGACCTGTATCATCTTGGTGAAGTCAGGGAGAAGGTTCTGCTCCGTTGAGGTCATCATGTCTAGCATGTCATGGGCTAGAAGGTCAGCTGATGGTAGTGACGTGATGAGGGCATTATGCTTGTGACTTTCAAATGGATCAAGGCTCCTAAGATGCTTGCTGATTATAAAAATAAGATATCATTAGAAATTCAATATTACTGTATTTACCTGTGTTATGGATCGCACATGTGTATAGGTTGCACCTTTTTTACAATGAAGTATTACCTGGAAAATGACTATCATCAAGACAAGAAAAGTATATGGAATGTTGTTAATCACAACATTGTACCTGCTTTAAGTATACAATTTTTATACAGTTATAAGCAAGCATATCATAGCATAATCAAATTTAGCACGAGTTTGTCTCAAACTTCCAACTTTTATTTGGTGCCATCGAGACTGATTCAATATCATTGAGCCAGTAACCCTGGTAAAATATCTTATAGTGCAGAGAACAACACATATAACTGAGTAAACATGCAAGCCCCTTTGCTAACAGCTTAAGCCTATGACCGATGAAGTGTATCTGAGTGAGTCCTATCGGTGTCCGTGGCACCGAGGCCAGGTGGGGTGGATGGGAAAAGAGGGGTGGAGGGAATGTTGAGCAGGGAGGCTGTGGTGCCCGCCAAGGTGAGACGGAGGGAAGAATTTCACAATAACATGGTACTTGTCATTCTCCGAGCCAATGCTGGACCTATTCATACCCTGAACTTAGAAGTGTAGGAACCAAGTGGAAACTAGCTATGAAGAATTGAAGGCGCTTTTACCGGTTTAAGGTGACTTAAGCTTTAATGCCCCATTGTATGGGGAGGGCTTCCTCTTTACACCAGCAGCCATTTCATCCATTAGTGCTTGGTTCCCGATGCCAAGCTTCCGAGCAGCTATCTGCATATAATAATATACAGACATTATATAAAGATAGCAACTCCGCGCTCAGAGGGTTGTCATCGGGACTTAAAGCACCTGTGAACAGTGACACGTAAACTACGCTAACATCATGATGTCACACTTGACTTTGTAAGACACTTCCCGATTATTTATTCATGGTTCTGTTCAGTAGTTTTCCACATCGCGTGTATAAGCCGCACCCCCTTTTTTTGGTTCAAAATATGTCCCAAAATTTTGCGACCTATTCATGAGTTTATACAGTAGCTTATTCTCACACAATGGCACAACGTAATTTATCACAGGGGAGAACGTGCAACTCGATCCATACAAAACAAACCTGAGCAGAATAGCTTCATAAATTCTTCTGTAGAAGTAACATTCAGAATAAAGCCAGGTTGTCCAAAACCACAGCACATCACCCTTTTTCTCTATTTCTTCCAAGTAGGAATTCCAGGTAGAAGCATCGCTGTTGCCATCCTTCAATGCCAGGAAGGGCTTGTTGGTTTGTAATTCATTGCGGAGTTTGGATAAGCGTCCAATTATATCTTTCAAATCATCTGCACCATCCTTGAACACATTCAAAAGATCATATAATTTGGAAGTCAGGGATTGATGTCTTGAACTTACAAATAAGAAATGATCACACGTCATGATAATTGTCTACAACTTTGCGAATTATATTTCTGTGACTTAATATTTACGAGAACAGGAACTCACTTTACCAAGCTGTTCTAGTATTTCTCCTTTCTTACGATGAAGTACATCAACAGCCTTGGTTAATATCACCGGCATACGATCTTTTATGGTTGGGTAGGCAAAATCCCTGAAAGAGGTGAAGCTGACATAATTCTTATTATTTAACAATGATATAACATTTTTCACAATTCTGCTATGAAACAGTGCATTTGACTTCAGGAGTGGATAATCAGGTGAAGCTCGAGCTAAATAACAACTATTGCCCTCAAAGGAATAAAACTATGAATGGGTTGCTTGAGATTAAGTCTACCAGGCATGGTTAGGTTCAACTGTAGCCTTCTGTACAGTCTCAGCTTTAGTCTACCCATACCGCCCACTGGCAAAACTGCATTTCAACACTTATGCATCTAATTGTACACCATGATATGCAACAATATTTGGATTATTCTCATACAATGCACCCCAATTGAGTTTGGAAATAAGAATATTCCTTTACCTGGTGGTGTGGGGCAGGAAACTGCAAATATCAGAATGATTGTCCAAATTGTCTTATAGTTATACACACAATTTTTATAACATTCTTAATAATTCTTTCACTTATCTGCCCGACTGATGCTGAAAGAAGCCAAGTCCCCGATCAACTTGTCCCAATTGAAGCCCAAGTAGCCCGGCAGACTAACATCAGGTTTTATCACGTTGTTGGTCTAACAGAATAACCATCTATTTTATTGTCGATTCATACACATCCTGACAGAACACACCACTTTTTTCACGAAATATGCATGAGTTTCAGGCGATAAGTGTCAAGATAATGTTTTATATTCCTATCGACAGCTGAAAATATATTTGCGATACCGGTGATATTACCTTCCGAAATACAAGAGTGGAGGACGTATCCCAGAGAGCCCCAGAAACTTCCAATGTAAATATGGCAGTGAGAACATAGGCAACAAATATGAGCTAATTTTCCCTGTCCCCTTTTCCCCAAGTTTTCGTTGTTTTCTTCATAATTCGGTGTGGTATTTGTGCAACAGTGATTGTTTGTGGCCTTTTCTACATGTTAGACAAGGTCATTTTAGCTTTTAGCTTCTTGCCACAAATAGTCCCTGCAAACCAGCGTCTTGTTAGCTGCCTTGCCTATGTTCCGCTGGTCAGTTGCCGCCTCGCCACCATGTTGGCAAGTCAGGCCCAGATATTACTGCTTGGTGTGATTTTAGTCCGAGATACTCAATCACAGGAGTCTTAAGCTGTTGAAACTCGCCTTAAGTTCAGATAAATGTTCGGTGAGTTGATTTTATTAGATAAATCTAGATAAAACACGGGAACACTGATCTTTCCGTTGAATTCCCAAACTGAATTGTAGTAAGACGCCAGCACTAAGAGGGAGTACAGCAGCATGTCCCATTCTTGGTTTCTGAAGAGCTAAGCCCAAGGCAGACACTCGAGAGCTTATCGGGCCACAGGGATTCATATCAGAAGGTAGGTTGAAGATAGAAAGATATATATTTATCGACGTATGACCCAGACAGATGGTAGAACGAAGAGAGAAAGTTTTATATAATCGATCTAATGACCCCGGTACAACTAAAAAAAACAAGGGAGACAACGATCAGACGCATCCCTGGTGGAAAACTTCCCGAAAATTACTTTTTCGCAACATCAGCCAGAACTACAGAGCTCAGTTTACAGAAGTCGCCATTTGCCTCTATCTTTCATTTTTGCAGGATAAACACACATGCGCCAGCCAATGGGAGCACGGGACCACATTTGCCGCGGGGCAAATGGCGCCTTCTGTAAACTGAGCTCTGTAGTTGTGGCTGAAGTTGCGAAAAAGTGGTCAAATATGCGTTGAGAGGGTCTGCTCACGGCGTTCTACCATCTGTCGGGGTCATACGTCGATAAATATATATCTTTCTATTTTCAACCTACCTTCTGAAGTTTAGCTCCGGTCGTAACGGTAACATGAATTTATACCGTTACGAAGAGTTCATCAAACACAAGTCGGCGAGATCTCGTTTGGGTTGAAGGGCTATATTTCGCACCTAGAAAATAACATATATCAAGAGCCTTTACAAAAAATAGACCTTTCGCTCCAAAAAACTTACCACCACTCGACGCTATCCTTCAATAAATGCCATCGATAGTTCGTTTCCGAACAAATCGCGATACGAAGTCTGCCATTTTGGAAACTATTAATTCTCGCGATTTACCCGCATTGCCTTAGCATCCCAAGTGGGGGGCACTTACCCTAACTCGGATAGGGGTGTGCCGCGGGACCTCGAAAACCCGTACACGTTGTACTCGTTGAGGATGAGAAAGAGTATACTCCATCGTACAAGGTATTATGCGAATGTCTAACCCGTCGTAAAAGTCGAGATGTCGAAAAAACCACCCCCTTCGTGCGGCACATGTATACTATATCTTTACACTTAAGTGCCCCCCCCCCCCCCCCCCCGGGCTTAGCATGAGTCGTAGTCTTTCTGTGCATGCGCAGTGCATGTGGTCTTGAACTTGTAAACAAACATGTTGCTGTGTTTCTGACTTTTTACCGCTTCCCAAATTGATCAAACTATAAATAATTACCATGGATGAAATCCCCCGCCGAAAAGGGATAAAAAATCGTCCGTAAAACATCATTGCATTCTATAACTCCATCACTTGTGTATGTTTGGTGTTAGTAGCCCCCACTTGAGATGCTAAGGCAATCACGCGGGATGTTAGTGAGAATTGTCTGTCTGAATCGATCTAAAAATATTCGCGTTGCGTTGTTTCGAGAAACGGTAAGACGTCTACGCAGACGTCTTGTAGGGCTATCTGAAGTTCTGATACGAATCCCTGTGAATCAGGCAGCGCTGACAAAATGACATAGTTGTCACGCGTCATCACAACTTCCAGGGTCAGGGATGGTTCACCTTTGGATGTCATTCACTATGAGAGGAAGTGAGGTGAAACTTTTATCGCCGGACCGAATGTCAATGATAGTAAGGTCTGGTTACCTGCCACAAATGACAGGCGAAACATTGGATCGCCCGTATTGACCGTATTATCGCTCATATCATTTCACAACCTTTGTTGTTGAAACTAGATACTTACTCTTTGAATTTCCCTGACAAAGGCCGCGGTAAATCGAAACACTCCATTTCAAGCAAGAAAGTAATTGTGAGATAAGAAATAACGTGAGTGAACCCAAGAGGAGAGTGACGGGGTCCCGGTCGTCGTCAACGCTAACCCGGAACTGGTTGACAGATCATAAACAGACGTCATAACGTCGTCTTAACTGCGCGCTCAAGTTTCAAAACGCATTAGCCCTTAGCCACTGATATGAAAAGACACGACCTATTAGTTGCTGTGGGCGAGGGGCATTTTAAGACTCGAGTACCGGAGGTTACTACAATATCGTCGGCATAGAGACAATCATCATACACTCGTTAGCATACATACATGCTATTGTATAGTCATATATAGGAGGTAGCCCTACAGGACGTCTACATAAACAAAGTATACGTCCGCAGAGTAGATAATTTGAACCAAGTGGAGCTTGCGCTCCCTCAATAAGAGAGCACCCGATCCACTGTTGGGCTACCGCAGAGGTCTATATTTGCAGGGTTTCGAAAGACGAGGCTTCCCAAAATAACATACCACGTAGCTGCCACGGGACAAATAGGTGTCTATAGCTATCAAACTGGGTCTATAAGAGGTTTCGTCTTTAGCAATTTCACTGGGTCTCTGACTGGTTCGTTTTATAAATATCACACTGGGTCTATGCGAGATTTTGTCTATAGCTATTTCGCTGGGTCTATGAGAGGTTTCGTCTATGGCTATATCACTGTGTTTCTTGAAGGTTCGTTTCATAAATATCACACTGGGTCTATGCGAGATGTTGTCAATAGCTTCCTCACTGGGTCTCAGGAATGTTTGTTTTATAACTATCACACTGGGTCTATGAGAGGTTTCGTCAATAGCTATTACACTGGGTCTATGAGAGGTTTCGTCAATAGCTATCTCACTGGGTCTCATTTCAAGGTTCTTCGATAGCTACCTCACAGTGTATTTGAAGGGGTTATTTCTACAGCTTCCTCACTGGGAGGCAAGTTCCTTGGCTACCTCGTTGAGTCAGTGAAGGTGCGCTCCTTACATGTTTAGTCATAGGTTCGTTCTATGGCTTACTGGGTCTGCTAGAGGTTCGTTCTATGGCTACCTTACTGGGTCTGTAAGAGGTTCGTTCTATGGCTTACTGGGTCTGCTAGAGGTTCGTTCTATGGCTACCTTACTGGGTATGTTGGAGGTTCGTTCTATGGCTACATTACTGGGTCTGTAAGAGGTTCGTTCTAAGGCTACCTTACTAAGTCTGTAAGAGGTTCGTTCTATGGCTACCTTACTGGGTCTGTAAGAGGTTCGTTCTATGGCTACCTTACTGGGTCTGTAAGAGGTTCGTTCTATGGCTACCTTACTGGGTCTGTAAGAGGTTCGTTCTATGGCTACCTTACTGGGTCTGTAAGAGGTTCGTTCTAAGGCTACCTTACTGGGTATGTCGGAGGTTCGTTCTATGGCTACCTTACTGGGTCTGTAAGAGGTTCGTTCTATGGCTTACTGGGTCTGCTAGAGGTTCGTTCTAAGGCTACCTTACTGGGTCTGTAAGAGGTTCGTTCTATGGCTACCTTACTGGGTATGTTGGAGGTTCGTTCTATGGCTCCCTTACTGGGTCTGTAAGAGGTTCGTTCTAAGGCTACCTTACTGGGTCTGTAAGAGGTTCGTTCTAAGGCTACCTTACAGGGTATGTCGGAGGTTCGTTCTAAGGCTACCTTACTAAGTCTGTAAGAGGTTCGTTCTATGGCTACCTTACTGGGTCTGTAAGAGGTTCGTTCTATGGCTACCTTACTGGGTCTGTAAGAGGTTCGTTCTATGGCTACCTTACAGGGTATGTCGGAGGTTCGTTCTATGGCTACCTTACTGGGTATGTTGGAGATTCGTTTTATGGCTACCTTACTGGGTATGTCGGAGGTTCGTTCTATGGCTACCTTACAGGGTATGTCGGAGGTTCGTTCTATGGCTACCTTACTGGGTATGTTGGAGGTTCGTTTTATGGCTACCTTACTGGGTATGTTGGAGGTTCGTTCTATGGCTACCTTACTGGGTATGTCGGAGGTTCGTTCTAAGGCTACCTTACAGGGTATGTCGGAGGTTCGTTCTATGGCTACCTTACTGGGTATGTTGGAGGTTCGTTTTATGGCTACCTTACTGGGTATGTAAGAGGTTCGTTTTATGGCTACCTTAATTGGTCAGAACACACAAACGGTCAGTCACGGTCAGAATACATGCAACACAACCACGGTCAGAATGCATACCTAAACGGAACCCATTCATCGCAGTCACCATCAGAAGACACACTACACAGTCACAATAAAAAAAACCACCGACATTCAACACAGTCACGATCAGAAAACATGGACAATCAACACAGTTACGATCAGAAAACATGGACGATCAATACCGTCACAATCAGAAACATGAACACTCGACACAGTCACGATGAGAAAAAGTGGACAATCAACACAGTCATGATCAGAAAACACAGACACTCAACACCGTCACGATCAGAAAAAGTGGACAATCAACACAGTCACGATCAGAAAACAAAGACACTCAACACAGTCACGATCAGAAAACATGGATAATCAACACAGTCACGATCAGAAACATGGACACTCGACACAGTCACGATCAGAAAAAGCGGATAATCAACACGTACAGTCACGATTAGAAAACATGGACAATCAACACCGTCACGATCAGAAAAAAAACATGGAGCAAAGTCGTCACCAGATACGGTCCAAACACATACATGCTTATTGCCCGACTTGATTAATCAATGCATTACACAAGATGAAAACATGACAATAACAAGTTCGATATGCCAGGTATTGTAAGCTCCCATGAAGTTCAGACCGTGCTACAGTCATTACACTTATGACATTCGTATTTGTGACGTCATAGAGCACGTGCACGTTGTACGGCCAGGAAGCTCACTCTCATGGGCGACAGCTACTCATCGCTATAAAACAACACTAGCCTAGTTTTGCCAGGCCTGGGGATTATGGTGGGGTCATTGCGACTAAAGGAGTGGGTCGTGGTGGGCACTAGGGCGGGGTAACAGCGGAGATTAGGGAAAGGGTCTCGTCGGGCGTTAGGATGGGGCCACGGCGGGGATTAGGGCGGTGTCACGGTGGTTATTAGGGCGGGGTCACGGTGGGGACTAGGGCAGGTCACCTTGGGGATTAGGTCCGGGTCACGGTTGATATAAGGGGTGAGTCACCACTTGGGAAGACAGCGCAGAACGGCGATCTTAGCCTGCTATGATCGCATCGTTCTCCTCTCGATGCACCCGTTAAGGACATCAAGTCTCAACTACAAGGAGCACATTCAACGAACAATATGTTATTTATAAATATGGCAGACCAACATAAACACAGCGAGACCCATTGATTGGTACGAGTCCCAGCGTTGATGATAAACACATCGATGGATTAAAACTAATATAATAAATGACATATACGAGACAGTGAGGATGTGGGCCAGAGGCGGGGCCGTATTGTATTTCGGAATATGGGCAGACGGAGCCGTATTGTATTTCGGAATATGGGCAGGCGGGGCCGTATTGTATTCCAGAATATGGGCAGGCGGGGCCGTATTGTATTTCGGAATATGGGCAGGCGGGGCCGTATTGTATTCCAGAATATGGGCAGGCGGGGATGTATTGTATTTCGTAATATGGGCAGGCGGGGCCGTATTGTATTTCGGAATATGGGCAGGCAGGGATGTATTGTATTTCGGAATATGGGCAGGCGGGGCCGTACAGCATCGCAGAATATGGACAGGCGGAACCACGAGCGGATATTTGCATCACAATTGCAGGTTTGTTATGATTTGCTGTGCCGTCATTCATCTGTTCCAATGGATATATTTGTATTGTTGTTTACGAATGCATGAATGTAAGATATAAACCATAACCTACAAAGATATGCATGTCTGTATCTATGTAAACATGTATGCACACATGTGCGGGCATATTCAATTCATTGTTCGCTGAGCAGCTCTTACCATTGCCATTGCGATCGGATTTTGTCATATTGGGGCACTTGGTGAGCTTCACTCGGTCAATAGGTTGTATTGGGTTCGCACTTATTTCAATTTATTTGCTTACTCGTTGTGATGATATTGTGACACTAATAATATGTTATTATTTGACGATATGAGGTTACTATGTGTGTATCCAGATCCAAGATGACTGGATGCATGAACGGCCCGCGGCTACCTTGCTGGCAGACATATCCACCGAATGTTGATAGATGGCGAATGGTTTGTCTCGTCGTGGCCTGTTTGGGGATAACCACCACTGGACCAATATTGGGGTTTACGATCTATGCCAATGCATATAAGATATATTTGGACTAACACAGAGTCAACGTAAGACACCTAGTAACCACTTCATTCAATTAGGAGCGTAACGTCACATCTTATATTGTTTTTAATTCAAACATGTTCCATCCTTTTCCACCATTGCATTGTCGTACATCATATGAACTGAATGGAATTGAGCTCGCTACGAAGATATTTATCCCAACATTATGCTTCAGTGGAAGTCATAATTTCCCTGACGTTTCTTGTGGAATCAAGTGGATTTCATGTCCCACTCCTTCAAAATATTCTCGGATTTCGAATTCTTTGTTTGATTGGATCTGCACTTTCCGTCGTCGGATGTGTTCTGATGAGCATAGGTACCAACAATCCACAATCGACCATGGCCAGCTCACCGCTGCTCACTCTGTATGCTGTTATTTTATGTAAGTAGAGGAATTCTTTCCGTTTCCAAAACGATTTAGAATAGATCTTGTTGATGTCTGTTTAATATATTGCTGGCTCAGAATAATGTGAAACAGTATGGATGTATGTATTGTGATAAATAGAAGCGTCAGATTCCAATGTATGGTGATTTCATTTGACCAGGGGATTATTTTGTGTTTGCTTGCCGTTATATGCCCACACAATGTCAATCAATTGCTTTATTCATGGTGCGTTTGTTGCTCGATTTATAACATTAAACATTGGGTCTTTTTCAAAGAAGCTAATGTGATTGAAAATTTGGTTGTTACTGACAATACATGGTATTTACCCTGTTGCAGCATTTGGTGTAAGCACCATTGGCATTTCGTGCTTGGGTACGGCCACTAGTAACTACCGAGGCAACGTTCTCGGTAAGCTTGTAGGAGCGCTCACAGCAAGTTTCAGCATGGGCCGTTCTGTGACAGCACTTATTTATAACACATTTTTATCAATGGCGCATACTCTGAACCCTGGAAACAAAACTTGGGCGGCTTTTTCGTCCTCTTGGCCATCTACATTGGATCAAATGGAGTCTCGGCATTCGCCTTTCTAAACATTTATCCCCCACAAAAGGAAGAAACACCACTTGTTGTGGGTGGTTCATTATTGGACGACGAAGCTGACGGCTCAATGCAAAATCCAAATAAATTGTTGCATGATTCGCTTGAAATATCAAAACATACGAGTGTCCGCGGTTGGATCCTGATCAAAGACAAAGAGTTTCAGTTTCTCCTCTGGGGTTGGCTTCTACTTAGTGGGCCGCAGTTGACGCTTTACAACAACATCACCACCATTTTATTTTCGCTGGATGCTGCTACGTTAAACGGAGTTGTCACCATTGTTTGGCCATTAGTAGTCACTGTGTTCAGGGTTCTATCCGGACATATTAGTGATAAGACTATTGATAAAGTACCCAGGAGTTTGTATGCCCTAATTTCTGGTTGCATCCAGTTTGGTGCATTTATTCTTATTGGGTTTTTCCCAACCCCTTGGATTGTCGTAACAGCAATGGTTATCAGTGGAGCGATGTATGCAACTTACTGTACAATGTTTATGGCCATGCTTCATGAATTATTTGGGCCACTCTATTACTCATTGAATTACACTGGGTTTTTTTGCGGGACAGCTTTGTTGACTCTCGTCCTTCAACTCCTCTTCGGTTGGCTGTATGATGCTAAAGCAAAACTGTTACCATATATTGGTGAATCTTGTTCCGGCATCCAGTGTTTCCAGCTGTCAATGATTGTCTATATCTGCATTCAAGTGGTTGGCGTCATCTGCATTGCTGCTCTTTACAAAATGCATCGCATATCGTACTGCAACCGCTCCTCAGATCTAAACTCTAGAAATAACGGTTGATATCAAGGCAATGAGTTTCTTATATAATATCATATGCATGTATGTTTTTTATATACCGATCCCATGCGTGCGATGCGTATCGTTATAGATTTGTCAAACAACTTTGTCACAAATATTTGATGTCATCGTAATGAAATTATGTTGATTGATTTTATCTGCACGTGCGGAATTTTCTTTCGTTTATATCTCATCAAGTATCCAGGGAACATTCATGTTTATAACCTGCAGGTCACATGCAACAAACATACACCAGCCACCAGCACGGAAATGTTGACCAATACAGCATAAATATATATATATATATATATATATATATATATAGATATATATATATATATATATATATATATATATATATATATATATATATATATATATATATATATATATATATATATATATATATATATATATATATATATATATATATATATATATATCTATATATATATATATATATATATATATATATATATATTTATATATATCGAGTAAAAGGCCTAGGCCAGTGAAATAGCTTATGGCTTTTTAGAAATGCACAGTGAGTGAGACAAAAGGTTGGAGTAGACTTTGCTCGAAGGTCTGGTTCTTTTAAAAAGAGAGCTTACTTGTACCCCTGATAAATGACGATTAACATCTTGTACTTCTGTTAAAATTCATGAATATGCACAATGCAGCATGCGTTTTAACAGTTGAAATCCATGTTTTATCAATGACGACTTACTCTCGCCTAACGTGTTGTATTAGTTACATTTTGTACAAAATATTTATTTATGACGATATAAATATTCTATAATGCGTTATATATATATATATATATATATATATATATATATATATATATATATATATTTATATGCATATATACATATATATATATGTATTTATATATATCTTTATATACATATATATATATCTATATATATATATATATATATATATATAAATACATAAATATTGTGACTAATTAATGGCGATTAAAATTGTGCAACATTATGGCATACATTTTTGTACAACGTCTTTAATGAATTCCATAGAACATACTGTCATTCATGTTCAATAAATGACTATATAGATGATGTTCTGCATGAATCATTGGTGACGATGCATATATCGCACTGTGGGTTACATAAATGACCCTTGTTATTTTGTATTACTTGTTTTTAATGATGGCGAGGGTCATATTGTTGCTTGTGTTTCATTGATGACGAAAAACAAACTGTTCAGCGTTTATTGTCGGTGACTATCCTACTGGACTGTGTTTGAATGATAGTGTAAGGGAAACGAACAGCTCCAGCCAACTACAGACCTATGTCTCTAATTTCTATCTGCAGCCAATATACTCAAACATATAATCTACACCGAATTCCGCCTGATCAACATAACCGATTCAGAAAACGAAGTTCGCAGCAATTACTCTCGATCTAGGACATCGCAACAGGGATCGGGGAAGGCCAACAGATAGGTACAATGCTATTGGACTTAAGTAAAGCATTTGACGAAGTCCTACACCAGGACCTGTCACTTAAACAAGGCCACTACGTGTTGCAGACGGCAGGGAAGACGAGGTATGTGTATACAACGACAACAACTTTATTGTACAACAGCGACGTCTCTGCTTGGCCGCTCGACGAGAATTCCCAGCAAACGCACATGATTTCTTCTCTTATACGCCCAGCATCGTGGCCTAGAGATTACGTGACCTTATAGGCGGCGAGGTCACTCCGCAATATACGTCATCTGAGAGCCTACTGTAAATTGATCCAAACTTTCTTGGCGATGTCAGCAAACACTCATCGGTAGATATTCCTCATCCACAGACAGATTGACACCTGAAGTGACTCGGGACAGTCTTGGGTTCCCTTCTCTTTCTGCTGCTTCTAATCTACCAGAGAGGGTACAACTCGTCACTGGACTGCTCGCTTACGATGGCCTCCTGTGACGGAAAATCAAATCTTTATGATGACTCAACAACCCTGCAAAAAGATCTGCAAAAGTTTGAGAAGTCATTTAACTTATCAAATGGTGGAGGTGATCCGGATCAATTCCAGCTGTGGGAAATACCATACCTGACAAGCTAATCTGAACCGACTTCGTGGATGTTACAAATGAGAAGCAACCTCGTGGATGTTAAAACTGAGATGGCCAACAGCTACCTCGTGGATGAACCAACTGAGAAGGCCAACATCAACCCCGTGGATGTAACAACTGAAAAGGCGAACAGCAACCTCGTGGATGTAACAACTGAGAAAGCCAACAGCAACCTCGGCTTCCTGAGGAGAAACTTGACCAGCTTGCCAACAGAAATTGAAGCACAGTGCTACAAACCGCTGGTGAGACCTAGTGTGGAATACGCTTCTGCTGAATGAGAACCAACATCAGCAAACCTGAAGCATTCGAATGACGTGCAGCACGATGTATAACCAGAGACCACAGAACCACCATCCGCACAGACCAGATGGTTAAAATAATGGTCAGGCGGGCATTGCCGCAAGGAAGGTCTAATGCAAAACTAACGATGAAGCATCCCATCACCTTCGACCTGGTGGTCATCCCTGCAACAGTATACCTCCATCCAGCCAATTCCACAACCTGTGGCCATATACTCCACTGATAACCAACATTCTGCAGAACTGATTTGTTCGGATATGCTGTCATTACATCAGTAGAACCAACTGACGTAACACTTGATCACAGCCTAAGCCCATTGTTCTTAAATAGAACATGACTTGTAGTCACCTATATATAACTCCATTCTCTAGAATGAACCCAGCCCCCAAGGGGTAGAAGAAGAAGTTTGGCACATAGTGTTAATTGATCTATTATTAGCGATTGACATGTTATGCTGCGTGTTAAATTGATGACGGCAGATATTGTTCGCTGTTTATTGTCGAGGGTGAAAGACAGACTGCACAACTTGTCTTATCATTAATAATTTAAGGTGTTTAATTGATGACGGGTGACATTTTGTACTTTGTGTTTTGTTGATGACAATAGACATATTGTTTCGTTTAAGTCAATGGATATGGAAGAGTGATAGTGCAATTTATTTCACGTCATTATAACAGTAGTTATGAGGTTTAATATTGGATCCTGTGCAGTGGGTGTCATAATGGCTGTTCCCGGCGAGGTCAGGGATAAGTCATAGCGGTGCCACAATTGTGTATTTCTGGTGGCTGAGATTTACGTTTTACTGATGGTTGTCGCCGCAACCACACCCTGTCTAGCAACCAAGGGAATCTGACTAACTAGTAATTCATTCTGTACCTGCCCGACATTTTCGTGGAGGGCAAGGCTGCTGACCTATGGTCATACGGGTCAAGTCCCGGATATCCCACGAAGACAATATGTCAGCCTATTGAGCATGTGGGATGCCTCTCTAAATAGAATGTGATTTTCGGTATCAGATGCCTGCATATATTGCTTGTGTATTTTTATAAGGAATATCTGCTATATTTTGTACAACGTCAATTACTGAATATGTTTCAGCCTTTGGATATGCTTTAAGATAAATGAATAATTTATTTTTGCTTAAACTTAATTTCTTGGTATCAATACCTGTTACAACAATGTAGATAACACCAGTTAGAAAATACACAAGAGGCAGAGAACGAGATGAAGCAGGTACCAGATGACATAACAAGAATACGAGAGGATCCGTCATGCTAGTTATGCGGACTGTTATGATGGCATCAGTAGTGTATCAGACTCAATGGTAGCAACGCTATCGTATCGGGCCGTTATGTTCGTTACTTTAAAATATGGGGAAATATTGGTCTATGTACTATAGTATCAAAGTGTAATGGACGTTTCACAAGCGTATCAAGCTTGAATGGTCGTCTAGAGTATCAGTGGTGTATCGAGCTTTATGGGGGATACGACAGCAGCAGACAGTAATGGTTGGTACAGTAGAGAACCGAAAGTGTGGACCAGTCAAGGGTCACGGGAAAGCAAGCCAGCTGATCCGTGGGACCCTTTATAAAGACCACAGATGGGTCAGTCACGGAAATCATCTAGTCAGGGACAAGATTCAGCCACGGGATTCCATGGAGTTTCATTGCTGAAAATAAATAAACCAAATAAGGACCCACCAATAGCGTGGGTTGGTCAAAGTCCTCTGGGGAATCAAACTCCCAGAGCACGATGTGACCAGCCTGGCCTATCGTGTGGACCGGTCAAGGGTCACGGGAAAGCAAGTCAGCTGACCCGCGGGACCCTTTATAAGGACCACAGATGTGTCAGTCACGGAGAGCTACCTAGCAAAGAGACGAAGATATCTGACAAAGATTCTTATCCAGATTCCAGGAAAGCTATAAAGCTAAACTTGAATAAACAACAAGAACCCTGCTCCTGGACTCGTGTTATTTCTCTGGCTAGTCCCCACTCAAGCAACTACAGTCAGCAACGTTATCCTATAAACGAAGGAGCGCGTATAGGTATTATAGGCGAAGAAGTTAAGCATAACAATTGTATCCCTGAATATGGAATGGGGGGGCCCTATAGCATTCCAAAATATGGACAGGCGGGGTCGTAATGTATTTCTGAATATGGGCAGGCGGGGACGTATTGCATTGCAGAATATGAGCGGACGGGGCTGTATTGTATCCCTGAATATGGACAGACGGGATTGCATTGTATCCCTAAATATGGAATGGGGAGCCGTATAGCATTCCAGAATATGGACAGGCGGGGCCGTATAGCATTCCAGAATATGGACAGGCAGGACCGCGAGCGGATATTTGCATCACAATTGCAGGTTTGTTATGATTTGCTGTGCTGTAATTCATCTGTTCCAGTGGATTTATTGGCATGGTTGTTTACCATAACTTACAAAGATATGCATGTCTGTATCTATGTAAACATGTATGCACACATGTGCGGGCGTGTTCAATTCATTGTTCGCTGAGCAGCTACAACCATTGCCATTGCGGTCGGATGTTGTCATATTGGGGCGCTTGGTTAGGTTCACTCGGTCAATAGGTTGTATTGGGTTCGCACTTATTTCGATCTATTTGCTTACTCGTAGTGATGATATATTGTGACACTAGTATTATGTTGTTCTTTGACGATATGAGGTTACTATGTGTGTATCCAGATCCAAGATGGCTGGATGCATGAACGGTTCGCGGCTACCTTGCTGGCAGACCACCGAATGTTGATAGATGGCGAATGGTTTGTCTCGTCGTGGCCTGTTTGGGGATAACCACCACTGGACCAATATTGGGGTTTACGATCTATGCCAATGCATATAAAGATATATTTGGACTAACACAGAGTCAACATAAGACACCTAGTAACCACTTCATTCAATTAGGAGCGTAACCAACACTTAATATTGTTTTTAATTCCATCCTTTTCCATCATAACATTGTCGTACATCATATGAATTGAATGGAATTGAGCTCGATAGGAGATATTTATCCCAACATTATGCTTCAGTGGAAGTCATAATTTCCCTGACGCTTCTTGTGGAATCAAGTGGATTTCATGTCCCACTCCTTGAAAATATTCTCGGATTTCGGATTCTTTGTTTGATTGGATCTGCACTTTCCGTCGTCGGATGTGTTCTGATGAGTATAGGTACCAACAATCCACAATCGACCATGGCCAGCGCACCGTTGCTCACTCTGTATGCCGTTATTTTATGTAAGTAAAGGAATTCTTTCCAAAATGATTTTGAATAGATCGTGTTGATGTCTGTTTAATATATTGCTGGCTCAGAATAATGTGAAACAGTATGGATGTATGCAGTGTGATAAATAGAAGCGTCAGATTCCATTATGTGGTGTTTTCATTTGACCAGGGGATTATTTTGTGTTTGCTTGCCGTTATATGCCCACAAAATGTCAATCAATTGCTTTATTCATGGTGCGTTTGTTGCTCGATTTATAACATTAAACATTGGGTCTTTTTCAAAGAAGCTAATGTGATTGAAAATTTGGTTGTTACTGACAATACATGGTATTTACCCTGTTGCAGCATTTGGTGTAAGCACCATTGGCATTTCGTGCTTGGGTACGGCCACTAGTAACTACCGGGGCAACGTTCTCGGTAAGCTTGTAGGAGCGCTCACAGCAAGTTACAGCATGGGCCGTTCTGTGACAGCACTTGTCTATAACACATTTTTTATCAATGGCGCATACTCTGAACCCTGGAAACAAAACTTGGGCGGCTTTTTCGTCCTCTTGGCCATCTACATTGGATCAAATGGAGTCTCGGCATTCGCCTTTCTAAACATTTATCCCCCACAAAAGGAAGAAACACCACTTGTTCTGGGTGGTTCATTATCGGACGACGAAGCTGACGACTAAATACCTGATTCGCTTGAAATATCAAAACATACGAGTGTCATCGGTTGGATCCTGATCAAAGACAAAGAGTTTCAGTTTCTCCTCTGGGGTTGGCTTCTACTCAGTGGGCCGCAGTTGACGCTTTACAACAACATCACCACCATTTTATTTTCGCTGGATGCTGCTACGTTAAACAGAGTTGTCACCATTGTTTGGCCATTAGTAGTCGCTGTGTTCAGGGTTCAATCCGGACATATAGTACCCAAGAGTTTGTATGCCCTAATTTCTGGTTGCATCCAGTTTGGAGCATTTATTCTTATTGGGTTTTTCCCAACCCCTTGGATTGTTGTCACAGCAATGGTTTTCAGTAGAGCGATGTATGCAACTTAATGTACAATGGCCATGCTTCATGAATTATTTGGGCCACTCTATTACTCATTGAATTACACTGGTTTTCTTTGCGGGACAGCTTTGGTGACTCTCGTCCTTCAACTCCTCTTCGGTTGGCTGTATGATGCTAAAGCAAAACTGGTACCATATATTGGTGAATATATATGGTATATATATATATATATATATATATATATATATATATATATATATATATATATATATATATATATATATCTATATATATATATATATATATATATATATATATATATATATATATATATATATATATATAGAGATAGAGAGAGAGAGAGAGAGAGAGAGAGAGAGAGAGAGAGAGAGAGAGTAGAAGGCCTCGGCCAGTCAGATAGTTCCTGGGTTTGTAGAAATTCACAGTGAGTGAGACCAAAGCTGGAGTAGACTTAAATCGAAGGTCAGTTTTTTCACATAGACAGCTTACCTTTTCCCCTGATGAATGACGATTAACATATTGTACCGCTGTTCAAATTCATGAAGATACACAATGCAGCATATATATTTTTTAACAGTTGGAATCCATGTTTTATCAATGACGACATAAAACTCGCCCAACGTGTTTTATTCGTAACATTTTGTACAAAATATGTAATTTAAGACGATTTACATATTCTACGAAGCGTAACACACACACACACACACACACACACACACACACACACACACACATATATATATATAGATATAATATATATATATATATATAAATATATATATAAATATATTATAAACATGTTTATATATATATATCTATATATATATAATTTATATATATACATATATATATATATATATATATATATATATATATATATATATATATATATATATATATATATATATATATATATATATATATATATATATTATGGCTAATTAATGACGATTAAAATTGTGCAATGTGTTCTATACATTATGGCATACCTTTTGTAAAACGTCTATAATGAATTCCAAAGAACATACTGTAATTCATGTTCAATAAATGACGATATTGATGGCGAGGGTCATATTGTTGCTTGTGCTTCATTGATGACGAAAAACAAACTGAGAGCCTACTGTAAATTGATCCAAACTTTCTTGGCGATGTCAGCAAACACTCATCGGTAGACCCATTAACAGCTGAAATGACTCCGGACAGTATTGGGTACCCTTCTCTTTCTGCAGTTTCTCATCTACCAGAGAGGGTACAATCCGTCACCGGACTGCTTGCTTAAGATGACCTCCCGTGGAGGAAAATCAATTCTTTATATGACTCAACAACCCTGCAAAAAGATCTGCATAAGTTTGAGAGATTGGAACAGGACGTGTTGAAGTCATTTAACTTATCAAATGGTGGAGGTGATCCGGATCAATTCCAGCTGAACCGACTTCGTGGATGTTACGAATGAGAAGGCCAACAGCAACCTCGTGGATGTAAAAACTGAGATGGCCAACAGCAACCTCGTGGATGAACCAAATGAGAAGGCCAACATCAACCCCACGGATGTAACAACTGAAAAGGCGAACGCAACCTCGTGGATGTAACAACTGAGAAAGCCAACAGCAACCTCGGCTTCCTGAGGAGAAACTTGACCAGCTTGCCAACAGAAATTGAAGCACAGTGCTACAAACCGCTGGTGAGACCTAGTATGGAATACGCTTCTGCTGAATGAGAACCAACATCAACAAACCTGAAGCATTCGAATGACGTGCAGCACGATGTATAACCGGAGACCATAGAACCACCATCCGCACAGACCAGATGGTTAAAATAATGGTCAGGCGGGCATTGCCGCAAGGAAGGTCTAATGCAAAACTAACGATGAAGCATCCCATCACCTTCGACCTGGTGGTCATCCCTGCAACAGTATACCTCCATCCAGCCAATTCCACAACCTGTGGCCATATACTCCACTGATAACCAACATTCTGCAGAACTGATTTGTTCGGATATGCTGTCATTACATCAGTAGAACCAACTGACGTAACACTTGATCACAGCCTAAGCCCATTGTTCTTAAATAGAACATGACTTGTAGTCACCTATATATAACTCCATTCTCTAGAATGTACCCAGCCCCCAAGGGGTAGAAGAAGAAGTTTGGCACATAGTGTTAATTGATCTATTATTAGCGATTGACATGTTATGCTGCGTGTTAAATTGATGACGGCAGATATTGTTCGCTGTTTATTGTCGAGGGTGAAAGACAGACTGCACAACTTGTCTTATCATTAATAATTTAAGGTGTTTAATTGATGACGGGTGACATTTTGTACTTTGTGTTTTGTTGATGACAATAGACATATTGTTTCGTTTAAGTCAATGGATATGGAAGAGTGATAGTGCAATTTATTTCACGTCATTATAACAGTAGTTATGAGGTTTTAATATTGGATCCTGTGCAGTGGGTGTCATAATGGCTGTTCCCGGCGAGGTCAGGGATAAGTCATAGCGGTGCCACAATTGTGTATTTCTGGTGGCTGAGATTTACGTTTTACTGATGGTTGTCGCCGCAACCACACCCTGTCCAGCAACCAAGGGAATCTGACTAACTAGTAATTCATTCTGTACCTGCCCGACATTTTCGTGGAGGGCAAGGCTGCTGACCTATGGTCATACGGGTCAAGTCCCGGATATCCCACGAAGACAATATGTCAGCCTATTGAGCATGTGGGATGCCTCTCTAAATAGAATGTGATTTTCGGTATCAGATGCCTGCATATATTGCTTGTGTATTTTTATAAGGAATATCTGCTATATTTTGTACAACGTCAATTACTGAATATGTTTCAGCCTTTGGATATGCTTTAAGATAAATGAATAATTTATTTTTGCTTAAACTTAATTTCTTGGTATCAATACCTGTTACAACAATGTAGATAACACCAGTTAGAAAATACACAAGAGGCAGAGAACGAGATGAAGCAGGTACCAGATGACATAACAAGAATGCGAGAGGATCCGTCATGCTAGTTATGCGGACTGTTATGATGGCATCAGTAGTGTATCAGACTCAATGGTAGCAACGCTATCGTATCGGGCCGTTATGTTCGTTACTTTAAAATATGGGGAAATATTGGTCTATATACTATAGTATCAAAGTGTAATGGACGTTTCACAAGCGTATCAAGCTTGAATGGTCGTCTAGAGTATCAGTGGTGTATCGAGCTTTATGGGGGATACGACAGCAGCAGACAGTAATGGTTGGTACAGTAGAGAACCGAAAGTGTGGACCAGTCAAGGGTCACGGGAAAGCAAGCCAGCTGATCCGTGGGACCCTTTATAAAGACCACAGATGGGTCAGTCACGGAAATCATCTAGTCAGGGACAAGATTCAGCCACGGGATTCCATGGAGTTTCATTGCTGAAAATAAATAAACCAAATAAGGACCCACCAATAGCGTGGGTTGGTCAAAGTCCTCTGGGGAATCAAACTCCCAGAGCACGATGTGACCAGCCTGGCCTATCGTGTGGACCGGTCAAGGGTCACGGGAAAGCAAGTCAGCTGACCCGCGGGACCCTTTATAAGGACCACAGATGTGTCAGTCACGGAGAGCTACCTAGCAAAGAGACGAAGATATCTGACAAAGATTCTTATCCAGATTCCAGGAAAGCTATAAAGCTAAACTTGAATAAACAACAAGAACCCTGCTCCTGGACTCGTGTTATTTCTCTGGCTAGTCCCCACTCAAGCAACTACAGTCAGCAACGTTATCCTATAAACGAAGGAGCGCGTATAGGTATTATAGGCGAAGAAGTTAAGCATAACAATTGTATCCCTGAATATGGAATGGGGGGGGCCCTATAGCATTCCAAAATATGGACAGCGGGGGGTCGTAATGTATTTCTGAATATGGGCAGGCGGGGACGTATTGCATTGCAGAATATGAGCGGACGGGGCTGTATTGTATCCCTGAATATGGACAGACGGGATTGCATTGTATCCCTAAATATGGAATGGGGAGCCGTATAGCATTCCAGAATATGGACAGGCGGGGCCGTATAGCATTCCAGAATATGGACAGGCAGACCGCGAGCGGATATTTGCATCACAATTGCAGGTTTGTTATGATTTGCTGTGCCGTCATTCATCTGTTCCAATGGATATATTTGTATTGTTGTTTACGAATGCATGAATGTAAGATATAAACCATAACCTACAAAGATATGCATGTCTGTATCTATGTAAACATGTATGCACACATGTGCGGGCATATTCAATTCATTGTTCGCTGAGCAGCTCTTACCATTGCCATTGCGATCGGATTTTGTCATATTGGGGCACTTGGTGAGCTTCACTCGGTCAATAGGTTGTATTGGGTTCGCACTTATTTCAATTTATTTGCTTACTCGTTGTGATGATATTGTGACACTAATAATATGTTATTATTTGACGATATGAGGTTACTATGTGTGTATCCAGATCCAAGATGACTGGATGCATGAACGGCCCGCGGCTACCTTGCTGGCAGACATATCCACCGAATGTTGATAGATGGCGAATGGTTTGTCTCGTCGTGGCCTGTTTGGGGATAACCACTACTGGACCAATATTGGGGTTTACGATCTATGCCAATGCATATAAAGATATATTTGGACTAACACAGAGTCAACGTAAGACACCTAGTAACCACTTCATTCAATTAGGAGCGTAACGTCACATCTTATATTGTTTTTAATTCAAACATGTTCCATCCTTTTCCACCATTGCATTGTCGTACATCATATGAACTGAATGGAATTGAGCTCGCTACGAAGATATTTATCCCAACATTATGCTTCAGTGGAAGTCATAATTTCCCTGACGTTTCTTGTGGAATCAAGTGGATTTCATGTCCCACTCCTTCAAAATATTCTCGGATTTCGAATTCTTTGTTTGATTGGATCTGCACTTTCCGTCGTCGGATGTGTTCTGATGAGCATAGGTACCAACAATCCACAATCGACCATGGCCAGCTCACCGCTGCTCACTCTGTATGCTGTTATTTTATGTAAGTAGAGGAATTCTTTCCGTTTCCAAAACGATTTAGAATAGATCTTGTTGATGTCTGTTTAATATATTGCTGGCTCAGAATAATGTGAAACAGTATGGATGTATGTATTGTGATAAATAGAAGCGTCAGATTCCATTGTATGGTGATTTCATTTGACCAGGGGATTATTTTGTGTTTGCTTGCCGTTATATGCCCACACAATGTCAATCAATTGCTTTATTCATGGTGCGTTTGTTGCTCGATTTATAACATTAAACATTGGGTCTTTTTCAAAGAAGCTAATGTGATTGAAAATTTGGTTGTTACTGACAATACATGGTATTTACCCTGTTGCAGCATTTGGTGTAAGCACCATTGGCATTTCGTGCTTGGGTACGGCCACTAGTAACTACCGGGGCAACGTTCTCGGTAAGCTTGTAGGAGCGCTCACAGCAAGTTACAGCATGGGCCGTTCTGTGACAGCACTTATTTATAACACATTTTTTATCAATGGCGCATACTCTGAACCCTGGAAACAAAACTTGGGCGGCTTTTTCGTCCTCTTGGCCATCTACATTGGATCAAATGGAGTCTCGGCATTCGCCTTTCTAAACATTTATCCCCCACAAAAGGAAGAAACACCACTTGTTGTGGGTGGCTCATTATTGGACGACGAAGCTGACGGCTCAATGCAATATCCAAATAAATTGTTGCATGATTCGCTTGAAATATCAAAACATACGAGTGTCCGCGGTTGGATCCTGATCAAAGACAAAGAGTTTCAGTTTCTCCTCTGGGGTTGGCTTCTACTTAGTGGGCCGCAGTTGACGCTTTACAACAACATCACCACCATTTTATTTTCGCTGGATGCTGCTACGTTAAACGGAGTTGTCACCATTGTTTGGCCATTAGTAGTCACTGTGTTCATGGTTCTATCCGGACATATTAGTGATAAGACTATTGATAAAGTACCCAGGAGTTTGTATGCCCTAATTTCTGGTTGCATCCAGTTTGGTGCATTTATTCTTATTGGGTTTTTCCCAACCCCTTGGATTGTCGTAACAGCAATGGTTATCAGTGGAGCGATGTATGCAACTTACTGTACAATGTTTATGGCCATGCTTCATGAATTATTTGGGCCACTCTATTACTCATTGAATTACACTGGGTTTTTTTTGCGGGACAGCAGCTTTGTTGACTCTCGTCCTTCAACTCCTCTTCGGTTGGCTGTATGATGCTAAAGCAAAACTGTTACCATATATTGGTGAATCTTGTTCCGGCATCCAGTGTTTCCAGCTGTCAATGATTGTCTATATCTGCATTCAAGTGGTTGGCGTCATCTGCATTGCTGCTCTTTACAAAATGCATCGCATATCGTACTGCAACCGCTCCTCAGATCTAAACTCTAGAAATAACGGTTGATATCAAGGCAATGAGTTTCTTATATAATATCATATGCATGTATGTTTTTTATATACCGATCCCATGCGTGCGATGCGTATCGTTATAGATTTGTCAAACAACTTTGTCACAAATATTTGATGTCATCGTAATGAATTTATGTTGATTGATTTTATCTGCACGTGCGGAATTTTCTTTCGTTTATATCTCATCAAGTATCCAGGGAACATTCATGTTTATAACCTGCAGGTCACATGCAACAAACATACACCAGCCACCAGCACGGAAATGTTGACCAATACAGCATAAAATATATATATATATATATATATATATATATATATATATATATATATATATATATATATATATATATATATATATATATATATATATATATATATATATATATATATATATATATATATATATATATATATATATATATATATATATATATATATATATATATATATATATATATATATATATATATATATATATCGAGTAAAAGGCCTAGGCCAGTGAAATAGCTTATGGCTTTTTAGAAATGCACAGTGAGTGAGACAAAAGGTTGGAGTAGACTTTGCTCGAAGGTCTGGTTCTTTTAAAAAGAGAGCTTACTTGTACCCCTGATAAATGACGATTAACATCTTGTACTTCTGTTAAAATTCATGAATATGCACAATGCAGCATGCGTTTTAACAGTTGAAATCCATGTTTTATCAATGACGACTTACTCTCGCCTAACGTGTTGTATTAGTTACATTTTTGTACAAAATATTTATTTATGACGATATAAATATTCTATAATGCGTATATATATATATATATATATATATATATATATATATATATACATATATATATATTTATATGCATATATACATATATATATATGTATTTATATATATCTTTATATACATATATATATATCTATATATATATATATATATATATATATATATATAAATACATAAATATTGTGACTAATTAATGGCGATTAAAATTGTGCAACATTATGGCATACATTTTTGTACAACGTCTTTAATGAATTCCATAGAACATACTGTCATTCATGTTCAATAAATGACTATATAGATGATGTTCTGCATGAATCATTGGTGACGATGCATATATCGCACTGTGGGTTACATAAATGACCCTTGTTATTTTGTATTACTTGTTTTAATGATGGCGAGGGTCATATTGTTGCTTGTGTTTCATTGATGACGAAAAACAAACTGTTCAGCGTTTATTGTCGGTGACTATCCTACTGGACTGTGTTTGAATGATAGTGTAAGGGAAACGAACAGCTCCAGCCAACTACAGACCTATGTCTCTAATTTCTATCTGCAGCCAATATACTCAAACATATAATCTACACCGAATTCCGCCTGATCAACATAACCGATTCAGAAAACGAAGTTCGCAGCAATTACTCTCGATCTAGGACATCGCAACAGGGATCGGGGAAGGCCAACAGATAGGTACAATGCTATTGGACTTAAGTAAAGCATTTGACGAAGTCCTACACCAGGACCTGTCACTTAAACAAGGCCACTACGTGTTGCAGACGGCAGGGAAGACGAGGTATGTGTATACAACGACAACAACTTTATTGTACAACAGCGACGTCTCTGCTTGGCCGCTCGACGAGAATTCCCAGCAAACGCACATGATTTCTTCTCTTATACGCCCAGCATCGTGGCCTAGAGATTACGTGACCTTATAGGCGGCGAGGTCACTCCGCAATATACGTCATCTGAGAGCCTACTGTAAATTGATCCAAACTTTCTTGGCGATGTCAGCAAACACTCATCGGTAGATATTCCTCATCCACAGACAGATTGACACCTGAAGTGACTCGGGACAGTCTTGGGTTCCCTTCTCTTTCTGCTGCTTCTAATCTACCAGAGAGGGTACAACTCGTCACTGGACTGCTCGCTTACGATGGCCTCCTGTGACGGAAAATCAAATCTTTATATGACTCAACAACCCTGCAAAAAGATCTGCAAAAGTTTGAGAAGTCATTTAACTTATCAAATGGTGGAGGTGATCCGGATCAATTCCAGCTGTGGGAAATACCATACCTGACAAGCTAATCTGAACCGACTTCGTGGATGTTACAAATGAGAAGCAACCTCGTGGATGTTAAAACTGAGATGGCCAACAGCTACCTCGTGGATGAACCAACTGAGAAGGCCAACATCAACCCCGTGGATGTAACAACTGAAAAGGCGAACAGCAACCTCGTGGATGTAACAACTGAGAAAGCCAACAGCAACCTCGGCTTCCTGAGGAGAAACTTGACCAGCTTGCCAACAGAAATTGAAGCACAGTGCTACAAACCGCTGGTGAGACCTAGTGTGGAATACGCTTCTGCTGAATGAGAACCAACATCAGCAAACCTGAAGCATTCGAATGACGTGCAGCACGATGTATAACCGGAGACCATAGAACCACCATCCGCACAGACCAGATGGTTAAAATAATGGTCAGGCGGGCATTGCCGCAAGGAAGGTCTAATGCAAAACTAACGATGAAGCATCCCATCACCTTCGACCTGGTGGTCATCCCTGCAACAGTATACCTCCATCCAGCCAATTCCACAACCTGTGGCCATATACTCCACTGATAACCAACATTCTGCAGAACTGATTTGTTCGGATATGCTGTCATTACATCAGTAGAACCAACTGACGTAACACTTGATCACAGCCTAAGCCCATTGTTCTTAAATAGAACATGACTTGTAGTCACCTATATATAACTCCATTCTCTAGAATGTACCCAGCCCCCAAGGGGTAGAAGAAGAAGTTTGGCACATAGTGTTAATTGATCTATTATTAGCGATTGACATGTTATGCTGCGTGTTAAATTGATGACGGCAGATATTGTTCGCTGTTTATTGTCGAGGGTGAAAGACAGACTGCACAACTTGTCTTATCATTAATAATTTAAGGTGTTTAATTGATGACGGGTGACATTTTGTACTTTGTGTTTTGTTGATGACAATAGACATATTGTTTCGTTTAAGTCAATGGATATGGAAGAGTGATAGTGCAATTTATTTCACGTCATTATAACAGTAGTTATGAGGTTTAATATTGGATCCTGTGCAGTGGGTGTCATAATGGCTGTTCCCGGCGAGGTCAGGGATAAGTCATAGCGGTGCCACAATTGTGTATTTCTGGTGGCTGAGATTTACGTTTTACTGATGGTTGTCGCCGCAACCACACCCTGTCCAGCAACCAAGGGAATCTGACTAACTAGTAATTCATTCTGTACCTGCCCGACATTTTCGTGGAGGGCAAGGCTGCTGACCTATGGTCATACGGGTCAAGTCCCGGATATCCCACGAAGACAATATGTCAGCCTATTGAGCATGTGGGATGCCTCTCTAAATAGAATGTGATTTTCGGTATCAGATGCCTGCATATATTGCTTGTGTATTTTTATAAGGAATATCTGCTATATTTTGTACAACGTCAATTACTGAATATGTTTCAGCCTTTGGATATGCTTTAAGATAAATGAATAATTTATTTTTGCTTAAACTTAATTTCTTGGTATCAATACCTGTTACAACAATGTAGATAACACCAGTTAGAAAATACACAAGAGGCAGAGAACGAGATGAAGCAGGTACCAGATGACATAACAAGAATGCGAGAGGATCCGTCATGCTAGTTATGCGGACTGTTATGATGGCATCAGTAGTGTATCAGACTCAATGGTAGCAACGCTATCGTATCGGGCCGTTATGTTCGTTACTTTAAAATATGGGGAAATATTGGTCTATATACTATAGTATCAAAGTGTAATGGACGTTTCACAAGCGTATCAAGCTTGAATGGTCGTCTAGAGTATCAGTGGTGTATCGAGCTTTATGGGGGATACGACAGCAGCAGACAGTAATGGTTGGTACAGTAGAGAACCGAAAGTGTGGACCAGTCAAGGGTCACGGGGGAAAGCAAGCCAGCTGATCCGTGGGACCCTTTATAAAGACCACAGATGGGTCAGTCACGGAAATCATCTAGTCAGGGACAAGATTCAGCCACGGGATTCCATGGAGTTTCATTGCTGAAAATAAATAAAAACCAAATAAGGACCCACCAATAGCGTGGGTTGGTCAAAGTCCTCTGGGGAATCAAACTCCCAGAGCACGATGTGACCAGCCTGGCCTATCGTGTGGACCGGTCAAGGGTCACGGGAAAGCAAGTCAGCTGACCCGCGGGACCCTTTATAAGGACCACAGATGTGTCAGTCACGGAGAGCTACCTAGCAAAGAGACGAAGATATCTGACAAAGATTCTTATCCAGATTCCAGGAAAGCTATAAAGCTAAACTTGAATAAACAACAAGAACCCTGCTCCTGGACTCGTGTTATTTCTCTGGCTAGTCCCCACTCAAGCAACTACAGTCAGCAACGTTATCCTATAAACGAAGGAGCGCGTATAGGTATTATAGGCGAAGAAGTTAAGCATAACAATTGTATCCCTGAATATGGAATGGGGGGGGCCCTATAGCATTCCAAAATATGGACAGGCGGGGTCGTAATGTATTTCTGAATATGGGCAGGCGGGGACGTATTGCATTGCAGAATATGAGCGGACGGGGCTGTATTGTATCCCTGAATATGGACAGACGGGATTGCATTGTATCCCTAAATATGGAATGGGGAGCCGTATAGCATTCCAGAATATGGACAGGCGGGGCCGTATAGCATTCCAGAATATGGACAGGCAGGACCGCGAGCGGATATTTGCATCACAATTGCAGGTTTGTTATGATTTGCTGTGCCGTCATTCATCTGTTCCAGTGGATATATTGGCATTGTTGTTTACCATGCATGAATGTAACAAACCATAACCTACAAAGATATGCATGTCTGTATCTATGTAAACATGTATGCACACATGTGCGGGCGTGTTCAATTCATTGTTCGCTGAGCAGCTCTTACCATTGCCATTGCGATCGGATTTTGTCATATTGGGGCACTTGGTGAGGTTCACTCGGTCAATAGGTTGTATTGGGTTCGCACTTATTTCAATTTATTTGCTTACTCGTTGTGATGATATTGTGACACTAATAATTATGTTGTTATTTGACGATATGAGGTTACTATGTGTGTATCCAGATCCAAGATGGACTGGATGCATGAACGGCCCGCGGCTACCTTGCTGGCAGACATATCCACGAATGTTGATAGATGGCGAATGGTTTGTCTCGTCGTGGCCTGTTTGGGGATAACCACTACTGGACCAATATTGGGGTTTACGATCTATGCCAATGCATATAAAGATATATTTGGACTAACACAGAGTCAACGTAAGACACCTAGTAACCACTTCATTCAATTAGGAGCGTAACGTCACACTCTTATATTGTTTTTAATTCAAATCATTTTCCATCATCCAACATTGTCGTACATCATATGAAACTGAATGGAATTGAGCTCGATAGGAGATATTTATCCCAACATTATGCTTCAGTGGAAGTCATAATTTCCCTGACGCTTCTTGTGGAATCAAGTGGATTTCATGTCCCACTCCTTGAAAATATTCTCGGATTTCGAATTCTTTGTTTGATTGGATCTGCACTTTCCGTCGTCGGATGTGTTCTGATGAGTATAGGTACCAACAATCCACAATCGACCATGGCCAGCGCACCGTTGCTCACTCTGTATGCCGTTATTTTATGTAAGTAAGGAATTCTTTCCAAAACGATTTGAATAGATCGTGTTGATGTCTGTTTAATATATTGCTGGCTCAGAATAATGTGAAACAGTATGGATGTATGCAGTGTGATAAATAGAAGCGTCAGATTCCATTGTATGGTGTTTTCATTTGACCAGGGGATTATTTTGTGTTTGCTTGCCGTTATATGCCCACAAATGTCAATCAATTGCTTTATTCATGGTGCGTTTGTTGCTCGATTTATAACATTAAACATTGGGTCTTTTTCAAAGAAGCTAATGTGATTGAAAATTTGGTTGTTACTGACAATACATGGTATTTACCCTGTTGCAGCATTTGGTGTAAGCACCATTGGCATTTCGTGCTTGGGTACGGCCACTAGTAACTACCGGGGCAACGTTCTCGGTAAGCTTGTAGGAGCGCTCACAGCAAGTTACAGCATGGGCCGTTCTGTGACAGCACTTATTCTATAACACATTTTTTATCAATGGCGCATACTCTGAACCCTGGAAACAAAACTTGGGCGGCTTTTTCGTCCTCTTGGCCATCTACATTGGATCAAATGGAGTCTCGGCATTCGCCTTTCTAAACATTTATCCCCCACAAAAAGGAAGAAACACCACTTGTTCTGGGTGGTTCATTATCGGACGACGAAGCTGACGACTCAATGCAAATGCCTGATTCGCTTGAAATATCAAAACATACGAGTGTCATCGGTTGGATCCTGATCAAAGACAAAGAGTTTCAGTTTCTCCTCTGGGGTTGGCTTCTACTCAGTGGGCCGCAGTTGACGCTTTACAACAACATCACCACCATTTTATTTTCGCTGGATGCTGCTACGTTAAACGGAGTTGTCACCATTGTTTGGCCATTAGTAGTCGCTGTGTTCAGGGTTCAATCCGGACATATTAGTGATAAGATATTGAAAAGTACCCAGGAGTTTGTATGCCCTAATTTCTGGTTGCATCCAGTTTGGTACAATGGCATTTATTCTTTTGGGGTTTTTTCCAACCCCTTGGATTGTTGTCACAGCAATGGTTTTCAGTGGAGCGATGTATGCAACTTACTGTACAATGTTTATGGCCATGCTTCATGAATTATTTGGGCCACTCTATTACTCATTGAATTACACTGGTTTTTTTTGCGGGACAGCTTTGGTGACTCTCGTCCTTCAACTCCTCTGCTAAAGCAAAACTGGTACCATATATTGGCTATATATATATGTATGAGAGAGAGAGAGAGAGAGAGAGAGAGAGAGAGAGAGAGAGAGAGAGAGAGAGAGAGAGAGAGAGAGAGAGAGAGAGAGAGAGAGAGAGAGAGAGAGAGAGAGAGAGAGAGAGAGAGAGAGAGAGAGAGAGAGAGAGAGAAAAGGCCTCGGCCAGTCAGATAGTTCCTGGGTTTGTAGAAATTCACAGTGAGTGAGACCAAAGCTGGAGTAGACTTAAATCGAAGGTCAGTTTTTTCACATAGACAGCTTACCTTTTCCCCTGATGAATGACGATTAACATATTGTACCGCTGTTCAAATTCATGAAGATACACAATGCAGCATGCGTTTTAACAGTTGGAATCCATGTTTTATCAATGACGACATAAAACTCGCCCAACGTGTTTTATTCGTAACATTTTGTACAAAATATGTAATTTAAGACGATTTACATATTCTACGAAGCGTAACACACACCACACACACACACACACACACACACACACACATATATATATATATATAATATATATATATATATATAAATATATATAAATATATATATAAACATGTTTATATATATATATCTATATATATATAATTTATATATATACCTTATATATATATATATATATATATATATATATATATATATATATATATATATATATATATATTATGGCTAATTAATGACGATTAAAATTGTGCAATGTGTTCTATACATTATGGCATACCTTTTGTAAAACGTCTATAATGAATTCCAAAGAACATACTGTAATTCATGTTCAATAAATGACGATATTGATGGCGAGGGTCATATTGTTGCTTGTGCTTCATTGATGACGAAAAACAAACTGAGAGCCTACTGTAAATTGATCCAAACTTTCTTGGCGATGTCAGCAAACACTCATCGGTAGACCCATTAACAGCTGAAATGACTCGGGACAGTATTGGGTACCCTTCTCTTTCTGCAGTTTCTCATCTACCAGAGAGGGTACAATCCGTCACCGGACTGCTTGCTTAAGATGACCTCCTGTGGAGGAAAATCAATTCTTTATATGACTCAACAACCCTGCAAAAAGATCTGCATAAGTTTGAGAGATTGGAACAGGACGTGTTGAAGTCATTTAACTTATCAAATGGTGGAGGTGATCCGGATCAATTCCAGCTGAACCGACTTCGTGGATGTTACGAATGAGAAGGCCAACAGCAACCTCGTGGATGTAAAAACTGAGATGGCCAACAGCAACCTCGTGGATGAACCAAATGAGAAGGCCAACATCAACCCCACGGATGTAACAACTGAAAAGGCGAACAGCAACCTCGTGGATGTAACAACTGAGAAGGCCCAACAGCAACCTCGGCTTCCTGAGGAGAAACCTGACCAGCTTGCCAACAGAAATTGAAGCACAGTGCTACAAACCGCTGGTGAGACCTAGTATGGAATACGCTTCTGCTGAATGAGAACCAACATCAACAAACCTGAAGCATTCGAATGACGTGCAGCACGATGTATAACCGGAGACCATAGAACCACCATCCGCACAGACCAGATGGTTAAAATAATGGTCAGGCGGGCATTGCCGCAAGGAAGGTCTAATGCAAAACTAACGATGAAGCATCCCATCACCTTCGACCTGGTGGTCATCCCTGCAACAGTATACCTCCATCCAGCCAATTCCACAACCTGTGGCCATATACTCCACTGATAACCAACATTCTGCAGAACTGATTTGTTCGGATATGCTGTCATTACATCAGTAGAACCAACTGACGTAACACTTGATCACAGCCTAAGCCCATTGTTCTTGAATAGAACATGACTTGTAGTCACCTATATATAACTCCATTCTCTAGAATGTACCCAGCCCCCAAGGGGTAGAAGAAGAAGTTTGGCACATAGTGTTAATTGATCTATTATTAGCGATTGACATGTTATGCTGCGTGTTAAATTGATGACGGCAGATATTGTTCGCTGTTTATTGTCGAGGGGTGAAAGACAGACTGCACAACTTGTCTTATCATTAATAATTTAAGGTGTTTAATTGATGACGGGTGACATTTTGTACTTTGTGTTTTGTTGATGACAATAGACATATTGTTTTTCGTTTAAGTCAATGGATATGGAAGAGTGATAGTGCAATTTATTTCACGTCATTATAACAGTAGTTATGAGGTTTAATATTGGATCCTGTGCAGTGGGTGTCATAATGGCTGTTCCCGGCGAGGTCAGGGATAAGTCATAGCGGTGCCACAATTGTGTATTTCTGGTGGCTGAGAGATTTACGTTTTACTGATGGTTGTCGCCGCAACCACACCCTGTCTAGCAACCAAGGGAATCTGACTAACTAGTAATTCATTCTGTACCTGCCCGACATTTTCGTGGAGGGCAAGGCTGCTGACCTATGGTCATACGGGTCAAGTCCCGGATATCCCACGAAGACAATATGTCAGCCTATTGAGCATGTGGGATGCCTCTCTAAATAGAATGTGATTTTCGGTATCAGATGCCTGCATATATTGCTTGTGTATTTTTTTATAAGGAATATCTGCTATATTTTGTACAACGTCAATTACTGAATATGTTTCAGCCTTTGGATATGCTTTAAGATAAATGAATAATTTTATTTTTTGCTTAAACTTAATTTTCTTGGTATCAATACCTGTTACAACAATGTAGATAACACCAGTTAGAAAATACACAAGAGGCAGAGAACGAGATGAAGCAGGTACCAGTTGACATAACAAGAATGCGAGAGGATCCGTCATGCTAGTTATGCGGACTGTTATGATGGCATCAGTAGTGTATCAGACTCAATGGTAGCAACGCTATCGTATCGGGCCGTTATGTTCGTTACTTTAAAATATGGGGAAATATTGGTCTATATACTATAGTATCAAAGTGTAATGGACGTTTCACAAGCGTATCAAGCTTGAATGGTCGTCTAGAGTATCAGTGGTATATCGGGCTGTATGGGGGGATACGAGAGCAGCAGACAGTTATGGTTGGTACAGTAGAGAACCGAACCATAATGGGCTTAATGCAAGTGGATCGGATTTTAATGGCCTTCACACTAGAATAATAGGCTATATTGGTCGTTAAAATGGAATAGAGGCTGTAGTAATCGTCACACAAAAGTAGAGGCTGTAGAAGTCGTGACATTAGAGTAGAGACTGTAGTAATCGTCACACAAAAGTAGAGGCTGTAGTAGTCATGACATTAGAGTAGAGGCTGTAGTAATCGTCACATTAGTGTAGAGGTTAGGTAGTCTATATAGTACAGAACCATAATGGTCTTAAAGCGTCTATGACACCAAATTTCCATGATAATTTTTATGAAACCGAATGAAAGACAAAGTTGTATTTACTCTGTTTTTGAGGTTCAATTTCCGAACAAGTCACCCGAACCTAACGTAAATTGAAATATAAAGTCGATTTTTCGGCACCCGCCGCCGTTTTCCAAATTTTCGGCCCAGCACCCCGTGACGTCACTTGAGGAACTCTTCACTGACAGGTCCCCAGTTTTCACCATAAACTAGGGCGAATGTTTCGGAGAGCGATGTATTGGAGTTGGACGATTTCACGATGGAGTTTTAGGTTGAAGAGCCTATAATGTTTGAGCAATCAAATACAGAGGATGTAGCTGGTATTGTGCCGTACAGATTCGAACCATATCTGTCCGAAAACAGCGCCAGCGAATCTGACAGTGACAGGACTGATTCACGTGTTCCGAGAAACATTGATTGGTGAGTCCCATTGGAATTGTAATCACTGCACGAAACTATCTTTCCTTTTGATTTTATATTATAAATGAAGAATACCTTTATCATTTGATATCGTTTTCGTGTTATTCAATGTGGTTTTTTGACCGACAAAGAACAAGGCGAAAATTCTTAGTCTTAGACAGAGTCTGGCATTCATTTGATAGGTTTTTGAAACCCTGGTTTCAGGTGTCAATGTGGAGGCTGCTTAACCATGCCAACTGTCAGGGAAAGTGTCTGCTGTGTGGACAGGAGAAAGTGATGGTTAAAATAGAAAATTTACCAGAAATTAAATATGTGACACAGCATCCAAATTTTAATGCTGTATGTCTCAATGAAGATGCGTTGGAGACTACGCATACAAGCAGCATCATTGTCCATACAAGGGAAACAAGTAAGTATTGACAGACAACAAACACAAAATTATAAATTTATGTTAAAAAAAATTCCCCAATTTTTACTCAAATGAATGACGTTTTCAATTCAGACTGAATTAGCAATACAGTTTATACCAGGATAACACTATTTTTGTGACTCAATCATCAAATCAATGTATGGGTTAAAATATAACATTTATTCAGCACTGTAAAGATGTTTAAGAGTTTGTGTATGGTTGTGTGTTACAGCTGGAAGCGTTACACTGGATACAGACAGTTTATCCGATGGTGCTACCATTATCTGGGAAAGAAAAATCGTATCCCTATACCATCCTGTGTGACATCAGTTATCCGAAAAACATTTCCAGAGGAGTCAAACAATTATTTGGAATATGAAACTAGCACTTAGAGAAGCGTGAGCGGAACTGATCGACTGTTTGGTGCTTTTCTGGGATCTCGAAGGTGGAGTTGAGATTGGGTGGGATCTCCAGTGCTTCCATCTGATCGACTGCTTGGTGCTTTTCTGGGATCTCGAAGGTGGAGTTGAGATTGGGTGGGATCTCCAGTGCTTCCATCTCCTCATCATTTATGTCACTGGCCTTGCCAAAAGATCTTCTACATAGCCTGTATTGTTAATATGTGTTAGTTGTTCATTTGAGATTACAGATTATAATTTTCACATAAAAGTGAAATTTAGAAACAATCCCTACCATAACATGGATCATTCAGCACTTTGTGTTTGGGGTAGTGGAGGCTGTACAAGTCCTCACCCTGGGCTGTTATTCTTTGTTGTCGTCCAGCATTTTCATTGAAATGCATAGTTGTAATGATTGATCTGAAATCATTTATGAACCTTTCTATCAGTTTGAAATAGGATAAGTTTGTGCTTTTCATGTTTGATTTATTGGATATTTTGTGATAAGTTGGATTCAGCAGTAAATTAACTTTAATCATGACTAGAATGAATGACGTGAGGAAAGATACTTCATGAAATTAAACAGCTTGTTTATTCCACTTTGTTTTTGTTTATGGATCAAAAACAATCCTACATTTGAAAGAAGGGTAAAATCTAAATAGTTACCAACTTTTAAGCGAAGCAGACTGGGATAGTTGAAAGATTTACCGGCAAAGCAGACCAGGGTAACTGAAAGCATAGGTGTTTGGAGCAAACTGGACCAGAAGGCTGTGGAAAGCCTCTATGTAGGAGGTCTGGGCATTGCCTGATAGTCTCTTGATGTCCTTGCACAATCTCTTGTTGGTGACAATTTTTTCCAATTCCATGGCACACCTCGTATCTAAGGACATAAAGAGCAATTTAACTGTAAGATTATTTTTTTTTGTTTCAAGGAAATTTAAGGAGCTTGTGGTCTTTTTAGTCTGAACTCTAAAATGATATGGTGTATCACCTGGCTTGATCCACCTTTTGCGTCTCTCACGACCAGTCAAAGGCCCATGAAGACAGGACTGGAACAGACCACCGAACCCAGAATAAATATTTTGAATGTGGTCAAGGATTGAGAGCCACTTGTCCAACACCAGCTGTCCATTTCCAGGGGGGCTTGACACTACACTCCAGTACAGGTGGTTCACAATGCTTGGTATCCACGCTTGAATATCCGCCAGATCTTTACCTCTGGCCACTGCCTTCAATTTCTTTTTGATGCCTGAAATATGCAGAAGCTCGGGTGAAGCAATAGCATTGCACAGTTCATTATCATTTTACAAAAATATAATTTGAAATATTTACCCTTAGCACCATGCCAAATGTCAAATTCATGAGCGATGCTTGGGTGCTCCTCTTGGATAAACTTGGCAATTTGCGGGTGGCGGTCCGTTATGCTCACATGAGTCAGCACAGCTTTTAACAACACGTTGCTACTGTTAATCATATATCAGAAAAAGGCCATAGAGCATCATAAATTTTCAAGCATAATTTATATGTGATCTGGTGATAGAACACGGAAGAGAAATTTCACTGAAGTCACCTGCTTCCCTGGATTTTGGTTTAAATAGGATGCCCACTGTCCTGCAAGCGCGAGGTATACTTGCAGAGGTGCTTGCATCCTTTACATCCTGAAAAATAATAATCTTAACTGATAAAAATCCTGTTCCAATTCACAAAAATTATATGTATATATCAAGCATCCAAATGGAGGATATTTAAGGATCACCAGAGCAGGACCACAGTCATTTTCTTTTTCCTGGAGAGGTGAGTCCAACAACAATGTCTCCACAGCCTGATAAACAGAACAAAGTCCTTGTTTATAGAACAAAATTATGGAAAAAGTAAACATCTAAGAGATTTTGGCAATATGTCAGCTCACATTTTGGTATTCCCTTTTCTCCACTGCCTTAGACTTTTTGACTGGTGGCGAATCCGTGCAACCTCTCTTGAATATGGTAGGAACAGTAGTTGGGGGAATATTTCGGGAACATTTGTACCCAAATCCGAGAGCTTCTCTCACTGCAAGTGCCTGGTCAAAACATTCCGGTCAAAAATGCTCGCTACACAAACGCGAATAGGTTGTCGGTCCCGGTCAATCTGCCCTTGTACGCCGCACTTGCGATATCCATTGCTCGCGCAACTTCTACTCCCGGGGAAAATTGAATAATCGAACGCTTTCCGAAGAAATGTTCGAACAATTCGCGGCCACGCAGCGTTGTGGCATGACTGATCGAAGGTGCAAGATATAAATTCACGGTTGACACGTGGGTTTTATAGTAGGCAAAGAAACTCCGGCTCTGACAGAGACAGCGCATCTATGGAAGCTGACTTGGGCTGCAGAAACTGGGTTCACGTATCTGCGTCATTTCCGGTTGACCTCGGCTCACGCACGAAATGCCGCTTCGCTCCAAAGAACGTTTAATATCTCTTTTATTATACATCGGAGGCCAAAAACTCCAACACCATTCGATCCGCATCGATCTGGTCAGTTTATACTCAGAAATCATATTTTAGGTGTCATAGGCACTTTAATACAAGAGGATCGGGTTGTTATGGCCTTCACACTAGAATAATAGGCTATATTGGTCGTTAAAATGGAATAGAGACTGTAGTAATCGTCACACAAAAGTAGAGGCTGAAGAAGTCGTGACATTAGAGTAGAGGCTGTAGTAATCGTCACATTAGAGTAGAGGCTGTAGTAATCGTCACATTAGAGTACAGGCTGTAGAAGTCGTCACACCAAAGAAGAGGTTATGGTAGTCGTGAGTAGAGGCTGTAGTATTCGTCACACTAGAGTATAGACTGTAGTAGTCGTCACACTAGAGTAGAGGCTGTAGTAGTCGTCACATTAGAGTAGAGGCTGTAGTAGGCGTCACACTAGAGTAGAGCTGTAGTGTAGTATAAGAGTACACACTAGAGTAGAGGCTGAGGTAGTCGTCACACTAGAGTATAGACTGTAGTAGTCGTCACACTAGAGTATAGGCTGTAGTAGTCGTGACATTAGCGTAGAGGCTGTGGTAGGCGTCACACTTAAGTAGAGGCTGTAGTAGTCGACACACTAGAGTAGAGGCTGTAATAGTCGTCACATTAGCGTGGAGGCTGTGGTAGGCGTCACACTCAAGTAGAGGCTGTAATTGTCACCATGTAGGTCTGATGGTATTATTAGGTTTATATGATGAAATCAGCTTTGCATATTGAATATGATTCGTTGCGCATTGACCCTATTATCACAATGGATGGGTAGTGGTACTTCGCACTACAACACCCCACCTCCGTACCGCTGATCCATGATATACTTATTCGTATCTGGGTCAGTCGTATGACGTCCTGATTTGGGCGATCATGGTAGATAACTTGATCGTGTACTCGGTACAATCCGATAGAAGCTTGTCGCACCATGCCGACCAAAGTCCGCCGCACACAGTGCGCATGTAAGCCTCTTGTGATTGCACCGCGATCATTGTCCTCGCTCGTTACTTCTCATCCTCTTCACGTCACGAAAGCGATTTTTCACTACGAACAGCGACAATTAACAGGAATCCCAATATAATCTTAAAACAGGTGGGATACTTTTAATAGCAATCATGGACAGCTTGCCAGTTACCAAGCAGGACGTGGCTGACCGACGGAAAGCGCTGTCGTCTTTCGTGAAGGGTGGCATCGGGCTGATGATCACGGCCAATGTAGACATGATTGCCGCCTTCTCGACCGCCTACTGGGCCACCTGGAGGTCCGACAAGACGGGCTGTATGGGCCGCCTTCTCGGCCGCGGCTGTGGTAGACATGATTGCCGCCTTCTCGACCGCCTACTGGGCCACCTGGAGGTCCGACAAGACGGGCGAGTATGGCGGCTACGGGCTGTGGAAGATGTGGCACTGTAGTGTGCCGAAAGCGGAGGGTGGCGAGGGGGCAGGGGGCCAGCCTGTGTGTGTCGAGAGGATGGCTGACTTCGGATACCCCGGTGAGTTGTGATGGTGTGGTTCAACGAGGTCAAAGCTGGTGTTAGCCTAACTCCGACCATAGACGGTATTTACCATATACAATATGTTAATGCTGCTTGGTTCGACAGGGTTTATATGGGAATCACCCATCATTCTATTGGCTGATATTGGCACCCCTAATCAATTTGTACGCTGATAGGCATCCATGGACTTCTTAATAGGCTGATATTACTTTAAGCTCCTTGGATAACTGTAAATACAGAAATGAGTTCATTGGGTTACTTTATCACCTGATATGGTCTCCGGTGATTACTTTATCTGCTGATATGGACTCCATGGATACTTCATACGTTGATATGTCCTGTGGATAATTGTATCAGCTGATATGGGCTTATACGTTTATATGGCCGCCATGGATAACTTAACTAGCTGATATAGTCTCAATGAATCACTTATTACGTTTATATTTGCACGATGGATTACGTTATCGGCTGATATGTGCTCCATGGATTACTTAATATGTTGATATAGACACAGGAGATTTTTAAAGCTAATTTGGCATACATTGATATAATTATTATCTTGATGGATCGGTAAGTATTGCATGTGTGGACCGTGAGTGTTAAGTCTATGCTGCGTCTACGCCAATATACCGTACCACTTTAACATTAGCGTATCAGTATCACATCAGCGTCTCATGCTCATAAATATGAGGGAGAAACCGGGAGGGAAATATGTTTTAATAAAACAGAAGGCGAAGGGATTCGTGTTGCAGGATACACGTGATATGACGTAGGTTCTTCAGCCATACCCTCCCATCCATATTCGTACATTTATATAGAGCATCTGCATGGAAAGTCTAGATTTAGCGAGATTTAGTAACGTGGAGAGAAGTGGTGATTCATGGTGATTAGCCGAGCTCGCATTAATTGGCGTGTGTTACCTTGACTTACGGTAATGAACGCGTGTGTTTCAGGGTGGTATGTCATGACGCAGGTGTTTCAGACGGTGGGTCTCGCTGGCTTCCTGGCTTCTGTCATCATGCTTCTGTTGTACGCATTCATGCCGCAGTGGGAACGTAACAGGGCCGCGCTCTCCAGCCTCGTGGCAATCAGCTACCTCTCAGGTAAATATCAGCTTCTCAGGTAGTCAGCTACATCCCAGGCAGTCAGCTACATCTCAGGTAATCGTCTGCTACTCAGGTAGTCAGCTACCTCTAAGGTAATCATCTACTACTCAGGTAGTCAGCTACCTCTAAGGTAATCATCTACTACTCAGGTAGACAGCTAAGTCCCAGGTAATAATCTGCTACTCGGGTAGTCAGCTACCTCTCAGATAATGATCTACTTCTAAGGTAGTCACAGATAATGCCCTACATCTCAGGTAAACACACCTCTGAGGTAATCACCTACTTCTCACATAATAAGGCACGTCTCATGTAACCAATTACCTTTTTTCTAAAGTAATGAGTTACCTCTGATGAGTGCAACCAGTGAACACTAATCAATTACATATCAGGTGATCACATCTTTCCAATCAATCACCTCTTCGGTCATGAACTATCTCCCAAGTAATCAGCCACATCAGGTGATCACATCTTTCCAATCAATCACCTCTTCGGTCATGAACTATCTCCCAAGTAATCAGCCTCATCTTGATTTCCAGTCGTCTCATATATGTGTATCAGTCACCTATCAGTTGTGTTATCAGTCACCTATCAGTTGTGAACCAGTCACCTATCAGTTGTGTAATCAGTCACCTCTCAGTTGTGTATCAGTCACCTATCAGTTGTGTATCAGTCACCTATCAGTTGTGTATCAGTCGCCTTAAGTTGTGTAATCGGTCACCTATCAGTTGTGTAATCGGTCACCTACCAGTTGTGTAATCAGTCGCCTCTAAGTTGTGAAATCAGTCAACTCTCAGTTGTGTAATCAGTCACCTATCAATTGTGTATCAGTCACCTATCAGTTGTGTATCAGTCACCTATCAGTTGTGTAATCAGTCACTTCTCAGTTGTGTAATCAGTCAAGTCAGTTGTGTAATCATTCACCTCTCAGTTGTGTAATCATTCACCTCTCAGTTGTGTAATCAGTCTCATCTCAGTTGTGTAATCAGTCACCTCTCAGTTGTGAATTCAGATACCTCTCAGGTATCCAGTCATCTGTCAGATTTGTAATAAATCACCTTCCAGGCACTCAGTCGCCTCTTAGGTGTGTAGTTACCTATTGGGTAAACAATCGACATCGCGGATGTGTAATTTGACGTCTTCTGCGAGACAGACTTTGGTCTCCTCTCTAGATAGATACAATGGATTGCGCCTGCCTTATTTAAGTAACTGAAAATGTTGTAAAAACTTATTTATGCTGTTTGTGGTAGGGAAATTCAAAGAGCCGGGTCGGTTAATGCTTGCTTTGTTCATCTGTTGTAGGTCTAAGCGTCATGGTGGGTATCTTCGTGTTTGGCTTCAAGGTGTCAGATGAAATAGCGATGATAAATGTGTCCGAGTGGTTCCTTTCATGGTCCTTCTCGCTCGCCTGTACAGCCTTCGTCCTCAATCAGATCGCTGCCTCCATCCTGGTCACGGAGACAAAGCGACTCTATAAGCTCCACGAAGAGGAGACAAACACACCCGCGGTTCGCAACCTCTCCGACGAACTCAACAAGATGCTCCTCACTACCAAACCAATCACATAAACGCCGCCTGCGTGAGAGGAGGCTGGACTAGACGACGTCACAACGCGACTCACTACATACGGGAATTCGTGCAGAAAGCTCAGAGGATAATCACAAAACAAAACACAGGCCATATCGCTGCAGCGCCAGTTGTTTTGCACATATTCATTTCCTGGTCATACTGACCGTGTTGTGCCTGGTATAAAGCAGTGGGGTGATTAAGTTGAATGATTTACGCTTGTCTGGGTGGGTGATGTGTTCAGATCACCGAACGCGGCCAAGACGCGGCCGACATCAATGCGGATTGCGTGCGGGTATGCTCTTACAAGCCGAATATGTCTTTCATTAGTAAAGTTGTCAGTCGATGATTTGCAGGGCTTATAAGACGATCTTTCAGTGACTGTTTGAGTGACTGTGGTAGGTGCACTATGACCAAGAGTAACCACGACACTCATCAACCAGTCGTGGAGAGCGGGATTTTTTTCTTTTGTGGTGACCTTGACTTTACTGTGACTGGTCTTATTGACATCTTTCAGGACGCAAAAATGATGTTGAATATTCAACCGGTGGGAAATATTCTTGCTCAGTTATGCATTCGACTTAAGTTTTTATAACAATTTAAAGAAGTTATTAAATATTTTTATCATCAATACTCCAAAATTTAATTATTTTGTGCAATAAAAGGACCCAGAGCTATGTTACCTAACAACATTGTTGACTTGATAAAATTATCAATCCTGATGAAACACATCATAAATGAGGTCCTGAAAAGATATGCTAAGGTGAAGGTCATGCAAGAGTGATGAAGTCCAGGTCATTCCGATCAAACCTGTTTGTGACAAGTGATATTTATTACACGAAATTAACGAAGAGAATGAAATGAAGATGTATGGGTGATGTCGATGTTGCCTGTAGTACATGTGAGTCAGCCGACATTCTTGTTCATTCAACATCGACCAACACATGTATGTCAAACATTATAAAGTCATTTCCACGGCATACATTTCAACTTCTACTGCAGTCAGTAGGGGCCATAACAGCAGGCCTATCGCGTGGTCACGACCAGATAATGCAACCCTAAGTCACCTCTTCTTGCCAAAGAGAATGTTGGCCTTGAGTACCTTAGGGACAACTCTGATTGTTAGTGAGACACGCGTGCCCCGCTCTAAGACAATACCCGGAGTAGCATGACACTTGCGTATGTTAGCCAGTCTATCGGTGATCGTATCTGCCGTGACGTCCTGGATCCCATGAAGGTGTGACGTGTACATAGCCTCTTGAACAACCACCAGGCTGCGTGGCTCTAATAACAGCGAAGTCACGTGACGCTCTGACAGCGAGGTCAACCGACCATCAGATAGTGATGTGCTGACCGCCTCTTGACCGACCGGCTGTTCATAGGTCATATATAAATAAGTACACTATCAGCTTTAACCAGTAGTAACATTATGATATCAATACACAAACAATAATGAAGTGCTTGCTCGTCATGATGAACCTAGTAGTTCCTAGTAGTTCATCATTTAAGAAGCTAACACATTAGGAAGAAATAGGGGTTGCCAAATCAGTGTATCTATCGTTAGATCGTTTACAAATTGAAAAACGGAAAAAGGTTTTCCTGTATCCTATGACAATTTTGCAAAATAGCGAGTGATTCCGTCACCACGAAAGGGCTGCTCAAATTAGTTGGCGATTACCGAGAGATCACTCCTGGCGCGGTGGAAGCGTATATATATATATATATATATATATATATATATATATATATATATATATATATATATATATATATATATATATATATATATTTATGTATATCCATATAAATGTTATATATACATAATTATATATGCATATACAAACAAATATATGACATATATATACAAATATATACCTATATATTCTTACATATCGTCATATATATTCATATATACAAATGTATATCATATATATTAATATACATGTATATATATATTCATATATACATTTACATATAAATATATATATATATACATACAAGTAAATATATATATATATATATACATATATATATATATATATATATATATATATATATATATATATATATATATATATATATATATATATATACGGTCGGTTTTTTGCGTATTTAAATGTGAGGTTGAAAATGAAATTCTGAAAACGGTCGTTTTCTTATTCCCATTTTGCAAATATCAAATAGACAAACGAACTAACGGTAGATACCTTGTTGGCTTCTCGTGATTCGTAGACTCATGGTGGTTTCCCGGGTAATAATACGCGTTATGATGACAACGATTTGATCGTTATGATGTATATCAATATCACCTCTCGATAAATTAAATCACGTGAATACACCGTTATGATTCACATGAAAGGTTGTCTTTGCCTTTGTCAGAAAGAGGCTTCATTAGGGCAGAAAAGGTGGACAGACGATTTAGTTATTTGTGCAACAAACTAAGAGAACTGATAGGTGGTAAACTGACCTGTATGTGATTCCCTTCATTGGGGATGGGTGTGTAGAAGTCGAGAACGGTGTGTGATCCCAGGCTTATTGTGGAAACAGTGGGGAAATACAGTGGCCCGTCAGTGTGAGGCTGAAATACACAGGGCAAGAATGGTCAGGATGACTAGCTTCACATCTTCATTTAGAGGAAGTACTTAGCCATACAGCAGACACAGAGGTACTAGTAGTCAGGTACTGAATCAGACAGCAGTACACACCATGATCCCCTGACCAGGCAGGTACTCGTTAACAAGCACGTGGTTGGCAACTTGACCATCGAACACTCCGAGATCGCCAATCTTCTTGCAGTAAGCAGAGAGCCACTGTTAACACACATGACAGAAGTGTCAGGTCACGAACATGTTAACTGATCTTGAAGTTTCAAAGAGGCTGATAGAAGCTGGACACCTACAGGTGGCAGCGCTTCAGGCACCATGCCTTTAGGATGTGGCAGCCCACCTGAAAAAAGGGACATTTCTAATGGAATACCTGATGATAACATAACATAATTTATCACTTACATATTGAAATGTAACCAGACGTGGGAATATTGTTGTTGCTTGTGCGTGCAGCTTATCAGGTCAAGTAGCGCTCCACTGACCCCAGTTCTGCAGGCGTCTGTGGGATAACTGGGTCCACTTCGGTTTGGGAGCAGCGTTGACATGTTGGAGGAGATTCTGCTCCTCATCACAGGTGATGAAATCAGGTATGTAGTAGATGGAAGATGGAACCTGCACAACACAGAATCAGAACATATAAACCACAGACCTCAGCAGCCCCAATGATTAAATCATGGAGTGAATCTCAGAAATGTCTTCACCAGAAACTTTCCAGATATTCCAAGGAATGAGAAGGCATTCTTCCCCTGGGAACATTGAATATTCACGCGGTCATGTGATATTGATAGTAATGAATTGTTTAGGGTAAAGCTGTCACTGTCAATGTGCTGTGCCTAGCGGACAAAAAACATTCAAAATCTTACTGGAACCAATGAACCATTGTGAGGTCCAGATTTCCTCACACATAATCTTTTTCTGTTATATGCAATGTAACTTTCTACAGTGCATTGTCCCCACAATTGCATAACTTAATGTGTAGTGTTTGTAGAATGTGAATGTGGATGAGAGGATATCAAGTGTATCTATGAATGTCCTATTCAGGGTGTGACATTATATGAATCTCTCATCCCGGGGTGTTTTGTATGGTTGTCATTTTATACCACAAACTGATGTATGTAATTTATTATAATCCTTCACTTGTTTTGTAACCTATTCTTGTTTTTCTATCATTAAACAAGTTAATAATGGGACTGTGGATTCTTACTGAGTTCATGTTTTACAATTTTAAAGGACATAAATAAATTAAAACACTTTGTAATTCAAAGTTTTTCATACATTCCACCACAGACAATATGTAACTAGAGGTGCAGGAAAATAATTATTTAAGGAAAAAAGAAATCAGTGCACAAGAAATTATGAAAATACATGGAATCAAGCATAGCATCTTTGAGGTAGTCCCTAAAAAATCTCTAATTTACAATCATATCAGAAATAAAGTCTTGCTGAAGGAATTCATCTTGTGGAGAAGGTTTTAAGAGCTAGTGGTCATTGGCAAAGTTGACACACTCATTCCTGAATGATGAGGCGTAGTCTGGCATTGATCCGTAACTGTATGGCCTGGGCTCTGACCTCAGCTTTAGGTTCTGAGCATTGATAGGCGTTCACTTTAACTTTTTGGTCTGATGGAAGGTGTGCCACTGGGCCCATTCCCACACCAAATCACACTGGCACTCCTTCATGATGCCATGATGTCAAGAACCTCATCAAGCTCATACTCCACAGACTTCATCTGCGCACGCCACCGACCACTGATAAAGGTCAGAGGTAGCTCATAGGGACTGGAGGAATCTTTCAGCGTATAGTCTTTTGTAAGTTCTTTGTTGAGGGAGCAGAGATATGCAGTCATCTGGGTCATATCAAAGCAGGGTAGCAGGGTGTCTGTGTTGATATCCCTATACCTGATGATGCACAAATTCAATTAAATTAGAACACACAAGCATAATCAACATGGCTTACTTTTTACTCAAACAAATATAGAGGTAATGTGATAAAATTCTTACTGATAATCATTCATAACTGATAATTAATCAGTAATAAAAATACATTGATATAAACTGGTAAGCCTGCAAATAATCAATCAGGATATTACCTGGTTCCAACAGGTGTGTTGATGTGGTGTTCCTGGCCAACATCTTCTACTCCATTGAAGTTGTTGTTGCGATCATAAGCTTCAAGTCTGCAGAAAAGATGGCAACGCCCTCAATTAACCACAACTGTATTGACTGGGTTATACATGTGGAGATTGCAAGCATTTTTTTTCTTATGATCCCAAACCCAGACTTCTGCTTGTACTTAACTAGGTTTAGTAGGTAGAATTGTGGGGGTCAGGTGCTGCATCCATAAAGAAAATTAAGTCCGCAAACTCAGGTTTTTGAGATGGTAAGCTGAGCAGGTCGTCTTAACCGTATCTATAAAGAATCTTAAGTCTCCTTGCATGCTCAACTCGAGTCAGATAGGTAGCTGACTTAAGTTCGCTAGCTCAAACTTTAGAATGGCGGTCCAACGTTAATATTTCCAGGAAAATGCTTTCACATACATGAATAAGAACATGTATGTTCTTAAAATGAACCAAAACATAAACAGCCGTTTGTTATTTATGACACAACAATTTTTATCGGGATATTCAAATTATTCACGCCGCAAGCTGTTTTCGTAAAAACGAAGCGGGGGAATTCTTCGCAAACGCTTCGGACAGGGTTTTGTTAGTCTACCAAAGAGCGAGTTAGCTTGCAATGGATTTGAATTAGGAATGGTTTATGGGATGATCATAGTAGGTGGGAGTTTCTATATCAATAACGCAATTATTCACGATTTGTCATGTAACAGTGAATTTTCTTTGACTTCACAATACGAACAACGGCGCCAAGATTCACATTTAGTATTATTGAATATCAGGAAAGCAGGCTCCAAGCCTACACGTCTATGAATCCACTTCATGATAACATGGCAGATATTGAAAGTGACCCCAAAGCACACCAACAACAGTTTTTGTTGTTGCGATAAACACTCCGTTTTATGCGTCAAAGACAAAGTCACGTCATAGACTAATGACGTGCAGTGACCCAGTAACGCACAAATTTGAACGCACTGCCAAACAACAAAACTCAACAAGGAGTGTTTATATATACGCGGAATAATAATGTTATTAGAGCAAGCATGGTTGTTGGAATTATTTCCCAATTGTGTGGATTAGCCGTGACTATATTGCCGATAATAAAACCTAGTAAGTGTGTAAATCGTCTCCATAAGAAACAATGGTTCATCGTGCTGTAGCCGTTGTAGTCACGTTCACGGATAACAATGCCGTAGATCGGATTTGGAGTGCTGAGAATATGTGTTATTGAAAATCGTGGCCAAGGGCTGCACCGTATATTATACTTGATATCATATAATATTGTACATTCCGATTAAATAAAGGTGAGTGACATATTCATAAACAACCGGTTTTAAGGCTATTCCTTTTTTGACTTTGTTTTGATAAACGATAATGACGATGGGTCTAGACTATAACTATATTATTTAAAAGAGTCAGACTAGACTTCTTCATTCTAAATCATTGTTCTTCGCCATTTTATTCCGTTTTCTGTCTAATGAACAAATAATAACATATCGTTCCCTTTTCCTGTAAGACACAAACTCTGAACTTGATGGTACATGTGTGAAGTCATAGCCACTGATCTTTGTTGCCTGCTTGCCAGCCCTGAGCTGGCGGACTTAGATGAGTTTGCTATTAATTTGTTTTTGAGGATTTGCGGACTCAGCTAAGCTCGCCAACTCAAGTTAAGACGACTCAAATTAAGATTCCGTATGGATACGGCCCCAGGTAGTTAACACTAACCCGGTGTTCCAGTAATTTGCTAAATAACTGCATCAGATTATCTGATTGAAGGGGAGACAAAATACCATAAAAACTTTTAATAAGAAAAGGGACAGGGTGATCACATGGAAGGAATTTGGTCAGATTAATGAGTCATCCTAATGTTAACACAAAATATAAGGATCCCGAACATACGATTACAACTCACCTTTAATTGCAGTGAAGTCAGACGACTGTACTCCATATGAAATTATTTTCTCCAAGGTGATCAACGATATAACTCAAAAGGTTTCAAAAATAACATAAGACACGACGTTGCACAATCTTCTATGTAAACCGTGTGTATTTGACCACCGGAAGCGGGAGCGCATTGCTTCGTGCTGTCGTGTAGCGGATTAAAACTCGCGGTCTCTCATTAACTGATTAACTGATCCGGTCGGATCTGCGCCGCGCAGAGACTGAGTTAGTGACTAAGTGAGTACGCTGGAGTCGGAGACATGACTCAATCGAAAACTCGCTGTGGCATGGGATTCTATCACAAACAAACGTTACACGAGCTAAGTAGCTCGTTAGCAGGTAGGAAGTGTACGCCACCTTTTCAACTTTGAACAATGAAATATCCATTGCTTAAAATCAGAGTATAGACAATCTGGTCCTTCTAGAAATAGACAAAACGAAACTGAAACTGAATACTCAAATCAGCATCATGACCAACCCGACTCGTGTCACTCTTGATCGCAAGTGTCATAACGGACACCATGGTGTGGTCTTCAAACGCCTGCAATTCAATTCAATTCAATTTATTAACCAGTTGAACATATAAACAATGAACAATTGATAAGGAGACTCCAACTAAGGCTGATGAGCCGCTGCTGCTGGAGGCACCCAAACATAATGACAATAAAAATAATAATATAAAAGAAGAAACACACAAAAGGTAGACTATGTACAAAAGAGAAGCATAGTACACAATAATAATAATAATAATAATAAGTACATGAGGTCACAGCATCATGTTACCTGAGTAAGAAGGTACAGAAAACATTTACATAGACAGAGGGTTTTGGCAAAGTCCGGAATTTGGTGACATGAGTAACACATTTTGAATCTATACAATAACAAATGACTTTTCTGCTTGACTAGTTAATGTGGGCAAAAGTACATGTATAACAATTGTGGTGTTGTGCACATATACCTGTATCTATTGATAAACCAATTTTTTATGTAGTTGCAGTATCCCTGTGTAAGAATGAGAGAATATTTTTGTTACTATGATATTCGGGGCATTGTTAATGAATTTGGAATGCTGAATCGAATGGATGAGACTGCAAAAGAGTGTTTTACTCTTGGGATGAAAAGATTATTTTGATTTCTAGTATTGTGATTATGAATGTCAGATGTTTGATTTATTAATTTTATGTTATTGTAATAAGAGGGTAGGTTGTTGTGACAGTAATTATAATAGAATTTATATCTGGACAGTGAAAATAGATCTTCAATTTCAAGATCTGTAGTTCTAAAAAAAGAGGATCAGTGTGAGCATTGTAGGAGCTGCAGGTAATGATCCGAATGATCTTTCTTTGAAGTTTTACAATTTATTTCCATGTTGACCCCAAAGTAACAAAACATGGTTGTTGTAGTTTAGATGTGGTAATATCAGTGAGTTTCACATTAGAGCAATTTTTTAATATCTAGGGGGAGGAGGTGTTTTAGTTTATTGATAATGCCCATTGTTCGACTAAGTTTGCTACACACACACACACACACACACACACACACACACACACACACACACACACACACACACACACACACACACACACACACACACACACACACACACACACACATGTTTTGCACACACACACACACACACACACACACACACACACACACACAAGGTAAGGCGAGTCCCTCTAGCAAATGGAATGGATTCTATGCCTCGCGCAAGTTGGAGCATTCGCGCTGTTGAGTGAAAGGGCAAATTTTATTGCCATATTCGCACAATGAATCAATGTGCTTAGGGTGGGTATCACATTTCAGCACAGACCAAGTAGGAGACAACTGGGCTGGGTGTAGAGTCCGTGTGTGTGTGTGTGTGTGTGTGTGTGTGTGTGTGTGTGTGTGTGTGTGTGTGTGTGTGTGTGTGTGTGTGTGTGTGTGTGTGTGTGTGTGTGTGTGTGTGTGTGTGTGTGTGTGTCATGGGGGGGGGGGGGGGAGGTACTTGGCCTTATTCTGGATAGGGGTGTGCCGCGGGACCTCGAAAACCCGTACCCGTCGTACAAGGTAAAAATGGCCAAAAGCATACCCCGTCGTACAAGGTATTGTGCGAATGTATAACCCGTCGTACAGATTGAAGCTGAAAAACATACCCCGTCGTACAAGAATGAGGCCAAAAACCTGTCGTACAAGTCGAGAGGCCGAAAAAACATACCCCGTCGCGCGGCACATATATACTACCTCTATACACATAAGTGCCAGTTACGCTGTTCGTCATAACGTCTGTCTTAAAACCAAATAGAAATTTGGAGGCGTTTTCATTAGTTCAATATAGATATTGTTCCCGTGTGTTTTTGTTGATTTCATGGTAGCACCACATGGCGCTGGGCGTGTTGGAATTCTCACCGCATATGCCTATTGGAGTGATCCCCCTAAGCATACCTCAGTATGAGGTACGCAAAGCATAGACAATTACATATCTAGCTCACAAAGCCCTAAAAGTCTCATAGCGACATGTGCAGATTCATTCCCAAGATATTTACGTCTGTGCAAACGTATCATAAACTTGTATTATCTCTTATGTTATCTTGGGCAGTGTAAGTGATGCGCCATAAAATTCATAACTTTCACAAAAACGATGCAATGGTTGTTTGGAAGAGCTACCGGAATATGTTAGTGATCCAGCTAATAACATAATAGGGGGTTTTATTGCTTAAGACAATCACATTGAGATAAATCTGAACTTTTTCGGCGTTATCTGACAGACAGAAATCGTTGTCCACACCAATGGTATATGGTTTCTTGTTACTTTCTTTGGTTGCTTTGAGAATTGATTCCTCGGGGTCAGATGTGTATTCTTGTCATGCCACGGCGGGCATAACGGTCTGTCAAGTAGAAGGCTAAAAACATGCAAAAAACGCGAGTTATAGAAACTTGATCTTTTTGATTTGCATGTTTTGCTGAAACACAAATAATACATCCACTGAGAACTGGCATTAAGCGCGTTTATGACGTAGATACACTGGCTGCTGGATACACCAGGTACAAAACTCACGAGAACTCAACGTTTCTCTGAAAAAAGATAACATTAAGTCACCTGGTACCTCCAAGCATCCTCACGCAATGACAGCAGGGTCTTAGCCAGGATTTGAAAACTGCCCGTTCATCCCAACTAAGCCCGTTCATCACGTTATGACCAATTGATAATTATAACGTCGTTTGGCTTTTGTGAACGTTATGATGCTACTTCATGAGAACATCATGATGGCACTCGTTGAATCGGTGATTGTATCATATATATTTCAAGATACCGTAAATGTCTCACTATCAGACAGAATGATTCATTGATAACACTATCATTCTTTGATGTCCCGTTCGAGAACTTGAAGGGGCGGGGGATAATATGTGTGTGTGCTTGCGTAATGTGAAATATCAGACCGTTGTTTAAACGAAATTTGATTGGAAATTAATGAGGACGAAGGACCAGGGCGCTCCGGGACGTGACAACAGTTTATAACGCAACGCTTTTCTTTCACATCACCCTTATCGCGATTATGACAGTTTGCACGACTTCATTCCCTAGCCAACAGTGTAGACCAAAAGTTTATTAGATCGTGGGAAAAGTGATACCACGAGGCACACATTTCAGAATGATGCTCCAATCGACCGTGCACAATGTACACCAGCCTTCTAGTTGTCATTATTCTTACAAACCTCGAACATATCGTGTATCATTTTAGAGAAGGTATAAATAAGATCGACATGTACTGGGACCTTGTTTTGCGAGGAGGCGAAGCTGGTCGTAACTCCATTCACCATCGTTAAAGTATTATGACATTAAACCCCATGCGTCATAAAAAGTGTTATCAAACAGAACAGTATTTATTTTGATCGTACATACACCAAATATATACTTTTTCATGGTCAGAATGGCAGTCTATGCTAGAAGTTCCGCTTAGCTCAATTCAGATACCCCCCACATTGATTCCTGGTTACGGGCCTGCTGTTAAATCTGGCTTAGCTAATTCCTTGTATCCAGCCTGGGAGGCGCGTGGACGGGCTGGCGGGTGGACGCGTGGACGGGCTATAGGGGAAAATTCCAGCCCGTCCAATTTACGACTCACCCGTCCAATGGGGTGGACGGGTCTCTAGCTAAGACCCTGGATGACAGAGCAGCTCAGCAAGGCAGATCAAGTAAGGTTCCCGCAATTACAGGCGAGGTTGATTGATGAAAAGGAGGCTATCAACCGGTAAGTTACCTTGTCACACATTCAATGACCGCGTAGAAACAGGGATTTATGCACGCAGGGTATTGTATGACAATGATGTTTCGTTTTAGAGGTTCGTTTAATCACAATAACTACTCATCCCCAGGTAAATCATTGCCAGGTAAATCCTGATGAATTAATCAGCGGTACAAGAATACGCCTAAACACAGTGCCGCAGCAAAATAGCTCTTTTTTATGAGTTAAATGGCCTGGGCGCATCTCATATCCAGGGATGCGGAAAAATTAGGTCCATCTCTGCGTAGTCAGGCGTGTGGCGTGTATATGAATTAATCAATGCATGGAAACGTGGTTTGAATCTGATGGAGGTGTAACTGTGCCTCGAGCTAATGAATCGTTCTATTGTGACCTTACAATAAATCGTATTGTGACCTTTAGATGTATAGTCTCATCATAACCTCATGGTAAATAATCTATTCGTCACCATTATATGAGAAAGCAATGTACATGAACGCCATATAGCCTCATTTTATAATAATATCGAATGATTGAACATCTGTGGCCA
>CM067346.1:48024183-48044183 GCA_034190875.2 Urechis unicinctus
ACAAGGCAAATCTCACAACACTACGAATGCGATACTTCACAGAGCTGCATGAACCATTGGCTACTGACCATTTTAGTCTCAAGACCATATTTGGAGCATTGGGGAACCTCACCATCAAGCAACTCGACTTGGCAAGCAATGGACTTAATTATATCGTCCCCGATTGGTTTGAAGTATTTTTGAACTTGGAGTACTTGGATCTTTCGTATAACATGTTATGTTATAACCCAGGTGATATAAATGTTGCCAGGGAACTAATCATTACTACAATTATGCTTCCACGTCTGAGATACATCGACTTTGGCAATCAAGGGAATTATGAAGCTTACACATCCCAGAATGAAATTAATAACATTAATATGAACCAAACTACATTCGAGAGCAACACTGAGGAGGTATTGGATGATAAGAACATCTCAATTCCATGTGAGTGCGCCCCATTTCCCATCCCTCTTGGTAGGGTAGAAGTCATGCGAGCATCTCAGATTATACCAAAGACATACCCAAAAGCTATCAGAGCAAAAAATAATAAGTGCATTTGTTTTGCGAATAATCATCTCAAACATTTAGACTTCAGCGAAAATGCTCTAACTTTTGAGGAAATCGGGGATCTGGATGACGCATTATTGATCAATTTGAATGCGCTCCACATCGCCAATTTACAGAATTGCCAAATCAGCAGATTATCGACACAGTTCTTCAGTGTCTTACCAGGACTGCAATTTGCATATGTTAGTGGAAACAAGCTGGGAACAGCGATGGATGGGGGAACGAACTTCTACTTTTTCAACAACTCCTGGTTGAAAGTTCTTGATCTTGCAAACAATTACATTAAGAAATTCCCCAAAGACAATGTCCTTACAAATCTGGGTAAGCTTACTCATTTAAATCTAAGTGACAACCAGTTATCGAGCTGGAATACGGACATTTCTCACTTATCTCATCTTGTCATTTTCAACCTGAGCGGAAACAGCTTAACCAACCTCACTGAATTTCTTTGCGACCAGCTTGACAAATTGGCGGCCAGCCAAGAGCACTTTTCAGGAGCAAGGAGCGTTGTTACTGTAGACCTAAGTAGGAACCCACTGTCATGTCTTTGTGGCAATTTACAATTTGTCTCGTGGATTCAGACTACGAAGGTTAACTTTTTCCATAAAGACGACTACACTTGTATCCACCCAGAGTTTAATGAAATGAATCTATTGAGTGTGGATCTTCATGAATTGAAAAAGTATTGCTTTCCTAACCTATGGACAACTATCGCCATAGCTGTGTCGGTCTCTACGATATGTACGCTCGTGATTGTAGCCTTTGTCACCTTGTACTGCAAGCGCTGGTACTTACGATATTGGTGGTACCTGCTTCACAAGGGTTGGCACCGTTTCCAAGATGAGCAAGATGAGACAGATTACCAATATGATGTGTTCGTGGCTCACAATACAGAAGATGCTGAATGGGTGACAGGACCACTGTTTGATGAACTAGAAACCAAGCGTGGATTGCGTCTTTGTCTATATCAGCGAGATATTCTGCCCAATGAGATTCTTGTCCAAGCCATCGTGGAAAAGATTTCGATGTCTCGTCGCACTCTTCTGGTATTATCGCCAAACTTTGTGGCAAGTAACTGGTGTCATTTTGAGCTTCATATTGCTCATACCAAGTTGTGTGAAGAGGGAAAGGATGTCATAGTGTCGGTTATCCTAAAGGAGCTTCCAGCTGTTGCCATCAACGAAACACTGTATAAATTATTGAAAAGAAAAGTCTACCTTGAATGGCCCTCAGAGGAGGAAGGCCAAGCATTGTTCTGGGACAAACTTGCTTCTGCGCTTACACCGCCTGTTGCCGCTTGTGGCCATTCAACGCCATCCTAGTAATGCAATGCTTGTACCTGTACTCAAAGCTATGATCTTATTTTATTGTGTTTGCATCTTGTGTAGCATGCCTTGTCACCATTACCATGCTGTTATTGATGGGGTTTTCGTTCTTGTTGTATCAACTTATGCATTGAATGAAGACATTATGCCTGAACGTGTCTTTGACTAGTATAGAGAGTCCGAATTTTGGAATTCAAGGAATGTTAATGCATTTTTCTTTAAGTGTAAATTGGCAAACTTTTATACCAGAGTATATTTTCCCTTAAGAGAATCTGAAATATCGCTTTGAACAAACGCAGTACACTACATAAGTGCTCTTGCCTTTCCTGATTTCACATTAATCCACAAGCTTGTAGTTTCCAGGTTAATCTGCTGAAAAGAGTTCTGGTAATGATGATTTACATCTTGCTTCCTCCGTGGGCTTCAATTATGTACAAAATAAAATTTTTTCATTAGTTTTAATGTATATTCAAACAATGATCGAATTATCAATGAATCGTTCTTAGACATTTACGGTAACTCGAAATATACATGACATAATCACCGATTCAACGAGTGCCATCATGATGTTCTCATGAAGTAACATCATAACGTACACGGAAGCCAACATAAACACGTTATGATGATCGGTGATATAAGTAGCCGGTCCTGGTCTTGAGAGTTTCTTCACAACTTGCGTTCTTTATAATATTTCATATCCTTATGAACTAAAATGCAAAATGTATGGATTGATATTAGGCATATAGTTTGTTTGCCCATGTCACGATATTCATCACAACATATATCATTGACTTCTTATTTGTACCTCATTCACCGCATAAACAGCAACATTATTGATGTTATAACATTATCACTGCTCTACAATGCCCGATGATGACGAATGTACCATAAATTGTGCAAAATCTTGTCAAAGTAATGGCTGCGTATCTATCACTGTTTTATGGTACAAGAAATTGGGGATATTAGTAGTAGGAAGACGTGCCCCTACTCGCATCGTTTTTGATGCAAATTAGATCGTGTATGATTTGGGTGTATGTACCCTAAGTCGCATCGTTTTTGATGCAAATTAGGTCCTTTATTCTGCTGACGCTTTTCGCTGACAACGGATTCGGTGCGATATTTTGATGACATCATTCTATTTTTGGAAAGTGTTTCCGACTGCTGAGCTTTGCGAGCTGATGTGATGAACGGGCTGTATTTGGGTGAGGTCATTTTTGACAGTTTTATTGAGGACTTTGTAAATGGCTATTAAAAGTCAATTTGCGTAGTATGTCGATCGGTTGGAGTTTTCACGAGAATGAATCATACTAGTATATGAGTATTCAATTACATACAAGGGAAAATGACAGGTGACTTTAATTTGAAGTGTGTTCTAACTCTCATTGAGAATATAACGACAGGTGGTTAAAACTTGACCATTGGATATTTCTCAAAATGGGGGTGGAGTTATGGGTTACAAATAGCGGATGGTAACTTTACTTCCAAATAGTTTTCATCTGAAATATCAAAGATGGAGCACATTTACGCCAATCATTATATTTCTACTGATCCGACAAAGTCGAGATTTTACCATTCCAACTATTCTAGTGGAACAAACGTCTGCAAACCCGGATTTAGCAGAGCAATTTGGAATTAATAAAAGGTATATTATAAGCGATTCGAATATGCAGTTTGAGTCACAGGGGCGTACCCTGGGTATATATCGGCACCCACCCATTGGGTGAAAGTCATCAAGAAGTGTGGCTCTCTCGTAACGGCTTATCCTGTACTGTGAGTATTCACTTAAAACACGCTATATGGCTGTATAGATTCGTTGACTTTTGTATCTGTTATAAGTCTAAATATATTTTTTTTGTATGCAGGGACCCTAAATATCTTTTACAAAACAGTGAGTACCGGAAATGATTAAGATTCTCTAGAATTTTATTTTGGTTTATTCTTAGAGATTAAAACAAAAATAATTTGTTTTGTTTGTAGGATGAAGATTAATCGGACTTGATAAATCTGTGGTATAATTACACAAGTTGGTAATGTGATTTGCTTATTGTCGAATTCATGACGCGCTTCTATGGTCATTAGATAACGACTCGTGTGAAACGATTTGATAAATTAGTCATTGTGAGTTGCCTCCCCTTAGCGCTAAAAATTACTCAAGCGTATATCATTGTCAAATCTGGGTGTCAGTCGATTTCGCATTCTCCTCAGATATTGTTGTGACATTATTCTATTTTTGGAAAGTGTTTCCAACTGCTGAGCTTTTCGACCTTGGTAATACATTGAGCTGTGCGCTATTTGGATGACATCATTCTATTTTTGGAAAGTGATTTCACTATGTCCTCGTCGTCATAGTTTGCTGACCTAAGCTAAGTGATGGGATAGAGGGTGTATATAAAACACAGAGTGTCTCAGTGCAGTTATAACCATGGCTGAGAAGAGACAGCTCGGTGCTATCAATGATGTGAACAAACGCAGTAGACAGATAAGCGATGCGGACTTGTTAAAAGCCGAGGAACAGATTGAATCAGAAAACAGTAAGTATGATTTTATTTTCTATATCTGAATTATAGAATTACCTGGTATACGTCATTTATTTATTTATTTATTTTTGTTACGCGTGTGTGTTTTAGTGTTGACGGGAGACGAAGATATTTTACATACAGCCATGGACGCGTATGAAATCGAACAGGCCAATGCAGCGCTGGATTCGTTAAACCAAGTTCAAAACCCCCCCCCAACACAAACTGGAAATGGCGCTGCAGTCGACAATGCTAAGGGTAGGTCTATTACAGGGTAGGTCTATTACGGGGTAGAATTGAGGAATGACGGAAATCTTTATGACATTGGTTGATATTTATATTGACAGATTATCGATGATTATGTCGACAGAAGCTGTCTTGGCTGCGAATGAAAGAGCTATATGGACTCATACGCGATTTGGAAGGCTACAAACGGTTTACAATTATAGTTTATCAGAAGATGTGCCCAACCTCAAGCAGTATATATTTGAGAAATGCGATTCAGCCTTTAAAATCAATGGTAGTTATGGATTCTTATTACGTCACAAAGAAAGAGATGAATTGCGGTACTTTCACTCGTCAGTTAATAATCTACGAATGCTACCAACCCCTCTAGTCGTAGGGAATGCGAACGATTTTGACAGGGCTATGGATGAAATAACACAAACAGACATTTTAACCTACGCCCAGAAGCAACGACCGGATTCGAAATGGAGTGTTGAGGAAGTGACTAATTTGACCATCTTTGTGAACCCAATCGATGATCACGTGATCGGCTACCCACCACCTGTTATGCCGGAACACCTGAAAAGAAGCAGAGCCATCAACTTGTTAGACCGAAAGAAAACCACGGGTAAAACGTATCAAGACCGATTGTGTTTTTTCAGGGCTCTAGCCTTGCACAGATGAGCGAAGATCACGGTTTAGAGAACGCAGCAAAAACATTGTTAAAGACTGCTTACCCCAAACAAAAGAAAAAAAAATTTGCGGGTGTACCTCTTGAAGACATCGAAAGAATAGCAAAACAATTCGGAGTGAATGTCACAGTGTACACGCTAGACGAGAATCGAGTAAGTGTGTCTTTAAGTGATTAAACAGAAGTAATACAAGAAACGATGTAATCATTTGATATCAAAATGGAAATATGAGAAACGGGATGTGATCGTTTTGTTATATGTGTTTCAGGTAGCTACTTTGGTCAAGCAAACACGTACAAAATTCGCAGCGACCTTGAAATTGAACCTGCACGAAAATCACTTTAGTTACATAAAAATCTTTGACCTTTATTGCAAATCATATATTTGTGGTACCTGTCAGAAGCTGTGGAAAAGTGAGAAAAAACTACATCGCCACGAAAACAAATGTACTGTGGAAACGAAATACAAGTACCGAGGTGGTGTTTTTCATCTACCACCCACTATCTTTGAAGCGTTACGGGACAAAGGAATCGAAATAGAAGACAGTATTTACCCTTACAGAGCCACCTATGATTTTGAAAGTTATTTTGGAGAAGACAACCTACCCATCAATTCACCCAAAGTCACCTTGGACCAAAAACATGTGCCCTTATCAGTAAGTGTATGCAGCAATGTACCTGATTATACAGAACTGAAATGCTTTGTAATGGAAGGAAACGTGCAAACATTGATTGACAGGATGATGATGTACATAGAGGAGATATCAAACGCTGCCTATCTACTGATGCTTGATTGCTACCAAGCTGCCCTAGCCCAGTTACAAGAGAAAATCGATGAAGCGTATCAAGGGGAGCCACTCGTCAAGGGAGAACACCCATTGCAGAAATTACATAGCAAATTCGACAACTATTTACACGTACCGTTAGTCGGATTCAACTCATCGAATTATGACCTCAACGTTGTGAAAATACAGTTGACAACTTACCTGCAAGAACATTCATCAATCAAGTACACCATCAAACGAAATAACTCATTCATGTGCATTGAAACGGACCATGTACGGTTTTTGGATATCACCAACTTTATTGCACCTGGATATACATAGACAAATACCTTTCAATGTGAACAGAAAAAGGGGTATTTCCCGTATGAATGGGTGACACTCGATCGTTTGAACAACACAGAATTACCACCCCATGCAGCTTGTTACAGTGCGTTAAAACAAGAAAACATTACAGCTGACCAATACACTGAATGCCAAGAAGCGTGGGAAGCCGGTCATATGCGGACTTTTAAAGACTTTTTGATATATTACAACAATTTAGATGTCGAACCGTTTCTGGAAGCCATAGAGAAACAGAGTCGTTTTTACAGTGAGAGAAGTATAGATATGTTGAAGGATGGAATATCAGTACCCGGATTAACCATGCGATATTTGTTTCAAGACTTGGAAGATTATTTTACCTTACCAGACGAACAAAACAGCGACATCTATTGGTTGATAAAAAATGGAATAGTGGGCGGACCCTCAATCATCTTTCATCGTTACCACGAAAAAGGAAAAACTTACATCAGGCGTGAACAGAACGGAAATGAAGCAAAGTTGTGTGAAGGAATTGTGGGTTACGATGCCAATGCGCTGTATCTGTGGGCCTTGTCTCAGCCCATGCCAGCCAACTTTCCGACTTGGCGACACGCACCTGAGTTTAAACCGGTACAGACCCGAAAACGTGGTGTAGCGGATGAATGGTTGGCTTGGATAGCACACAGCTCACAAAACCGAATACAACACCGACTAAACAGAGGGGGAAAAAGAATACGTGCCCGGCGATTACCCGTAGACGGTTGGTGCGAAGAAACTCAAACAGTGTATCAATTTCACGGATGTGCATGGCATGGTTGTCTGTGTCTGAAATTGACCCATAGCCCCATCAGTGGAAAACTAATGAGTGACTTATGTGCGGAAACAAAAAGAAATACCTAGTATTTGAGAGGATTAGGTTATGATGTCGTAGCTGTGTGGGAATGTGAATGGACGAAAAAACGGAAAACAGACCCTCAGATCAAAGCGTTCACGTACAGTCGACCGCAACCACCACGAACCGCTTTGACGAAAAAAACAGCTCATAGCCAATATACGTGACGGAACCTTTTTTGGAATGGCTGAAGTAGATATACACGTACCAGAAACCCTTAAAGACTATTTTAGTGAAATGACCCCTATATTCAAAAACATTGAACTGACCCGAGATGAAATCGCACCCTTTATGCGAGACTATGCTGAACAACGGGACATTATGAAAGTGAATAAACAAGGTGACAAGGGGCGTGGGGATCATAATGTATTTTGTTGCGATCATAACGATTTTTATTGTTTATTTTCATATAGACGGAATGGCGGACGTTGATAGGGAGCTACAAAGGTGTGAAAATATTGCTTGCTAGCCTACTACTGAAATGGTACTTGGAACATGGCCTGGTGATCACAAAGATATACCAAACACTGGAGTTTGAACCCACAGCCTGTTTCAAACGATTTGCCGAGACCGTATCACGCCAGGGAATACAGGTAGTTTCGTACACAGGTTGTTTCGTATACACTACTTGCGGTTGTTTCGTACACGCGAGATTGGTTGTTTCGTACACGCAATATCAAAAGCAGTCGTTCCGTACGTTATGCTTAGTCAAGTAACTATGTAATATATCTAAATATAAATTATCTGGTATCGTGTTTTATTGTTTATTTTCACAAAGGTTTATTAAGACTTGAAAAAATGTTTTGGTTTGTGTAGACTAGAGCATCTATTCATATAATGGGTACCCGCAACAGTGAGTGTTGTGTACATAAATGTAAATATTGATTATTAAAGAAATTGAAAGCGTAGACAATTTGTTTGTTGAGTTGTCAATATGGTCATAATTAATGTGGACGAAATTACCAGTCGACAATTAAAAGTGTATGTAGCATGTTTGTTTTATTTACAATTGTTCGTCAAGGAATGTGGAACCGCTGTTAGAAATTATGGCGACATAAAACAAAAACAAAAATTGCCTGTAAATTCACTGTTTGTGTCAGTAATTATGTGGATGTAAATTATTTTTGCACGATGTCAGTTTGTGTTCACTAACAAGTTGGTGCTGAAGACTGAGGGTCAGTGCTTCCTTGTGGAGGAGAGGAATGAGTAGATAGAGCACGAGGTTGTACTTCATTGCTCGGAGATTAAGGCGAGTATGCCAGCCTTCAAGGTCATTATTTGTCCTCACAGCTCTTCTAAAACTGCACCGTTGCTGACTGGCCATGTTCTTGCTTTTATCCAAGTGGCTTCAAAGTATTGGAAAAGAGCTGAAAGCTGCGTGGAGGTTGCAGCTTCAGCCTTGAGACAATTGAAGGCTTCTACGACGTGCCTCTTTGGCAGATAAGTCAAGGACAATAGCTTTCTGATCAAGCTGTACGTGGCTCCTTGCTCCATGTATGCTGTGGCCAGACCTAATGACTGGACCTTCCTCCATATGGCCTGAGCCCAATGGAAAGTGCAACCGTGAAGGTGCACATTGAAGACTTCACGAATGGAGTTCCACAACGCAGTTTCGAAGTCGAGCACTACTTCTTGAACCTCTGGTTCACATGGCAGAATGTTCTTTAAAAGTTACATCAACATACCATTGCTTGGCATCTGCAAGTAGCTGAAGTTGCTGGTCTGTGGCCTGGAGTGAAATATGTACCACGCTGTACCACGGTTGCTGGGCATCTGTTCTCTTTTTGTCGAATACTACACCACCAATATGTAGCTGTGTCTGTTGTTTTGCGCACTGTGTACGTGTAGCCGTCATTGTTGTGTAGTCTTGGTTTCCCTCGTTTCGTACCAGTGGCAACAACCTCCCATTGTTGTGGCTGGGTTTCAGGTTGATTGTCAGCAACAGGTTGTGTCTGAATCGACCTCTCCACAATTGCCAGGACTGATTCAATTTACGTGTCCACGGTGAATGACTGATCAACTGTAGGTATATCACCACTGCAGTGATGGGATTGATTGATGACATATTGGGTGAGTTATGCTGTCTGGTATCATTGCTATCGTCCACTGAAGAAGAAAGAAATGGCTGGGAGTCTGCTCGTCTTCCTCTTGTGGCTGGTTGCGTAAGCATACGGGGCAGTGCCACGCTGGTATGACTGAACCATCCCTCTGCATTTTCATCCATGCTCTAAGATCTTGAGATACCGCTGTCACATGTTCTGTGTCTCCATATATGACATGTATCACAGAGTAGACCTTCTTGGCGAAGGCCTCACTGTCTGACTGCATCCGCTGCAGCGACTGGATTCCATCATAGCAGAGAAAAGTAAACTGATGGTCTGATTTTAACGGGACGTTATATGAGGAACTCCGATCAGCGCGCGTCATTGTGGACAGCGCGTGCGCGTTATTGCTGGCAGCGCGCGACGTTACGGTGCGCGTGTCATTGACGTATGCTTCAAGTCAAAACAGCAAGTAGACCACCCTGCTCCATCCTTGTCTCAGTGGAACCAAAATCGGGTTAAAACACATCCCTCCCCCATTAAATACTACGGCAACTGAATATGACCAGGCTATATTACACAATCGCAGCGCGTTTTGTCTACTTCGACCCTTCGACTAGTTCACATTATACCAGTTTTACATTTTGCAATCTTAGCATGAGCAAATATGATGTCACACAACACTGTATCTCATCATTGATTAACAGCATTGTAAAGTTTTCATTGACTACTGCATAATCATAGAAAAACTTTAACGAGTGTTCTGGGCAGTTCAGGCAGGGCACATTGGACGGCTGTGATGCAGAAGTAGGTATTTCCCCCTACTCTATATACAATTAATACGTGATGCATGTAGTATCACACAACATAATAGTATATACACTCTTAAGATACGCAATGTATTGTGATTCAAACATTAATTAGGGGGATGCAGGAGGGGGGAATCGTTGCAGCTGTGAAGGCAATCAAGCGAACAACCCGTGCGTGGTGGGGCTGGATGCCAGGTCACGTGACGAGCATAAGACCTCGACATTGACTCAAAAACTTCAAATGGACCACAGTGTCTTCCCATTTGACGTCACACGGTCCGGTGCCGCCTTGTTGGAGTACAAGCTACCGCCAGCGCGCTGCGCTTTGACGAGAGGTAGCTTGGAACGTGCCGGCGCGTTATGGTTCCCACGTTCTTCATTGATCAAAGGGGTCATTTCATAATACGAAATTTATGTTCCATCGTTGGTTGTGCCATCGTTGGTTGTGCCATTGTTGGCCGTGCCATCGTTGGCTGTGGCAACAGGGGTAACCGAGATAAAGAGAAATCACTGTAAAATCTATGCCAATGTAATCGCTTATGTTATCATGTACTCAACGTCTTCACAACCCACCATGTGTCACGTTGCTGCGATCTTGTACAGGTTGCTCTTGCCTGTAATATATTCTAGTCTGAAAGCGAAAGTTGGTACTGTGATGGGACCTACAGTGAGTCGTTAGAGCCTCATTGAGTGTGGAGTGTCCATGCTTTTGGTAACTCAGACGAGTTTTTAAAACAGGTCGCATTGTACTTTTACGTCGTGTCAGGAAAGCACAAGAAATATCAAAGGTATTAAGCGTGTCCTTCTTATTACCGCAAATGTAAGAAAAGTTGTTCCTTATAACGGAGAAACAGCCATGAGGGCATTTAAACGTGTGGGTCCTGGCGCAAGTGGGTGGGTGGTTACGTATATTAATGTGATTGTGCGTGTGTGCAGGGGTGTAGCCAGCGATTCCCACTTACGCACGTGCGTAACATCAATTTGAACTGTAGATTTCTCCCCCGTATATGCGTAACATTCCTTCAAGCCTGGCTACGCCCGTGGTATGTGTCCTTATGTATAGATAAGTATATATAAGTAACACATTATTTTGCTTTCTGCATAACATAACTAACGATGTACGTTTTGAATGGCTAGATCTTTGTGAAGCTCATATTACTGTACTATGAATTTTGCATTCAATAAATTCATTATTTTAACTGGAATTGATTAAATTTTATACGGTGAACCCCAACTACTGCTGTTTCATTTAATTTATTTTAGTCTTCGCATTAATTGCATGGCCGAATTGATTTGTGGCCGACTTAACTCAAGGCCGAGTTGACCTTCCTCGCCAGGTAAGACGTAACATCTGGATAACTCATGATTAATGCATAACAATGACCTACGATGTCATAATTCGAAAAAGATAACAATAACAGCCATATGAGCAGACACCTCGTATTCAGTGTCAGGTCTGCGTACTATCGAAACGATTCCCATTTGTGTACGAAACGACCAGTGTTCGTGTCTGTGTACGAAACGACTGTGTACGAAACGTCTCCCAGTCCTGAGTACGAAACAACCATCGGTGTACGAAACGACCTGTGTACGAAACGCCGGTGTAGCGTCACGGGATAAAACTAAACACCGTGATGTCAGATACGCCGACTACCGAGAGGGTCAGAAATCGATCAACGACAAAAGATTCAGAGCCTTGAACGAATTAACCCCCAACCTGTTTAAAATCGACATGACCAAAACCATCATTAATCTCAACTTACCCCAACAAATAGGCTATTTTGTTTATCAATACGCCAAATTAAGAATGCTTGAATTTTACTATGATTTTATTGACAAGTATGTCGCGAGATCTGATTTTGCCTATGTACAGATGGACACTGATAGTAGTTATATCGGCCTTAGAAGTAGTCATCTAACAGATGTCATCAAACCCTACATGAAAGAACAATTTTACGGAGATTACCCTGAGTGGTTGCCAGCTGTAGCGTGTGATGATCACACCAACGACTTTACACAGTGTAAAACGAACGGAACCCCATGGGTACCTCAACCGTGCTGTGTGACCCGCCAAAAATAAACGTACCCCGGGGTTATTTAAAGAGGAGTGGAGTGGAGATGGTTTTATCGGACTGTGCAGTAAAACCTATTACTGTTATGGAACTACGGATAAAGCCTCGTGTAAAGGACTCAATAAGCGTCAAAACGACCTGATCAAGGAGAAATATATGAATATGCTGAGAGAACAAAAATCGGGTCGCGGTGTGAACTGTGGCTTTCGCGTTAACAATAACACAATGTATTTGCATACGCAAATTAGAGATGGATTAACTTATTTTTACCCCAAGAGAATTGTGAGTGCAGATGGTGTAAGCACTAAACCGTTATATGTGTGATACGTTAATATGCTATTTAAGAAATTGATATGTGTTATTATGTAATAAATTGAAGTTAAGGTGTTATGTAATCGATGGATGTGCGCTCTGTAAGAAATTGATGTTTAAATGCTATGAGAGAAACTAAGAATAAAAACGTCGTACATTTTCAACACGCGTTGTTTATTTGCCTTGAATTAAACATGTCACCAGCTTATCGTTGGTTGAATAATCGTCGGTAAATACAGCCAGCAATTGGTTCAAACTTATTCCACGACATCGTCTCTTTAAATAATACAAACAATAAAGTCCACAAGTATTGGAATTGAAGTCTTGTAATGGCTTAGAATTATAAGTCCAGGTCACACAATGTTTGTTCATGTACTTCACAAATACGTTATGAAAAGGAGGTAGTCCATAAGAATCAAAATATTCGCCTCTTTCATTATGATCAATGAAAATAGCGACCCAGTGCTTGCCTTTTTTGGAAGCGGGATCGGTGTTACAAACGAAGCCGCTGGGGTAGTTGACATGGCGGGGTAATTTATTCCGCGTAAACACTCCGCGCACAGTAGCTCAAGTGAAAGGGTATTTTTGTAAGAGCTCGTGTAATTGTCTGGTATCCATTGTTAGGCAGCGTAATCAAACAGAACGTTACGGTTTCGGTCAATTTGAATCATATTTTCAAATTCGGCATACACAATGACATTAATGGTACGTTCTAGGGCCGTGCCAAAACGCATTTCCAAGCGCACGTTTCCTTGTTTCAACAACTTGAAATGAGTGCCGCTATCACCCAGGTCGGGGGTCAGATCAAAAGCGAATAGTGTATTGCCATTGGGATAATCACTCCAACTTATGGCATTGCCTTCGTCTTGATAGAGTTGTCCAGTGCTAATGAATAAATTAGCATAACTGCGGGTGTATATATGGTGATTAAAATCGGGCTGTAATAGTTTTGCGGGCACTTGTTGTCCGTCAACGTACAGAGCTAAAAATGTGAAGTTTAAGGGGTTCTGAGTGTAATCACCGTTGAACGCCCTATTATCAACACTTCCGACTACAATTCGTTTGGGTAACTGTCCCAAAAATAAATTTTCTTGATTGATCGTCATAGCTCCTTGAAATGCAGAAAACACTTTGGTTTCTATGCGTCTTATGGGGTATTTAGCTGGGCTTCGTTTTAAAGCCTTAATGTGAGCTAGTTGCACGGTGGGGTTCAACTTTATTTTGCGCACGAATAAGGTCACGGATTGCAGAGCTATTTTAGGGGCAAATCCATCTGCAGGATTGGCCATAAGGTCACAGGTGTCACCGCTACATACTAATCGCAACTTCAAATATACGCGTTTAATAAATAGCGTTCTTGACTAAATAAATCTAAATGTAATTTGCCCATCATATCCACAATGCGACTCTCTTGAACTCGTTCCTTTCTAGCTATCATCCCCTTGTTGTCAGTACCACCCACGGCGTCCATGTGCTTTGGGGTGTCTTTGTACCATAAACTAGCTGTTAACTGAGAGTTTTTGGCTTCCGAACCATAGCTCAATAGCTTTTCCATATAAGCGCGATACGGATATGTGTTTGTCGAGGAGGACACAAGTTTTTCGTTCAGAGAGACATCGACTTGGGAAAAGAGTGAGTGTAACCAGAGGTTAACGGGTGCTACAGCACTATCAGCCTCCAAAACCTCCCCATACTTTTTCACCACTTTGGCATTCACTTGTAAATACGTGTCGTTCAGATCGATATAATCATCACCCGAGCCACTGATGTAGAATTCGACTGGACCCGAACCTAAAGCAGCTACCGGATGGAATTCGATCCACGATCCATGATCGACACTGCTTTGAGTTGGGGGAATCGAAAATAGGTCTAATTCACTTTTGACACAGGGACAAGATTGGGGGTGTACCAGTGCCATGATCTAACCGAAAATATCCTTTGGCAACCTCCGAGTTGTTCCACGACGACGGCGTGAACTACTGTTCCTACCTCGTGCGAGTCGTTTTATAGAGACTGGTGGTCGGCGAAGCGGTTGTTTGGGTGGAAATATTTGATCGAACACTTCCTCTCCGGTTTGTAACAATCGTTTCTTAGCCGACTGTTTCAGAGACTTCCCTCCCAACAAATCTCCAACCACCCTCACTCCTGTTTTCAAGGCGTGTTTTTTAACAACAGGTAAAACTTTTCGAACCAGCGGTAACACACATTACCACATTACCACCACCATGTTCACGCTGACTCCTGGCACCGGAAAACACTGGGAGCCCTTCACCCGCTTGGTTCAGGTAATACGGGGTGTAAATATCAGCCATGGGTTTCAAAATATAGCTTTCTTGGTTTTACGGAAATGTAACGTCACTGTCACTTTACCAGATTCGAATGGAATGGGTCGACCCGTGTCATCTCTTATATCGATTTCTATAGTAGAAAAAGTCTTGGTGGCTATCGGGTAATAAAATATCTTTTTATACGTGGAGTTGATCAACTGCCCGCGACGATCGTGATCGATTGGAATAATATGCAGAAGGGGAACCACGGTGTCTCCTACCACCTGAGCTTCGATGAGATTACAATAGACATAAAGTCCGTACAAGCCTCGATCAGGGTCAACAACGTGCTTACCGACTTGACTGTTCTCAAAAATCCCCATTTCAAAGCCGAGTCTTTGGCGCAACCCCTCGTCCATGTAAACTACAACTGACTCATTGTCTGTCGTGTTTGATTGTAGGTGAGACGCACTTGCTCCTCATTTTGCTCCTTTAACTTGTCTGCAAAGGCTTCTATCAACGATCCGGTCGTATAAAAACCAGGGGTAATGTAAAAATATTTGGGATGGGCCTCTGCAAATTCACTCACAATGTCATATCGCTCACTGCAACAGATATCCGGGGGGAGATTGAGCGCACCAGCCACGCGATCCATGACGACCAACCCCTCGTCCTCAGTAACATTGTACCACATGTAAGGGTACTGAATTTCCGCTAATCCCACTTCCCAAGCCCCTTCCAACTGTACAGCTTTGGGGAGTCGAGTTAAGTAACGTGTCAACGTGTAGTTGGGGTGATAATTCATTGAACTGTTGGAAGGTAGGGTCAGAAAAAAACTCTTGATGGTGATGCCATGAGACTCAAATTAAGCTCCTCTTGGTTTCACGGAATTGTAAAGTCACCATCACATGTCCGTCTTCGAATGCTACGGACTGACCCGTGTCGTCTCTTATATCAATTTCTATGGTAGAAAAGGTTTTGGTGCCCACAGGGTAATAAAATATCTGTTCGTATGTCTGGGTCACCATTTTGTGCACCCGATCGTAGTCCACGGAAACTGTGCGTAACAAGGGGGCCATTGTGTCACCGACCACTTGTGATTCAATTATACTACAATAAACGTACAGTGCGTACAACCCTCGAAATACATTAGGCTTGTATTCAGTTTGAGAATCGTAAAGGGAAAGACATTCCTCACACCTCAATATTTGACGAAGACCTTCGGTCATGACAACTTGAGGTTTGGGATCAGTTATTTTTACATTCACCGTCTGTGAGTGGGAATTGAATTGAAATCGAACCACGCCTCTGATTTGTGGATGTGCATATTGAGCCTGTCTATCAATTGATCAGCATTGTAGGAACCGGGGGTCAGGCGAACGACCAAGGACTCGACCAAAGGATCCCCTTCCAAGTGTCTGTCTATCGTATGGTATCCAGCTCGCTCATCCACTATGACAAAACCGACATTGTCCCCGATGTTGTACCAGGAAACAGGGTACTGAATTTCTGCTAATCCCACTTCCCAATTACCTTTTAATTGTACGGGTTTAAGCAATTGAGTAAAGTAACGTATCAGCGTGTTGTTGGGGTGATAATTCATTGCAGGGTCAGAAAGAAACTCATGACGTCGCTTTATGTTTCAAAGTGGGGTTGGGAAGAATGTACCCTAAGCTACTGCTTAACAGAGCAGTCCACAAATTACTATCTCCTTTACCCGCCGATAGATTGTAGATGCTGACGATGATTACGGTATATAAAATGAGGATTTGTGTGAAAACACGATTTCGGTTTTCGGAATTTCCCGACCAAATACGGTCCATACCCGATCACTTCTCTGATCTTCCATCCTAATGACGCTTCTGTTCCAAATCTCAGTTTTTATACAGCTCCACACCACTGACCCAACTATTAAAACTGGCAGGGTAGCCAAACCACTTGACAAAGTATTGTTTTTGTCCTTTCCGTTTACGTTCTTTGATAATTTTTTCAACCCTATACCATGCTTTGTCATTCACTTTCTGTAATTCTTCCGCGTAAAATGTTCCCTCTAACACTTCGTCATTATCATCCTTTATCGTATACACATTAGTGGAGCCTAAGTGAACGTTCTTCACCCGAAACAACTCCTCGCTCCAATTGGAAGTGTAACCCTTTTTAAATTTACCCCGTGCTTGACTGATGCGGACACGATTCCCGATATCATACCAAGGTCGTTTAACCCCATCAGAGCGTTCCCGGTATAATGTCATCCACGTGTCTTCTTGATTACGCAACAAGACCGATATCGGGGTGCACTTGGTGCTGTGGTGACAACTGACGTTGTATCCTTTCACCAGCGAAGCCAGAACCGGTAGATAAACACTGGTGTTGTGTTTGGTAAATAACGCCACATTTTAGTTTTTAACGTACGATTAAACCGTTCGACTATGCTAGGTTTGGTTTCTTCGTTGTGGGTGGTAAAAAAGCGAATCCCCTGATGCTTAAGAAATGTCTGAAATTTACGGTTGATAAATTCTCCACCCTTATCGGTCTGTAAACACAGGGGCTTCCACCCTTGTTTTAATATACTCTCAAAGGCTCGAATCAAACTGTCACCCGTTTTATTTTTTAGTGGTATCACCCACGCATATTTCGGGAATACATCGATACAGGTCAAGAGAAATTTCATGTCTTGTTACTGTTTGGCTAAGTGAGCTATGTCCACTAAATCGGCTTGCCATCGATGGTCGATCCCCCCGACTATGACGCGTCGTCTTCGAAATCGAAGACGGATCGGTTTATGTAATGTATACGCATCTTGTTCACCCAGCCATTGTCTGACCGCCTTTGTTTTGAGTTTCGTAGCTCTAACCAATGGCTGCACCCCTCCATACGCGGCCGGTGCCTCGGGGTCGAAATACACACTTAACTTTTCCATGACGTCCAAGCTTGTGTCATGGCGGGATCCTCACCAGGTCTTTTATCTATTTGCGTCGCACCCTGTCGGATATAGTTCCGCCACGTTAGTCCCACTAACGGCTTGTCCTTTAATCGTTAATTCCCCTCGTTCATTCCAACCCACGTCTGGGTTTTTTCGAAGACGTTCTAATAGCAAACGCCCTTTTTTCTGAAATTTATCAGGGATGGTTTCTACAACTTCCGCAATAGACACATCTTCTTGTTTGGGAGCTTGATCATAACGCCCACTTGACAACACCCGGGGATCAACCAACATCATTTTCTTAGCCATAATTTTAGCCCAATAGTTTGCCTAACAACGGACCAGCGATACCTTAAATAGGTCCTAATAACGAAAACCACCGGTTTGTAATACTCTTTTCTTTTTCTTGACGTTAGTTTTAGGTGAGATCAAAGCGCGCGCCTTGTTTGTATCGGGCTAATTTACGCTTCTGAACTGAAGTCAAGGATACGTTTTCTTTTAAACATTGAGTGCACATTCACATAGACAATTTATCAATTCTTTGTCAGCCGTGTGAATCAAAGCCCTTTTGACAGGGGGTTTGGCTTTAGCCATCACTCGTAATGTATCAGCGTGTTTTCTGAGACGCTCTGCCATGATCTGTGTCTAACGATAAGAATGGCGGTCGTCCGATGATCGACGGTATTTATTTCTGAAGGTATACAATCTGATTGGGTCGTAGTATGTCAGTTCGTAGCCGTAAGTGATCTGGTGTTGCCTGTTTCAAATCGATAAACAAATAACCGTGGGTTGCGAAGTAGCATCCGAAAAGGCTTCTTGTACATACTTGATGTTTCGCGGGTACATTTGTTTGGCTAAATGCATGATTTGTGAAGCGTCCCGAGGGTTCTTAAATACAACTAAATAATGAGCGTTCAAACTGGTTGTTCGATGTTCTTTATTCTTTCTGAATAAATTTTGTACTAAATACAACACGCTAAGATTGCCATGGTGACTCCCTTTGGTGAATAAGCGAGTGACGCGTTCGTCAGTTTCTTCCATCAAATCATCGATGATCAACAAGGTTCTTTGTTGAGGGTCTGTTTCAAAATTCAACCCCTCTACAAATTCCACATGCGGTAGTTGAGTGTACATTGCTTGCCACTCTCCGAAACACCACACGATTCGGTCGGGTGGTGGCTCAATGTGACTACCTTTGATTAACTCACTCACAAAGTAAATTTTTCCACAGCCGCTCGGACCAGCTATCACGCAACTAAAGGGGTGTTTTAAGGCTCGATCCATTCTTATACTGAGTTATCATTCTCAGTTCCCTGCTCTTTTTATAGATAGGATAGGTAGATAGTGTCGTGATAAGTAGAACTCAAAAAGAAATTCAACTCAAGTACATTGTTACCATTTTATTCAATCACCAATCATATATATTCATGCGTCTAATAATTTTGTTATATTTACAGTCATACGGTTCCCCCATTAAGACTTTATACCAGTGTTCGGCGGTCACACAAAAACCAAACATATTACGCCGATATTCTCTAGAGAGCCAAAGGCATAGTTCAGTCATATTGTGTTGCTCACACAACAAGCGCCATAATAAAATGACGTGATTTTCATCCACCTTATCCAAGGCTCTTCCAACGCAATGTGAATACACTTTTTGTTGGTTCACGGGTTGACATACCCCCGTTCCACATTCTTCGCATGGTTCTTGAGCTATGTCACATAGCATCGGTTTTATCAAACCACTGTAAAGGCTGATTATCATATCCCACCCATCGTGCGACGTTCCATGGTCATCCATCTTTTGTCTGCGGGCTGTTAGTTCTTCGTAAGCTTTTATGAGCTGCCACCAATTGAAACTATCAAAGCGCATGGTCACGCTTTCACGAGTAATTTCAATATAGGGGACTGGGGCTTTCACTCGACCAATCGCATTGTCAAACACTGTGACCTCCATATCGACGTCTGATTGGCCAGCTTCCACGTCAATCAACGATACGGTGAGTGATGTAAGAGCCGTCCCGCTTCTGAAAAAGGCATTTGAGGGTAATTTTATTTTATGTCCACTCCATTGATCGCGAATGTGTAAATCATTGATCAAATCATCTGGGTTACTAAACCACTGTGTGATTTGAAAGCGACCACTACGGCGACTGGTATACAACGGTCCATCAATGTAATCATACTCCTCGCTGTTCTCCTCACCCATCCTGAATGAAACAAAAATCGGTCCGTGTTCCCTTATTTATCCCCTGATCGAGCTAATGTCAGCGCTTTTTTCATGATCACGTG
>CM067346.1:48049183-48064183 GCA_034190875.2 Urechis unicinctus
TGAGATTCTTGTCCAAGCCATCGTGGAAAAGATTTCGATGTCTCGTCGCACTCTTCTGGTATTATCGCCAAACTTTGTGGCAAGTAACTGGTGTTATTTTGAGCTTCATATTGCTCATATCAAGTTGTGTGAAGAGGGAAAGGATGTCATAGTGTCGGTTATCCTAAAGGAGCTTCCAGCTGTTGCCATCAACGAAACACTGTATAAATTATTGAAAAGAAAAGTCTACCTTGAATGGCCCTCAGAGGAGGAAGGCCAAGCATTGTTCTGGGACAAACTTGCTTCTGCGCTTACACCGCCTGTTGCCGCTTGTGGCCATTCAACGCCATCCTAGTAATGCAATGCTTGTACCTGTACTCAAAGCTATGATCTTATTTTATTGTGTTTGCATCTTGTGTAGCATGCCTCGTCACCATTACCATGCTGTTATTGATGGGGTTTTCGTTCTTGTTGTATCAACTTACGCATTGAACGAATTTTGGAATTCAAGGAATGTTAATGCATTTTTCTTTAAGTGTAAATTGGCAAACTTTTATACCAGAGTATATTTTCCCTTAAGAGAATCTGAAATATCGCTTTGAACAAACGCAGTACACTACATAAGTGCTCTTGCCTTTCCTGATTTCACATTAATCCACAAGCTTGTAGTTTCCAGGTTAATCTACTGAAAAGAGTTCTGGTAATGATGATTTACATCTTGCTTCCTCCGGTGGGCTTCAAATATGTACAAAATAAAAAATTTCATTAGTTTTAATGTATATTCAAACAATGATCGAATTATCAATGAATCATTCTTAGACATTTACGGTAACTCGAAATATACATGACATAATCACCGATTCAACGAGTGCCATCATAATGTTCTCATGAAGTAACATCATAACGTGTACGTAAGCCAACATAAACACGTTATGATGATCGGTGATCCAGGTAGCCGGTCCTGGTCTTGAGAGTTTCTTCACAACTTGCGTTCTTTATAATATTTCATATCCTTATAAATTAAAATGCAAAATGTATGGATTGATATTAGGCATATAGTTTGTTTGCCCATGTCACGATATTCATCACAACATATATCATTGACTTCTTATTTGTACCTCATTCACCGCATAAACAGCAACATTATTGATGTTATAACATTATCACTGCACAATGCCCGATGATGACGAATGTACCATATATTGTGCAAAATCTTGTCAAAGTAATGGCTGCGTATCTATCACTGTTTTATAGTACAAGAAATTGGGGATATTGGTTGTGATGAATCGTGAAAAGGAATTCTGTCCAAGAAGAGAGAGTGATTTATTACAAGTGATAAAGGTGGTTTTAAAAACCGGTTCTAATGAAGGGTTTCCATCCTTGAATTACACGCAGATAAACGAGGAGGATTCGATTCGCCATGTAATGCCAATGACATTGCGCTCATGTACGTTGTTGTGATAAGATGATGGCGTGCACCAGGAGAGCTGCGAACATCTATATGTCACAAAGACCATTCAGTTATGGCATAATTACCCATGTGGCATTTGTGGTTAAATTATCTAACGAATTGACGTTTCTTTGTTAAGATGTTGCTGTTCAATGCCATGACTCATATCCTTTTGCTGCATGAAGATATATTATCTTTAGTGGCACACTTTGATGTACTAAAGATTGTGAGCCCTCCATACGGTAATTTCATTAGTAACCATGAGCAGCTGAAATGCTACCGATATATATATACATGAAAGGTGCGCGCCTGAACCCAAGGCCCTAAGACGTCGAGATTCTATTTAAGCATAACGTGGTAGCAACGCAGCCACTCTGAGGTGTATTTGGCTTCAGTTTCAAACCCGGCCGCCAGTTAGCCAGTTAGGTGGGAAAAATGGAGCCCGCCATTAGTGAGTCAAAAACCGGCGAACCACTCCGGGCCTCAAGTACGTATTTGTGTGTACTTGATGTAACACGTCCCAATCTGCATAACATAATTTAATCATTGATATGAAATTAATGTCATCGGAAGATATTTATGCCAGCGACTGCAAGTGGCAGGGATACGGCAAAGGTTACATATTTTATACATTTGTATAAAACATTACCCAACAAGAGCCTTTTGCCAATAATTTACAATACAACAGCCATACACTCGCCGAACTACACATCATAATAAGATGTAATGAACGCAAAAAGCATTTATTTTGAAAACTTGAAGACCTTTTTAATCAACGTTGGAGCTAATGAGAATACTTACTCCTCGTGTTCATCGCTACAGTTCTCACTGCCCATGCGTATTAATTGTACTTAATCTGCTTGCAAAATTGGTCTGTAAATTTGACGCGCTGTAGAGTGGTGTTCTTCTTCACAGCGAGAAGACAAGTGAATAAACATTTTGCTGAACGATGTACAATTTACTTCGGAAGAATTGCAGTAATGTTGTTTCGTTGATACATGCGTGTTTCGGCTTGAGAGAAAAACCTTGTACACCAAGCTTGGTGTTTACACGTTGCCGCCGAGGCTGCTTCATTCAATGATGGGTAAGGAAAATTGCAAATCCACAAATAAGCATAAGAATCTTCAATACCAAATTGGTCGACTTAGTTCCTGCACGACACTTCCCTATTGTCTAAGATATATGTCAAACAACATATTGCAGCTCTCTGAATTGTCCATACATATGGTCGCCATGGACTGAAAAATCACGTAACCTATTTTGTTACATAATTGGCCATTCAAGCGAAGTCATCTTACATACAATCTGATATAGTGATATTAAAAACAGACCAAAGGCGAGCAACCAAATATATTAAGCATATATCATTGGATATTGAAAAAAAATAGTCATCGTTTCATGGAAGTCACCATCATTAATGAACTGGGGTAACGTCATAACTGACCATAAAAGCTCATTGAACGTCATAATGATGTACTGTATATAGGGAATAATGGTATAAGTAATCACAATATTCAGAGTTAGTGCAGGACATACAATATGGCAAAGATCGTCAGTCATTAGATTGTAATTTATACGATAAGCTATCATTAAAGTTGCATATATATATATATATATATATATATATATATATATATATATATATATATATATATATATATATATATATATATATATATATATATATATATATTTATATATATATATATATATATTATATATTCGTCTGTTATTGGAATAGTGTTTTGAAGGCATACCCTGACATCGGATTGAAGGGAATTGGTGTGAGCAAATATTACTTTCGGTGAAGTATATCAGTGTTGCTACGTTGCCATGGACAAATTATGCGAATTATATGTTCTTGGCTGCTGTCCTGGATAATGTAACTGGATAGTGCAACGATTGTTTATGTTATATTTTATACATCTAAATGCATATATATATATATATATATATATATATATATAGATATAGAGATATATATATATATATATATAAATAATATATATATATATACATATATTCTTACATGTATATATGTATATATATACATATATGTGTACATATCTGTAAATATATATATATATATATATATATATATATATATAGATAGACATATATATATATAGAATATATATATATATATATATATATATATATATATATATATATCTATATATATATATATATATATATATATATATATATATATATATATATATATATATATATATATATATATCAACAGATGCACACACAAGCACTCGCACACACATATGAGTCGCTATAGTATGTAACTATAGTTATGTATAGATCGCGGCTCGTCTACTCTTTGTTTGCACGGGGAACGTCCGGTGCGAATACCAACCAACCTTTGCAGCAGCTTGTATCAGTAAAAACATCGCCGACTGCAGTACCACTCGTTTTCCCTTTGACCGAATGAAAAACGGTTTTTTGGTTTTGGGTTTTGATTAACAATCTTCTACGGCTTTTCTTGTTTGCAATTAGCCTTTCGTGTATCATGTATTAGACAGTAATATTGCGATGAAAATTCGCGTAGATACTTGGCGGCATGGCGGTTATAGAAGCAAATACATTACGAAATACATCAGGCTTGTTCGTGCTATCGCGCTACATCCAGTCGGCATGACCATTCAAAACAAACGGTGGAGGTTTTTGCAATGAAAGGAAGCTAAATGCATTTGGACATCATAGCCTGCTACATTATATTTTGTTATCTTATCATCAAAGGCATGGACCCGAATGTTTGTGCGTGTTGTTTTGTTTGCTGCATTCCTTAAATTAAAAAAAACGTCAATACAGGACAGTGGCGAACGATTTTAATCAATGAATGAAAAAGTGACACCCAGTAGGTTATTACCTATACCTACCAATAATGTCGTGCGTGATATATCGTAACTTTTATCAGTCCGAATATAAGCGTGGTGCACGATTTCATTTGTACCAATATTGTGTTGTATTGAATTTTGAACGGATGAAAACCTCCACTAATATCTATTCATCATTCGCTGACCTTATTAGCAACTGGAACCAGCTGCATTTGTGCCCAATGATTGGTCAGTTGATTGAAGCACCAGCTGCATTTGTGCCCAATGATTGGTCAGTTGATTGAAGCACCAGCTGCATTTGTGCCCAATGATTGGTCAGTTGATTGAAGCACCAGCTGCATTTGTGCCCAATGATTGGTCAGTTGATTGAAGCACCAGCTGCATTTGTGCCCAATGATTGGTCAGTTGATTGAAGCACCAGCTGCATTTGTGCCCAATGATTGGTCAGTTGATTGAAGGTTCATCACCGATTGTTACATGTTCCTGATTGTCCCGTGATCAGCTCATCGCCGTAACTACACCGGTCGCTTTAACAGGGGTTTAAGACAGCCGTCTTTAACACACCACATATATATGAACCCTGGATTCACAACCTATTAAACTATGGTCGACGCAGTTAACGCGCGTGATCTTTCTCCTCGACCTGTCAGTGGCATAAAACATCCTGCACAACTGTTCACTGATTCCAACAATACTGAACACTGTAAAATATTCAAACAGAAATGATATAACTGCAAAGCGCTAACTCTACTGCACACTCAATCCAGGGAACACCAAGTGGCACTCCTGTTACACACTTCAGGCGACGAGGCCCTGAAGATTTACATTGGCTTTCATTTCCTCACCCCTGATGATCGGCGCACTATTGAAGAAATACTTGAGAGACTCGTTTGCGGTGGGTGAAGTAAATGAAACCTACGAAGGATATTTTTGCAATAGCCTTGGCTCCATTCCAAGAGACCGCATGGTGTTGGTGATCCGTGACCCGATACACAAACAACGCTACTGACAGAGCGCGGACTCGCCCTGGATACATGCATTGATATATGCAAAGCTTCTGAAAAGAGCAGACCAGTCAGCGAACAAAATGTACACAAAGACTGCTTGCAGCAAACCATTCTCAACCCCACTGTTCTCACAGCAATACAAAGCGACCTCGTCTCGTGATGAACCAAGGCACTGTAAATTATGGGGCCGTACTCTGGGTATGTAAACCCAACCTGTCAATGAGTAGAAAATACGTAAACTGCAAGCAGACAGAGAAACATTCCACTTATCTATATGTTCGCTTTGTTATTTCGTATTGGTTTTTTCGTCGTATCTACTGAAGACCATTGTTTTTCAGCAGTCTTAATGGCATTCTCGATAGATTCTGTGATATGAAATTGGCGGAATTGTCATGTTGTTGTTAAATGCAATATCACATGCTGCAGGACGGGGCATGATTGTGTTTACAATAATCAACCACAATACACATTCATCAATTGTGGCATACCGCATTTCAAATTAACTTGGGATGATCTGATGTAACTAATAATGCGTTCGTATTTATCAGTACAAGTACTGCTTACTGTCAAAAGTATAAACATATATTTGTGTAACACAATTCTATGTGTGGAGTCTATTGCATACAATTGCGTAAAATCCAACTGTGAGCAAGCATGATTTGAAGTAAACCTTTTTGTTCTCATCAAATTGTTTCGATTATGTTCCATAGTAGCATCTTAGTTGTTAAGTAAGACTCATCTAATTTCTTAGAAACACATTTGAATGCTCTATCGCTACATGAAATTGGTAGCTATTGATTCTAGTTGCAATATGCGATAATATTTCGAAACATTGCAAGTTCTACATCAGTAACAAAGAACCGGACAGATTGTGTGATTTCGTGCGGCTTTGGCAATAGCACGAAAACGGCAAAACCAAACTTAATCCTGGGATAAATTGCAGTATGTTATGCACCGTTGGTCATCCTATCCATTTGTAAAGATAAGGAATGGTTAAGCGATATCTTATACACGTCTTCCAAGTTAGATCAGTACACATGCAGATGGAAACTGTTGCCCCTACCACCCCAAATGCTCTTCCAATTTTAGTAATAACTGAATTGTGAACAATATGTTGGTAAATGTACCCATTCAAAATTTACCCTCCATCAGAATTACAAGCACGATGAGAAGCGTTATGAGCTCTCTCAACCGAGTACACTGCTGCGTTACCTTACTGTACTCTCCTATGGCATAACAGACTAGTCATAATAGTGTTAGCGCCAAGGGGCGTGAGATGGATCGTTCGCTCCAAAATAGACCCTGACAAGCAACCTCTAAACCATAAAACACCATTAGTGTGATTTCTACCAGGCACATCAGGGTAATGTCTTTGCCGGCAAACGCCTGTACGAACGATGTCTCCTGTCATTTAATGCATAATGGCCATAATAGATCATCTGGGGGTGAACAGTCTCCTTCAATCAGGCAGAAACATTCTTTGACCACTTACCTGATAACCGAAATAGTCAATGTTTTAGTACTGATTTTGTATACTTATATGCAGCAGATGTGCAAATTGTTCTTAGTCTTCTTGTCCCGTTGGTCAGGTCTAGTGAAAATAACATAAACAACGTACACTTTACAACTGTGATGCTAGTCACATTTCCAACGACAGAGCGTCCTGTGAGGGGAAAGGTGATGTTAACAACAGGTGCCACTGAATAATAACATTTCATTTGTAAATGATTATGTGACCTGCTATATGGGGCATACAGATTGCTTCGTGTTGTACATTGCGTGAATATTTATCAAGATATTAAGACTCTCTTAAAAACCCTTAATCAGTGTATAAAAAACAGGGACGCGGGTATTTAGTTGACTTTGCAAACCAGCTCGCATATGCTCAAGTGGCATTCTACATATAAAACACGAATATGTTACCAATGACAGTGTGACCATACAGTGTTGATGAGATATTGGTAAGCGCAGGTTGGAAATGCGGCTTGTTGACACTTAATAACAATCACATGATGTTAAAAATGCTTACCGTTGTTTTGATTCATAACATCATCGCAGTTTCTATGAAGGTGCAATGTTACTGCATTGTATCATCTACCACTAACGCGTATGATGTCAGTTTAAGCCTACAAAACAACAATACTATAACAAACTGGTCTTAGTTCCTTTAAGCGCTATGGGCGTGAGTGATTTCGCTCACCTTGCTAGACACAACACCTTGACGCAATTTATATCCAGAACCTCTGGCGCAAAAATACAATCTGGGTATTCACAGAGTATGAATAATACATTGTTTTGAAAGAGTATGATCTCCTTGTTAACTGGTGTTGCATTTGTTTGTTCGGATGTGATAGAAGTATCACACGATTCTGTTATGTCAACCCGCTCCCTGGGGGTTTTTTTACGGCAAAGCTATACGAGGAGATTTGCATTGTCAAAATTTTTTTCTCTCGCAGATTATTGGTTAGTTTGGAATGACCAAACCTTGACAGCAAATCTGACAAGCTGGACTTCTTAATATGTTGTATGATTTCGGTGCAAGAGTGGATCGTTAAATTGATAGAATTTCGAGTTCGATCACTCACCCAAACATAAAGACACACACATACCCATTCACACACGCACAATAGCTACCTTTATTTTGTAATGTGTCTTTACAACGACACCAGATGGGACTTAAGCCGCGATATCACACAAACACGCAAATACAAGTACACGAGGTCAGTATTTGCTGCTCTCACCATCCAAATTGCCAATTTACCCCATTTAGTACATCAGCAATCCGCGATAATCACACTTAAGCACGTGAATGTATAAAACACATTAGCTCAAACTAACCACATGGCTGAACCGGAAACAGTATTTTACCGGTTACCATGACCTTGTAACACAGGACATCATCACAATTAAACACCGAGCCAGGTAACTGCTCAATTTCAGGCCACTACTTAAATTCAAATGTGGAAGTATCTGCCTGAGATTCACGCCGTGCAAAGACATTTGCATATGTACATCGCTTTACCACGCTTTATAAATGAAATCGTGTATATGTTAGTTGCAACTACAATTCTATTGTAACAATACGTTATGGAAATAATAGGCATTGTGGATTATATTTCTATTACAGGTAATGTATAATACACCTCGGACGATATGATTTAATCTTAATAACTACCTAAAAGCCACAAGCGAACGTAGATATGTTTTTTGATATAAACACAAACACACACACATACACACACACACACACACACACACACACACACACACACACACACACACACACACATACACCCACACGCACACACACACAGACACTGAGATATAAATAAATAAATATATAAATATATATATATATATATATATATATATATATATATATATATATATATATATGTATATATATATATACATATATATATATATATATATATATATATTATATATATATATATATATATATATATATATATGATAGTCAATATTTCTACATCATGAATTATTAATTTGTATCATTACTGATAGTCAATCTTTATTGTGGTTGATAAAGTATTATCGCAATGAATGATGATATGTCTTTTCAATCAATGGTTCACGTTTGTTGAAAAAGGTTGTTTTATAAAAACAAAACAACTATTAGACACCTCATAGTCACAAATTAATAATTCATGATCTAGAAACAATATAAATCCTGATAGGGATATATTATTAATCATATTATCAATCATGACAGAGGCGTATTATCATCAATCATTAATGATTAGAATATATTATTAATCATGATGTGGATGTGTTATGAATAATGATTAATGAGTTATATTATTAATCATGATGTTGATGTATTGTTAATCAAGATGTAGATATATGATTAGTCATGACATAATTATTCATGAAAAAGATCATCATATCACCTATTATCAGGTGTGCAGGAGGCGGTGGTTGTAGACATTGGATGAACCAGTACAGATGTTGGCAAGCTGATTAAGGGTTTCCCTCGCGTGGCTTCTTACTGTGGAGAGGTCAGTTCATCTTAACATGTATAAATTGAATGATTAATTCGGGAATTCATTTTGAAATCAACATCGATAATCATATCCTATGTTGGTGGACTAGGATTTTGTATTTAAACCCAAAAATCCATAACGGCCTTGACCCTAATCATAAGTGGCAATTAACAGATGAAAGTCAAACGCACATTTCACATTATTATTGGAACAAAGGGCAAGCTTGACTGCTGCTCTGTTGGTTTTATGGTAGTGTTGTAACATGACTGTGTGGCGGAAAGGTATCTCATTTGAAATTGGATTCCAGGATCAAGATTATATTGTTATTCGAATACGAGTGGCTTATAAAACCCAGAAATAACCATCTTGGCCATTGGTGTTACATTTGCTATAAAATATGGCATTAAACCCACAATGTTTCATCAACTTGTTACTGTTACTGTGTTTGTTCTCTCAATAAGTAAAAAGTTAAATCAACCTATTCCGCTAATTTATTGATATTGATGATATGTGACTGTTATTCATTTGGCCATTGCCCACCGATATGTCATTATGATGCCCTACAAATTACTGTGTACATAATTATGTTTAACACCACAGCTAATTTGGATAATTTCTCACATTCTTAAAGCTTTTATCTAAACAGTTACTGTGGCTCAATTCCATTTTCTTCAAAAGAATGGTTCATTATTGCTTATTGGAAGAACAAAATCATTTATAATCTATTGTTTATAATGAGTTCAAGTTCACTTTCTATCGGTACTATGTCCGAACCAAAGTCACTAGGAAAGAAATATTAAACCTTCCTACATCCTTCCTCATCTAAAATCATTTCATGATGCTGATGCAGATTCATGAGGACGGTGAGAGATAGAGGATGTGGCATAGTTGTTGTTCAGATGGGAGCACCGACTGTTCTCACAGAGAGGCTCAACTTACAGGAAACCATCACATCGGTACATTGTCTGGAAGGGGTCTATCGTGCCATACAGTCGCAACAGGAGAACGAGAGAGATGAATTATATTGGTTTAAGTTGTTCACATTTGGCTGTTGGTTTGAGATGACGTGTAATGTCCCCTACAACTCTGCTCAGAAGTGAACAACTTCTCGTTGTTTTAACGACATAAACGTATTATGATGCTAGGTTGAAAATTGCTGTATTTTGTTTTAGTACAATTTATTATTTGAATAAGTCCAAGGATAAATTTAGAGATGGTTTAATTGTTTGTGATTTTTATGCACAATACATTCAAATTATCTGCATTGTCCCAAAATGTTATGGGCTTTTCCCTTCCCCTTCTTTAGGTAAAATTTATGCCTGGGTGACTAAGAGTCTGCTGAATTATGGGGCCATTGGCAATTTAAATTATCATAATAACCATAACTAATGAGTAAACATATCAACCTTCATGACATCTACAGGTTCTTTCTGCACAACAAATTAAGGATCTGTGGCCTGTGTTGACCACTTTGAGGTGCCTGGTTCTCGTCACAGTAGCAGCTCATCACCAGAGATGCATGTAGCAGCCCTCATTCTAGCTGAGATTGGAGAAACTTATCGATTAGAGGCACTTTGGATTGGAGGATATATGAACCTCCCTATTGTGGATTGTTACCTCATGGGGAGGGCATTCCCTGAACTCTAGATATCTCTAAATGCCCCTGTTGGAGTTAATAATCTGTAACAGCAATGTTGTCAAATGAGACTCATTTCCCAAATTAAAACTGCTGTCTGTAAATGTAGATACCACAGTAATTCTGATGATGTACCTCATGAATCTGACTCATTATCACAAGTTACTCATCAATTGTCAAAAATATTTATGCTTCATTTAATGATGATTTATTTTTTCCAAGGTCTTGAAACGACCATCTTCATGTATTGATACACCACAATTGAAAAAAAATTGTCTTGAAAGACAATAAAAATGGTAAAAAATGATGTCTCCAGGTAGTCATTCAGGAATCATTGAAGCCAACCCAGCCTCTACAGTTGGTGTCATTGAAATAATGGCCCATCTGCATGCCTACGTGCCTACGTGCCTACGTGCCTGCCTCGCCAAACGAGGACTGCCTCCATACCATCCCTTGCAATGGGGACCAACTTAGTGTTGAGCGATTGACCCATGCTAAACGAGTGAAACTTCCTGAAATGACAACCAGGGAGATCTGCTAGGGCTTCGTTGAAACTCCCAAAGAATTCTATAAAGAGGGACCACTGCTATAGGTATGTAAAGTGCAAAAATGTATTTATTGCAATATTGTTTAATAAATATGATTATTTTCTTTACAAGATACAAGGAGTGTATTTTTTAACGGTGCCGTTCAAATGACCGATGTCCCATGCTGACGGAGGCAATTATAAGGTGATGGAAAATTTCCATCATGCATGGGACTTGAGGTGAGGTGAGCTCGTGATAATTAGTAATATTTAGTAACTGCAACAAAAAATTAATATTGAATTACTGTATTAATCTTGCTGATATGTTAATCACAGAGTGCTATGAAGTTAGCGGGGATGGAGTCCCTGGAAGATGTTCCTGCTGGCATGCATGATTTGTACTGCAGTGATGCTCCTGATTTTATCTACTGCTCATGCCAGTTGAAAAGAGGCGGAAAGGAGGATAGAGTCATGCTAAGGTGCAAACTTAAGACCAATTGCAGTAGGCAGGAGCTGTACCATAGGAAATGTGTAACCCCTTGACCAATCAATCCAGGTAGAAATAGCTAGTATTTGGTGTTATTCACTACGGTCACACATCGACTTCACCAACTTTTTGTACCCAACTCATATTCAAGCCACGGAAAAGCGCAATCGTCACATGCACAGGCTGAGTCAAGGCCTTGATTTCTCGAGGAATAGAGAAACAAAAGACAACGTCCCCAACAGGACGACAACTAGTGACAGGACTACAACACCTGGGCCACCACAGCATTCTTCAATGTCATCATCGGACAACCCCTGAACTTTCAGAGTTGTCAGGATTCCTTTCCTGACAGCTGCCCTCCTTCACCAGTTGCATCATCTCTTCTGAGACATTACGCTTGTCAGCTGAGTGGGGCGGAGTGTATAAGTTCCACCCGCACTGCCTCGAGCGCAGCGATCTACCTCCTGCCAGTATGACAGCAAGAAACCAGGCCTCAATGTACAATGTTCCTGATATCTGGGATATTAACTCCGATGCCAAATACGACGGTCGCAGTCTAATGTTCGAATTGATTTTTGTGAACTCCGAGATGATGGCCACCTCAGTATCAGAATATAACTGACCATGAAACGTTTTAACTTTTTCCTCTTAGTCCTCTGCATCAGCCTCCTCAAGTGCCATCACCTCCATCTGATATGCCCGACCTACAAGTGTCCTGTCAAATGTCAGCATATATGTATTCAACATTACCTGGTTCCTTGTACTTACACCTGGATATATTTCGCTTCACTTCAATTCAAATCTAGTACCTGCAGTATATGACTGTCTTTGGTGCATTTCTTACTTTCTCTATCAGCTCCCAAATCATCCAACTGAAGTTGTTGTTGTTTTGTTGTTCATGCCCTAGAGCAAAGAGGATAGGAGCAGAATATTATGTTTTTGCCAATTAACTTAACCTGTGGTTAACAGTATTATTATTTTTTATGCTCTTGCTGTAATTATTAAATGCATTTTAACCTGATGATAAATACGAATGATTGTGAAGCTTCAATACACATACAGTGGTAGGTCAATAATAAACCTGTTTCGGACAGAAACAATCTTCCGGGCAAAGATTATCTTTCACGGCCTCCGCAAGATATTCTGTGGCTGTGGCAGTCATGCAGGCAACTGGGACCTGGCCACCTAGCACTGCTCTCAACTCTTTCACTCTGTGAAAAGACTGACGGAGAGTGCTATCCCTGAACACACAATGCTCTGTTTAATTCTTAAGCAGCTATTGTCATTTACTGACAACCAGGTAACTTTATATATTGAAGTCTGTCTTTCACTGTCAATACACATTTATGCACCCATTGTGTATATTTGTGTGTGTGTTGTGGTAGTAATGATGGCGAGGGGTAAGGTATGTATGTGGGTTAGTAGGTAGGTGAGCATCTTACTCAATTTGATATGTAACAAAATATATGATGTCTTATAAATATTGTTAGATTACTCATCATATCTTCACACAATGTACCTCATCCACGACAAGCAAACACATCCGCTTAGACAGGGAACGAACTTAGCCATTGTGCCTCCTAGACGGGTTCTAAGTAAATACCGGCAGGTATTGGCCTTCCTTTATTCCGGTTTTTAGTCACACACACAAAGAGATTAATTGAGAATGTATTTCATTTCATCTACCCACAGCCTATACACACAGCCATTACATCAACCGGATCCACCAAAGTTGGGTACCATCCGTAAACATCCGATTTGAAATATCCAGTCGGCAACGATATTCTCTCCAGCCAAAAGACAACTAATAGCGTAAGAAACACCATTTGATTTGCCAAAATATTCTTTAAATGACACTTCGCTGTCGTCTGATCGTCACGCGTTTGATTTGGTAAGCCGAGAGACAACGCAGATATAGGGACAGGAAACCATGTAGCCTTTTATTTTCCAATATGGTGAAAATCGCATCAAGATTTCTCGGAAATATATATTTAAGGACATTTATTGAAGAACCGCATCGGGGGTTGTTTTTGGTGCGGTACACGATGTTTTGTCACAGACTCGTGATATATTTTGTTTTTCTAAATCCAGCGTGCCATTCAAAATGCATTGCCCATTCACACGTAAACCAAAGATTCAGAACAGTATATAAAAATATCACCGTTCGACCGGGGCTAGGTTAAGAAATGCTTCTTTTGAGCCAGCCATACTTTTCATTTTTCATTTGTAGATAAATAGCCGGAGTTCGACACACCGATAGATATTGTATGTATTTCTTATTGAACAAATAAATAAGACCTTCAAGCAGCTCCGAATGTCTGTTTAATCTTGAGACCTAACTTTATTAAGATGCTTTTAACTTCAACCAACTTAGCGTCGAAAGGAAGCCAGCCCCACGATTCTCAGGTTGCTGGTCACTGGTGACATCGATATCACGGTATTCCAGAAAGTCATTCCATTACCTCGGTGAACATAGATAGAATCAGGCTTATTGACACTTGGTCGCATGAATAGTAACTCAAGACATCGAATTGTTGACATCTCGTAAACAAAACTGTCCGCAATTCCAATCTTGCTAGATATTAACAACACATACTCAAGCAACTTAAAGTATAACTTGCTTTGATACCCACATTCAATATTCAACATAAAATTGTTCAAGAATATTGAAAATAAAACGTATCCAACGCTTAGTTTGATAATCAAACAGGGCAGTTACAGGGCGTTCACCCCGATGACGTATCTCAATGATTGCTGAGAGGCAAAAACACAAGTTTGATATAAATGGCTGCTAATGGCTGGGTATATTTTGCGTAAGTTCCTTGCAGTGTTTTAGTATAGAATTTGTTTCATCACATGACTTATGCTGGTGATATTATGGGGACAATCCCAAAGGGGGCACACAATGTTGTTGTGTGAATGAAGGAGTTTATACAAAAAGCGGTAACTGATTGTTTTGTTATTCCCAGATAACGAACCTGTACAAATAACTTCTGCTAAAGAAGCACCACACTAACTATGTCAAAGTTTGATGAAATATTTCAATATAAAAGCCATGAGAT
>CM067346.1:48069183-48099183 GCA_034190875.2 Urechis unicinctus
TTCTCAGATATGGAACAGAACACAGATCATTGCCCGGTAGTGCCTAGTGGTAACGTGCTATGCAGCTGGCTAGCGCAGACATGGCCATCGCATCGGGATTGATAAGCTGATTGGTATTGTGGAATCCAGGGCAATGACATGGGTTGTGAAACTTTACTGAACATTTTCATTTGCGGCGTAATTTGAGCGAGAGCGCGGACAGGGGATTCATTTGTACATTTACATTGAGAGATACAGGGACTGATTGTGTTTCAGATGAGATGGCAGCAGATTGATAATTCGAATGGAAACGGATTGAGCTTGTTTAATGCATCAATTTTCCCCATATATTGGCACTACAATTTGGTTGCCAGTCAATTTACTTATAATTTTTTTCATTGGTGAGTATGTTATTTCGCCCGCTGTCTGCGCTGGGAGTGAGAACGAGTTCCTTTAGCTTCCCTGTAGGTGCCACCAGGAGCAATAGTCATATCCGATTTTCTTGCAGCGGCAGCTCGGGGATGGGGGCGGTGGTGGCTTTGTGACTGGTCGCATCCTTGGCGGAATGGCATCGTTTTTGGCAGAAGAGGAGCCGTCTGCAGCCTTTATTTAATGTGGCCAGACTTGCCAAAAGCATGGCAAGTTAGTCTCGCATTAGGGGTACTCTGCGTTGTGGTGAATACGACATTGTTTCTACTGTTTGTTTGAGCCTGTACACTCATAACGTGTAGACTGGTTTGGTTGTTGTTAGCGGTTTCTTGTCTCGTCAAAGGAGTAATAGCTGTCCTCAGCTCGGCACTCACGCCATGCATTTTTATCATTTATTGACTTTGTAATGATATATTTTGGGGTAGTTTGAGAGAGATATTCATCACCAGCAGCCCCGATAGGAAATGCACTGAATAATGTTGATAACATTGATGAGTGTGGTGAGTGAGTTAACTTTTTAATGGATGGGTAAAACTGAAGGCGTTGTATTATTCCGATACGTGGGCAAAATGAGTAGGCAGTTACACCGCAGGTACTAAACACATGTTTTACTGCAGTCAACAGATGCTCACAGAACATGGGCTTATATACTATCAAGGAAAGTAATCCAAGCCATGATGATTGAAGTCATTTCGTAGATTACTTCTTAATGATGTTTCTGTTTGCCCTGCAGCCACGTGTCAATGATTTAATCCATTATCTTGTGGCGTCATCAGATGAATGCATCACTGCAACGGGCCTTGGTTTAACACAATATACATGGCGAATGTCCAAACTGTCAGTTATTCTACGATGTAATTCCACGTCAAATATATATTCAAACCAGCAGCATCATTAATTTCCCAACAGGCCGGGTTTTTGTTTTGTGCCGACGTATCCTTGATCTAAGAAGGTCTGGTTCTGTGTTGGGCAAACTACAGCTGATATAGCCGATATAAGAGTTACTGCTTGCATGGAGCTGATCCAATAACGAGGATTCACAAAAAAAATATATATATATATATATATATATATATATATATATATATATATATATATATATATATATATATATATATATATATATATATATATATATATATATATATATATATACATCTATCTATCTATCTATCTATCTATCTATCTATCTATCTATCTATCTATCTATCTATCTATCTATCTATCTATCTATCTATCTATCTATCTATCGTCCGTCTGTCTGTCTGTCTGTCTGTCTGTCTGTCTGTCTGTCTGTCTGTCTGTCTGTCTGTCTGTCTGTCTGTCCGTCCATCCGTCGTCCGTCCGTCCGTCCGTCCGTCCGTCCGTCCGTCCGTCCGTCCGTCCGTCCGTCCGTCATCCGTCCGTCCATCCATCTATCCATCCATATCATCCATCCATCCATCCATCCATCCATCCATCTATCCATCCATCCATCTATCATCCATCCATCCATCCATCTATCTATCTATCTATCTATCTATCTATCTATCTATCTATCTATCTATCTATCTATCTATCTATCTATCTATCTATCTATCTATCTCTATCTATATCTATCTATCTATCTATCTATCTATCTATCTATCTATCTATCAATCTATGTTGCTAGCACAGATGTAACAATGGTAGATAAGGCTAGGGGCATGCAACTCCTGATTTATGTTTCTGTGCCGTCTCAGAGCGGGGCTAAAAACCTTCTGTACAATGTACATATTACTTTCATATGAATCAATAAGGAACCAGATGCATACCAGAATAATATCTTTAATCTTCGTACAATCAAGAAACACTAGACAGGTATAATTTTTTCCGATCATAATGCCTTCTGTGTCGTCTCAGGGTTGGGCTAAAAACTTGGGGGTCAGATTTAACTATTACTAAGAAGGTTATATATAAGGCCAACCTTCTGCACAATATATTTGGTAGGATACACATATGACTTTCATAGGAATCAATAAGTAAGCAGATACATGCCAGATTAGTATCTTTATGGTTGCATAATCAGAATATAATAGTTAGGTATATATTAGTGTAAATCATAATGCCTTCATGCATGCATTAATACGACTTGCTCCCAATATCAATTATACAGCAACATTTCTTCTCCTACTGTTCAGTTTAGAACAATACAAAATTAGTTATGACCGCTACCATCGAATCGAGTCGTTTATTCAAAAACGCGTAAACATTGTTTTTATTCATTCTATACGATGGTAACCTAATGCTTTTATGGACCTCAGAAACCACGCTGCAAGACATAATGAAAATACCCATACATAATCCCATGCATTCAGGCCGATATGTCATACCTCTATTGAGTGGGCATTTTGCGATTTTCGATCACTTCCATTTATCACACAACTGTTATTTACAAGGTTTTCCACTGGTAAAATAAACATGTTCTTATAAGCATCTATGCTGTGTTATTCACCATGTGTGATCAATTAGTCGAGCTGTTTTTGCCTCATTTCATAGCCTGTTGCGCAATCACATATATACCCTAGGCTACACTAAGTATTACCATGTGATTTCGGCCCTGACATCAGCCGGTATCTCCATGTTCCATATAATACAAATTAGCGAAGTCATTTAATGAATAATATATAAATATATATATATATGTATTTTTATTTATTTATATTTGTTAAATTATATATATACATATATATATATTTATGTATAAATATATTCATATATGTATATGCTTAATGTATATCAACACGCATACATGTGTTTATATATGCATATCTGAATATACATATAAAATATATATATATATATTTATATATATATATATGTAAATACATATATATATTTATATATATATATAAATGTAAATATATATATATATTTATATATATTAATATATGTATATATGTTCATATATATAAATATATATATATATATGAATACACATATATATACTGCTTGAATGATCCATCAACAAGGCCTAAATCTGCGCCTTCGTTTACGCAGTAGGTGCATAGAACTGCTGGACTTTTAGATTTTAGCTTGAGCAAGACAAAACTGTACGCTGAAAAATTCGAGAAAAATCCTAACATCATTTGCGTTGTTGTTTCTGACGCTCACATTCGAGAAGTATTATGCCATTCAGTATTTCGAAACGATTCCTTTATTCAACATGCTGCTCAGACCGATGAGAGCAAAGAAAGCAGCGATGATGTCAAAGTTAACCGATTCCGGGTCACACGATCCAAAATCCTCACTTGTTATTGTGATTATAAGTTGAGTTATTGGCGTCCAAAGATGAAAGTAAACCATTTTTCTAAAGATCTTCGTTAAGGTCTGGATTACTCGTCGCAACATTTGACTATGTAGGTTCATGTTCAGTGTTTATTTCTTTATTAGAGGAGTATCTGATTTGGGCTAATGGGTTTTTGTGATTTAATGCCCTGCACGTGTCTTTTGGTGACATTCAATATAACATTATAATAAAAGTTCATTTTTAAATGACAGGTACCAATGATATTCATTGACCTGGAAAGTGTTTGGAAGCCTGTTATTAATGCAAATATCATTTTGCTATATGTAATATGACACCGCAGAAGATATATGACATATCCTTGCATAAAATACTGGCAACCTAAAAGAAAGAATGTCACTCCTAAGTGTATCTAGGGGCGTGATAAATCATTTTATATCATTAAATGAACTTATTATTTCAAATCAAATATCGTCGCAATTGGGTAAAGCCCCAGGAAATATCCTGTTTTCTGGTCTGTTGAACCATAGGATACATGGTCATCTAATAAATGTTCCTGATCAATTTCATTGCGGAGGCATTTCTCCGTTGGGTGATTGGTTGTTTCATGGTATTGTGCTGTACATCTAGAAGGAACCTTGTTTGGCTCATTAGACGCAAAAGCAGCATAAATCACCAATTATCAGTTGAATGTTTTTATGGAAGATAGAATGGGGTAATTGTCATGACATTGAAACTGATAATTTTGTATTGAGTTTTGTACAAGTCATTGCGCCCGTATGTATCATCATAGTTTATATCACCGTTAATCAATGGTTGGTTGAACGTTTACATTAACCTTGGCCATTAAAGGCAGTGTTTTACAATAATCAACCGTATTGCTCTACCTTAACTAATCAAATTTCTAAAAGAAGGCATTTCTTGATGTCTTGGATTACTTGACGTGATATATAGCAATGTTAGTGACCTCCCCCTTATGGTATCAAGAGTTGTGGCCAGCAAATGTGGTGTTTCTAAGTCAACCTTATTCTATCCTCTTGTAAATGTAGATTTTTTTATCACACAATTGAGAGTGTTCAAGATATTGCTGTCAATTTCATCCTCACTGAATCTGCGTAAGCACTCACTCAGCATGATTTCTTGCGAGAAAATAGCGTTAGTACTAATATCTATGATGTACATTGCAATTCTCAAATTACAAGCAACCGTGGAATAATTAAAAGCGCATAGTCTGCTCACAAAGAACAACACAGTGTTACCATTACAAATGCTGATTAGTTGCTGACCTGTCAAAAAATGTAAATATATTGAACGCGCTTGTGGATGAAGCTTCCAGACATGACTAAAACATTTTCGCCATGTTCGGCAAAAGCATTCGATGTGTCGGTGGTCTAAACTCCATAAAAGGAGAACAATGACAACTTGCACATACATGTTCTACATAATTTAAGCTATGGTAGAACATATGCCTCGTTTGAGTAGCGGAATAAATAATTTAAAATAATCAACGCGATAAAAACGCCTTAGTCTTATAACATCACGTGACATTGAGATCCATGACCACCATAGTATTAAATTACTTCTATAAGGACAAATATATATTGCGCCGTCGAAGATTATCAGTAGTAGATTCAAATAAAATTGTGACAAATACTTATCCTAAAACACAACCGATGGCTATGAACCGGTATTTTCCACAAACATTCATCAATTTCCTCTTGTTCTTGGGGATAGGAACAAGCGTAGATATCAACATGCCCTCGGGGGAATACATATGTGCAATCATAACGCTAAATAATAATGAAAAATGGGTGTACAGTTCATCACAGCCGTTTATGATACGATCCCATGAAAATGTAATAATTGCATCAGATGTTCCTTTGTTCAGCCTACACACACGAACTACGCTAATTGAGTGAACGGCAGTCAATTTCCCACGATGCACTGGTAATGTATATCATTTAAGAGAATCTACGGAATTTCTGACAAGTTGGGATCATCGTTAGAGACGCTATTATACAATGATTCATATTTGTTTTTAAGCAAAGAACACGTTATCAACGAGACACGTCACAGATGCCGAGTTTGGAGTTTTCAGAAATCCCGCACACCATTGATAGATGATATGTGTTTCATCATAGCGGACTAAGATGTTATTAGAAATATAGGCTAGAATCAATATGTTCTTACTGAATTCTTATTCAATATCAAAACAACTTCGCGTTTGCAGAATTTAATATTTGGTGGGCATATAATCGGCTTTTCGTCACAATCCGCTGCATTAACTTGGGTTTACATATTTCACTAATCCGATCTATTTGTTGGGTTACAATGACTCCAAATCACGTGTACGATCACCTTTGGAAATGCACCTTGCTCATGACAAACGTGACTTGAGAGCTTGCGTCTTTTTCTCGCGTAGCTAAGCTTTTAAAACTTACAGGCCTACTTTCTCAGAAATAGCTTCGACGACCCAAATTCGCAACTTCTTTTACGCTGTGGGTAAACAGATCTTCGTGCCTTTTGTCATTAGGTGGTGGTGAAAACAAGGCACCTCAATGATGAACTGGTCGAGAAATCCTAACAATGAATGTGATCGCGTTTTTTGTGGTTCTCAGAAGCGAGGAGCATAATGTCATAACATCCGGAGAGGCTTGTTGTAACATAGAACAATTTGACAGTAATTACATAGCGGCTAGGAGTGAGGAAGATTACAACATTATGTAAAGGTCTACTTTATCGAGTCTATACAGCGCGTGCAAAATTGTCCTGAATAGGTTCCTTCTTATGCTCTTTAATGTAGACTTGTATGTTTGGTTAAAACGCAATTAACCTTTTTTTTCCAGTAATAAATTGGGTTGATTTAATTTACAGAAAACTCTTTGTAGGCGTTGTGATACATCTATTGCGGTAAATTGTGTGTTAATACATTAAAAACCCAATAGGACAGTTGATTACTATGGCATCCGTCGTTATGGATAAGAATGAACCAATGTTATAATATTTAAATCATTGGTCGATAATTTGCTGGTTCGGTTGATTATATATGTGGCATCAGATTTATCACAACTAGGAAATTTATAAGAGGAAAATCGCTATGTAATTAGCCACATGACTTCAAAGCAGATAAATGCGACATTCTGTTCTGGTAACGCTATTGCGTCAACATATATCACAACATAGAAGACATCTTGGCCTTGGCGTTGTGGCACATGTACCGCATTCAATACTCTCAATACTCTCCAATGATCACTGTTTCATGTCTGAGGAGATAAAGGGCTGTGCTGGTGCTGATTAACGAAAAGAGAATAGTTATGAAAGCATAGGATGTTTTAATTAAGGCAGTTTATAATTATTTCTAAGACCACTATCTGGTACTTAGGGACGGTTGCAATTTTGTACATAATCAAATCTATTATAAAAACTCTCGTCTGCGTCACATACTCCATAAGGACCTGGAAGAAGTTGATTAAAACATCTTAATTGGATCGTAAAACGACTCAAGAGATAAAGTGCCCGATGGGTTCAATTAACTTGGGTTACAAGCAGCTTAGTAGACATGTGTTTAATGTACACCTTTTGAGTCGAAACGTAAACCACGATCTATTATGTTTTGCTCTTTAGAAAAGGCATACCTTTGCTGATTGGTTTTATACAATAACAACTCGTCTAGTTCCATTCACTTGATATCAGAATGAAGCCATTTGATGGATCAGTTGGATAGATGCCACCTGTAATGGTTATGACTATTATGTACTGATCTACATAGCAACTACGATGGTTTTGATAGAGCAACATTTTCATGTAAAAAAGTATGAAAACTTCAATGCAAGTACTTATTTGTACGATGGTCTAGTTATGTAGGTTGATCATGCGTAAGAAAATAATTAGGATGTAGATCTCATAACGATGTGATGGTGTTTCTCGGAAATACAGCTAAAACTGCCGGAAGTCGTGCTGTAGTAATAGAGTTTGCTTAAAAAAATCCCACGTACGCCAACCGTAATTAACTGTATCAACCGTGGAGCTCCGAGTATTTATCGTCGCTCATGCATTTTGCTGGCACTGTACTGGCCATTCAATCATCCATGAATCTCTTTTACGGTTTTTAAACTGCAATAACAGCTTTAAATTCATCTTTGAGATTTTACTGATCCGAATCGCATTCAGTGGTACCATCTTCTTTATATGTGATATTACTTTCGGTCGCAATGCTATTTATTTTAATTACGAAGGATTGGTTTTCACGGACGCATCTACGTAAAAACTTTCTTTGTCAATGGTCGTTGCTCTTTTATTGAAGAAAAGATGTTTTTCCCAAGCATGTTTTGGCATAGCCATGTCTTTTAACAATATATGTGAGCTCCATTATCAACCAAAATCCTACAAGGCTTTCTTTGATTAAATATTTAGGGGTTTTATGTTAAGTTGCAACGGTATATTTGAGGAGCGAGTGTGTTATGGAATCCGACAGAAGAACTAACGTAATAATGGCATAACAGCCTGCATGGATCATTTCGTCTGTAGGTTTGGGATCTATCGCTTTGATTACCATCATGTATCTGTGAAAATGACTTACAATAAAATATTAAGGAATAACAGTTAAGTTGTTTCAGCAGCTATTAGCTATGATTGGGTGCAAATTGTGCTATCCGCAAAGCGAGACAGAGAGTAATCGGAAATAGAATCTGTATATTCTCGCATGTGACAGTAAATATAACATCAAATCACCATTTTCAACGTGATTAATTAGTTACGGTGACATATCATAATTGCTTTAAACCATCTCGGTAACTTAATTTCAAAATACCAGTGTAAATATAGATTGACATATTGTATTTGACTAAAAATAGAGACTATCATTGATACCATTCACTATAGTATTGGAAGAAACTACTTTGAGCTGCTTTTCGTGTTACTTTCCTGTACACATGTCCATTTATATTAAAGGAGGAGAAATGGTGCCCAGCCGATGTTTGTGACTATAACAGCTTACATCAATGGAAACGACGTGGTGTTCAATCATATGCGTATATATATATATATATATATATATATATATATATATATATATATATATATATATATATATATATATATATATATATATATATATATATATATATATATATATATAGAGATATATATATATATATATATATATATATATATATATATATATATATATATATATATATATATATATATATATATATATATATATATATACATATATGATTTCCACAGCCTGTGAGCGCAAAATAGCTAATTTACATATAGATCAACCATTTTAGCTTGTATTCCCGGAGCACTTCTTTTTTCCATATTCACCACACTTTCGTACTGTTAGTGTACGGCCAAATCGTTTGTTCTCTTCGTAATGTATATTATGTCCTCTACAGTGATTTGACATATTTACATCGACTTTAATCCTTTGACCTTATGCTAAATCCGTTCTACTGTACAGTGACACAACTGATATACTTCCTTGCCACATGTACATGCGGGTTATATATGGTTTACATGCTACATTACGGGACCAGGAGGAACGATCCAGCAATGCTCCTGTTGTCTAGTACATAGAGTGGTTTATTGCATGTTGAATAATCTTGTCACATACTTATTTGCCTGTCAAAGAATGTAAACTACTCAAACAATGTCATCTTAATCGGCCTCATAAACACACTTTTGCGCTACAATCCTAGAACCAAGCTGGAAAATATTTGATAAACAACGATCGTATTAGAGAACTCTCCTTGACAGCGTGTGTGTGTGTGAGTAATATTAAATGATCAGGTAATTGTACCCGGATCACGTTTTCAATTGTATTCATTTGATCAGTAATATCATTCAATCTATGCACAAATAAATTATATGGTTAACATACGATGCGACTATTTCCGCTCTGAAGCTGATTCACGTTCCACAAAGATAAAGCTTATCAATTACAACAACTTTCGATAAGTCAGATATTGTCATGAGGATACATCATAACTTTGCATCCTTATTGTATACAAGGTGCTGTTATGGTAATGCGGTAATAACTATTGTTTATATACATCGAAGTGAATGTGGCCGCTCTTATGCTAGGAACAGTGTGGTTTATAATATGGACAAAGAAAGCCGTTATAATTACATCAAGATGGAATGGTAAGTATTTCTTGGTAAGCAATAATGAAACCGTGCATACGATCAATCAGCGACATAAATTATATTAGACAAATGAAATAATTGCATCTGAATACGTAACAGCTGGTTGCCAAACTATATTGTAACACACGCTTGCCTTCGAATTTCTGCGTCGCTGTTATAATGACCATCTAGGCTGATTGACTACTACCAACAAATTTGAGGCCACTTTTGCGAACCCCTTCTTAAGCAATTGATGTACCTCAGATAGAATAGATACGGACGTATACAATACATGTAATCGTGTTCTACGAGTCTTTCTGTAGTCGGATTTTAGAGTGTTTTTGTAGTTTATTAGAATTGGATTGTTTTGTTAAACTCGTAGACTTGTATAATCTGTATAATTAATTACCGCTCGTAAAGCCTTCGTCTCCTGGCAAGCTTCTCCCTCATGCCTCCATGTCCGACCTTTCATCCCCACCCTGGACCTCAACCACTCCCCCAAACCAGACTGTCGTCATTGGTCACGACCGGTCACCTGGTTGTAGAGTGATTGGTTCGGGGCTGGGGGTACACGGGCGACACCTGGAAATGAGACAATTCCAACCATGTCCATTGTAATTGGATAGTAGACACCCGGAATTAGAATTAATTATGGAGGATTGCTCTAGATCAAAGGGATTAAAAATGTTGCTGTAACCATCAAATAGATAAAAGGGATAGAGCTTGTACAGAATGGATATTGATTAAAAGGGGACAAAGAACTTCATAATTGTTTTACGTGTTGAATAAGAGCCTATATATGGCGAATTCGAAAATACCGTCATAACATACTCCCCCTCATCAAAGAAGTTAAGCTTTCATTGCTTAACAATACAAACGTGTGAAGGTGGAAATAAATGGGAATAATTAGAGTAGAACATATTCAAGCAAAATATGGCAATAATAACAACAGGAATTTGTAAAATTACTAAAGAATGAAATAAACAAAGCAAATATTTTGTGGGAAATTTGAAATATAGTAATTTGGGGAGTAAGGTTTTAAGTTAAAAATGTAAATTCCTTACATCATTGAATGAGTTTCCTTGTAATATTGAATACAACATAAGAAAATATAAAAATGAGGTACATCATATCATGCCATATTTGTCAAATCAATGACTATGACGAGTGTTATAATAGGCAATATATCAATTGCCACAAATATACATGCATGTAAATGATGTAGTATTTAACAAGTGTGAAAATATTATAATGTAACATATGCCGAATCCGATAGACATAACTTACAACGGTAGAAGAATACATAAAATCTTATACCTTCACTAAATATTGTATTACATATATATTATATATTCACACACATACATTTACACACACATATGTATATATATATATAAATATATATTCATAATTTATTATATCATAACAAGTGCGTACATAGCACATGTGTATGAAAATATTCGTAGGCCACCTTTATATTGTGAGATTGACACGGCGATGGTATCCAGGTGCTTAAAAATAATTGGTATTTATCAGATGGAAGAGGCAAAGGAGTTACTATGGTTTTGGGCTGGCATATCAGACTCATGCAAAGATTGTTTGGATAAACATGATGCTGTGTGAGGAATCGAATTTAATGTATGTCAGTTGTGATGAGCAAGGTGGACAACATAAGCGGAAAATATTTCGCTTATTCACTAAGAGTGCGAGCATAAAATAACAATTGATGTATGGTAATCAAGGACAAAGACAGATATAGCACGATATATTACATATAGAATGAATATTGGTCAATGTCAAATCTGCAAACAAATGGAATAATATAAACAAGTGATCAAGCATCGTATATGTTGGTCACGATAATTCTTCTTTATGCAAAGTACAAGTCTACGTAAAGGTGAAATATTTGGTAAATTCAAGTGATATGTATTGAAAAAAGCTAAGGTACAGTAAAATGCAAAATGCAAAATGCAAAACTGGCAGCATTTGAGTACGGGTATATAAGAAGGTATAGATAGATGTTTAAAGAAAGTACGACCCCTAACGCCTTCATTCCTGTACCCAAAACGTTTAGGACATATAGAAGCATGTTTTCTCAACAAAAACTGTTAATGCTCTATATAACCAAAGCACACATTGACGTTAGATTTGCGCGGACGAACCATTTAATTTCCACGAAGACGTCCTGTAGGGCTAATATTGACGTATGAGTTATTTCGATACATAAAAGATAAACGAATTAAATTCATTGGCCTAATGCAAAATCCGTTCTACTATACAGACGGGATTATGTCAAAATTTTTGAAGTGCATATTAACATTTGGGGGAGTTGCAGTTTTTTACGCATAAATTATACTTACTGGGTAGATGTACAAAAAAGGGCAAACTATAAACTTGTAATATGAAAACTAGTTTTTCTGATAAACCACGCAAACAAACCTAAGTCGTATTGAGGAACGCAGAGTATAATCTGACATTTGTGAGCTAGATGACAAATGTTAATATCCTTCAATCAACGTAATACGGAATCTGCCCAGGAAAGTTCTTTAAAACCAATAACATAGAACGCCTGAGCCTCGTGGAATATTTTGTCAATAATGTATATATGTCTACGCTAGAATTAGCCCGGCAGCCAGACCTAACACCATTGACTATTTATTGAGGACAAAGAGGCCGATAGTAGGTCGACGGTGGCACCAAAACCTCGTACTAAACGAAGATTCGAAGAAGACGTTTATATTTCATCGAAATATCATTAGCCAACTGCTTTTCATTAACATCGCCAAAGCTGTGAGTGTACGATTTGTCAAGGGACGAGTTGGGAAAAAATTCCGGGGAGAAACGACCCAGCCCGCTGCAGCACTTTTTAACAAGCTCATTTTGTCCTGTAACACTTACAAATTATTCAAAACATGCACCTATAGCCTAAATAAAAAGAAACAGGAAATTCCCCTTTCCTCTACAATAAATTAACAAGATATTGGTATGGATAATAATATGCACCGCATTTGTTCAAAACAAGTACCCCTGTCATATTGTACATTTATAAAATACTCCTTTAACAAAGCATGTGTTAGTCGAACTGAACGCACTGACATGGAACCAAGTAAGACATTCAACTTACTTGCATACATAATGCCTTTTAATCCATTCATGAAGTGGGTAATCATTGTTGTTGTTTTACAGGATGTCCATCTTTTCATGCGTCAGGCTTGAAAAATTGAAAATATATATCAATGATTAACCTTCATTTTCAATATAGACTTAAAACTCAATACCAAATATACAGTAAACCAAATCTTTGCAGACTATAGAAGATAATTAGTGTTTGTTGATTAATTATCGGTGATGTTCAGAAAACCAAGATAGCCTCATTATAATTTTGGGTGGTATTTATTTTACCCTTATTTTGAGGTTGTTCCAGAAGTTATGAAACATCAAAACCACAATACTTCACTAATAAATGTGCCATAAAAGATGATTTACTTTTTTTGGTTCTCTAGTATTAGGGGATGTTCCCTGCAGTCAATGTAATCCCTACCATCACCAGAAGTGCAGATTTAACCCTCATTAACCTGCTAGTATCCTCAACATCCTCAGCCTGGCTGCTGCAGTAAGCCTCCTCATAGAATTCACAGTAGAGAACTTAGATAAGGCAATCACCACAGCTAGATAGATGACACATCTGACAAATTATAGTTACAATTTACATTAATAAATCTGGTGTTATTTTAGTAATTCTGCAACACATAACAAATTACAAACTAAAATTAATTATAAATGGATGGTGACAGGCTAGATAAAACATGTAATGTACTGCAGCAGGCTGACAACATATATCCAAGGACTGCAGCAGCCAAAGTCCATATTTTAATGGAATAATGTAAGCGTAAACTTATTTCAATGGAATGTAGTAATCATAGACCATATTTCAAAACACTGGAGTAGTTGTACACCATTTTGGGATAGCTTTACACCACATTTCATTAGTTCTTAGTAGTGGTACATCAGCACATTTAAACAGAGCAAATACTCATATACCGCGTTTCAATTGGTTGGAATAGCCATGTACCATTCTTCAATGCATTAGAGGGGCTGCACAACGTATTTCGTATGGTGTTTCCATGATTCCTATTTCAATGAATTGGAGTTGTTCATATTTCAATAGACTGGAGTATATTTTAATGGGCTTGAGTAGTCGTAAACCATATGTCACAGGATTGGAGTAGCTGTATGCCACATTTCAATGGATTAGAATAGCCTTAAACCATATATCCCTAAACCTAGGAAGCTGTATGTAACATTCCAATGAAGTGAAGTCCAACGAACTGGAGTTGTTGTACACCATATTTCAATGGGATGAACTGTCTGCATGCCATATTTCAATTGAATGCGGTTGCGGTTGTCCATATTTCAATAGACTCTAACGGCTGTTAATCGTATTTGAATGGCATCAGGTAACCTTGCACTATAATCTGATGAATTCAACCAGCAGTACACCAGTGGACGAGAAGTCAACGGGTGTAGAAGCTCAGTTACTTCTGGTATGATTTCGGGATGATTTTAGGTTTTTACAAGGTTTACATAAACAATACTATTTGGTTTACAGGGAGCCATCAACATCAGCAAGGTCCATGTGTAATTTGGGGAGAGTAACTTGCTCTATAAGGAAATATGGTGTCAAAAGATATTCGCCTTTGGGTTAACTTAGTAAGGTTAACTTAGTACAACACATTTTTTTCAAATAGCACAGGGGTCAAAAATCCTAATGGGCTAATTTTTAGATGACATGGAGACATCAACATTAGAGGGGGTCATGCATTATTTGGTACAGCTAGCTTGCTTTATAAAGAAAGGTGTCATAAAATGTGATTCTCTATTGGTTTTACAAAGGAAAAGAGATTTGTCCTGTAGTAACACAGGGGTAAAAGGTCAGGTGGGTAAGATATTTGGTTGTGAGGAGCAATCAACATAAGAGGAAATATTGTTTAATAGGAAAACGTGCCACCTAAAGTTTACCAGCAGACCAACGACAGACTCTGAGGGGAAGTATATGATATGTTTCGCAAAATAGTAGAACCAAATAAGAGCCCGACGGGATAAGATATTTCTCGTACAGCTGAGCGTTAAATAGCTTACGCCGAATTGTAATCACAGATCAGATAATCGGTCGGCTGCAACCAAATATATGTATTTAAAGGTTTTTTAGACAGAATAATCCACTAAAGGCATGTATAAAATATGTTATGTCCGTTCTAACATCAAAGATAAACTATAATTTAGCATCATTGGGTATCAGAATCCCCATAAGCAAACCTTTGCACACCAACACGTCAGGTTAAATACTATCTAGAACCATTTAGTGAAAATTATGTATAATAAGTAAACATTAGGTCAAATATAACAGATTTCGCCTCAGGAAACAAAAGATCTGGTAAGGGAACCTCATTCAGTATACCCCCATCGATTAAATAACTATCCATAACCATATTATGTACTTTGCAGTGTCGGGATATGAGAATTTGAGATCTCGTCTTATATGGTTCTACTATTTTGCGCCACCTTTGCACTGGCTTACTGCTGTCATCTGAATATAAACCACAGCGTTATAGTCGCAACGTGTAATGGATATAGCCCAGAGCGCTGCAGTACCCACATGGAAAGTACAAATACGTACATTGCACTGATGCTGTTGATTATCACGACACGCTTCCGGCTCGTTTAATTAGAGAGTAAAATAAAACACAAATATTAACAAATGACTGCGATCCTGACATCACAAAGACTTATGTATTTATTATTTTGTGTTTTTTCTCATGTAACTTAGCCATGGTGGTGTCATAGAGTTTGCTTCAAATAATAACATTTATGGCTGCGTAATCACCATTCTGTTTGCGCCTTTGTTCATACAGAGAGTTGCTTTCACTGCAACAACATTACCAACAATTGACTTAAAAACAGTCCGTATCGTTCATGATATTTCTATGAATTTAGAAGCATACATCAGAGGCATTAATGCCGTTCTATAATTAATAGACTATATTAATAGCAACCAATGTAAGCTGCTTATGCTACATCGCATAAGTTCTACACTATAAGCACACGTGGTCGTCTCAGTCCTGCAACAACACTAACAAATATAGGCGGAATATCAATTCGTTTTGTTAGCATCCATGTACCACAACATAACCCATGATTGCAAAATCGTATGTACTGCACCTTATTTATAGCATGGAGTGGGTGATGCAATAAAAGAATCATAAATGCATATTTTTATTATTGAGTTCATCTCATTGAGCTGCTTGCTCGCTTTTCATAACTATGACTTGATCAACATATCAATTAAATGAACTCGCTTTTTTACAGATCGAACGGTCTATCAACTTTCACAGTCTTCTACCTCAATATAGTAAATGATGTGCATTTTGATACAACCATGGCTCCTTTAAAAACGGTTTTGGTTATCGCAGTTGATGTAGTAAAACTCACTAAGTGCGTCTTCCCATTAGCACAAACACCAACACGAGCAGTGCCGACAGGAATGTACTTGAATGTAATGAAAAGAAGACGAAAAAGTACATATCTGTCTTTGACTTCTTAGCGATTCATGTAACGCACAGCGCTATATATACTGGCATCCTTCGTCATTAATAATGACGCTGGATCAGATGTCTGGTTGGCAGAAATGTATAATATAACAAATAGAAACAAACTTGGTGGTATGTCGAGCCCGAAGAGCCACTGTAAATAACTCTGCCAAAGCAAAACAACAGCAGTGTACTGTTAATCAAATCATCCATGTGGTTGCTTCTCTGTATTCCATTTAACTAGTTTTGTTCTACAATAGCAGCATAATATAAAACTTTAAAGGGTTTCAATGTGTACACACACACACACACACATACACACACACACACACATATATATATATGTATATATATATGGATATATATATATATATATATACATTTATATACATATGTATGTACATTTATGGATATATATACATATATACATTTATACACATATATATATAATATACATGTACATATCGATATATATATATATATAGATATTTATATATATATATATATATATATATATATATATATATATGTAAATATATATATATATATATGTGTATATACACACATATATTTGCATTTTTATGTTTATTTGTATATACACATATTTACTGAAAAAGATTTATTTATTTATATATACATATATATATACACATAAATATGTTTATATATATATATATATATTAAATATGTATATATATATATATATATATATATATATATATATATATATATATATATATATATATATATATATATATATATATATATATATATATATATATATATATATGTAAATGTGTATATATTTACCATTTTCTAAACCCAAACAGGTTTCATACAATATTATTTTTTCTTCATTGCCTTTCGTCTGCTTGACTTGTTTGCTGACATCGATTGACGTATTTTTTATCTTCTTTGACCTCTTTACTATAAGACCACATTCAATGTATGTGACGAAGGTGTACACATGACATTGTATGAAGGCCCATTATTGAGGTTGGCTGGGCATATCTTAGGGAGAATATTTTAACGACGTGATCTCTTATAGAAGCTTATTGACATCCAAGATTTCAGCCATTATGTGAATGCTTGCCTCGGCAATCCATTAATGTACACATGATATACCATTGTTAAAATACAATGCAGCCATTTTTGTGCTGAGGCTTGTTCACATTTGGCTAATAATAGCCAAAACCATCCTTTAAATAATACAGTTTTTATGAATATTTATAATATCTTCGGCTCCTACACAAATATGCCACATTGTATAGTCGTTAGTTGGTAATAACGCAGTGAAAGTGATAGCAAAAATATATTACCATTACCTTCCTTGTTGGTATAATATGTGTTATTTGTCGATTAAAGTAAACGAGTACTGACGTGATGCTGTAAATGTATTGAAGTGTTCATGGCGATTATATGCCAGATGCGATGCAGTGCAAAAGCACCATTTTGTTTGGCACAGTAAAAATAACTTTGTATCAAGAACAAAAGGCAACCATTATATAGGTAGTTGCAGTTATTGACTTATAAATGCATCCATCAAGACGCTACCAAAAGTCAGATGCATTGTGATTGGTACATTGGTCCATTTAAAAATGTGTTGCCCCGAGTAACGCAAGGACCCGAATGATATTAGTAGTCCGCCCTCACTACTTCGATCACTCTATGTTTCTTAATTTTCGGATAACTTTGAATGATAGTTGTAAATGTTGGCATATAAGGCTAATACATGTGATTGCGTAATTATAATGGATCTCCTTCACAAGTTATCGAAAAATACAAGTCTCGTACTTTTCTTCACAACTTGTTTTCTTTATAATATTTCTCATACTTTGTGTATCTTTATTATACGTGTCTTTAATGTTCATATCCTCATAAACTGCAATGCAAAATGCATGGATTGATATTGCGTATATAGTTTTTTCAATGTCACTTTATCACAACAAATATCATTGACTACTTATTTGTACCACGTTAACCACATTAACAGTAACGTTATTGATGTTTTAACATTATCACTGCTCTATAATGTCCGATGAAGACGAATTTATCATATGTTATGCACAATCTTGTCACTGTTCCATGGTACACGAAATTGGAGGTGATGGTTGTGATAAACCGAGGAGAGAAATTCTGTCCAAGAAGACATAATGATTTATTGCAAGTAATAATGATGTTTTTATAAGGGTATCAATCCCTGCATTAAACATATATGAACGAGGAGAATTTGAACCACCGTGTAATGGCAATGACATTGCGCTCATGTACGTTGTTGTGATAAGATGATGTCGTGCACCAGGAGTGCTGCAAACATTAATAATTCACTAAGAATATGCAGTGATGGTGTGGCCTTGCCCTGAGGAATTTCCCATGGCGTCAATTAGACAGACGGATCTAATGTCTGCTGCTACACCGTCCTTTCGTGTAATTAAAATAAGGTCTGCCACAACCTTGAATAAAACAAAATTCATCAGCTAAAGATGCTGGGAAATAGGTAATCCTGCACAGCATATTCGTGCATCCTGAAAAACATGCTATAGCGCACTGAAACACACACATGCGTACTCATGCAATAATAATGGTTGTAAGCACCAGATGTAATTAAGATGATACTTATCCTATGTGCTTTTACAAAATTGCATGTGAATTTTATTAAGCAATTATTATGTACTTTTCTTTGTTAAGAAGTTGCTGTTAAGTACCATATCATTTTACTGCCCGTGGGTAATGTTGCAATGTATTCCATTTATATCGTTTTGTTCAATACTATCCCATAGTGTAGTTGTTCTTGCTAACATATTAACATAGATTTATCAGTTATGGCAGCAATGCGCAGCATATAAACCCAATCTCTTTGGTTTTGGATCACACGTCCTTCTGTTAGTTCATTTGCTGGGGATACAAGATATGGAAAATAACTGTAATGGCACACAATAGATATCAAACCACAGGTATTATATATGCGTCTCGTGAGACTGGCTTTTATTGCTTATTCAGTGATGATTTAGGTTTGTTTTGCGTGCTGAATGTTTTTGTCCTTTGACGACGATAACTGCAGCTTTGACTGTTGACTTGGCACTGTACGCCACATTGATTCACTTTGATTATGGCGTTTATTACTGTAGGAGTATGGCTTTAGTATAAGACGGTGCATGTAAAGATTAGTAACTGCCATTAATCACAAAATATTTTCCATTATATAATGCTTTCTTTCTTTACTGCATTTGATCAGTTTTTATGCAATCTTTATGTTATGCCACCAGAAACAAATGGTATATAATTACACAGCAAAATCACGGTAAAACAGCAGATTGATAGCTTTGTGTGTTTATTATTTGCTCAATGACAATTGAAGGCTACACGGGTGCATTGATTAACATAACACAATACCGGCTCTTCCAGTGAGGAAGCATCACATTATCAAAGATCTGTATTTGCATACGAAAACGTGACATCGTTTTCACTGCTTCTCAATTAGAAATATTATATCTGCATTCAAAAATAAGATTAACTGGCTTTTATACCAAACATAGAATGCGGCGAGCACATTGGTATACTAAATGATAGTAATAGATCAAACAAGCAGGTTTCCAGGCAGCAACACTGAACCCTTTGGCAAAAGCACTACACTGTACTATTGTATAGTAAGGTAGATTGTTCATGACTAAAAAACACATTGCGGAGGGGATTAAACGACAATGGATGCAAAAAATCAGAAATGTATTAAATTGGGGAAGGATATTATAAATAATCCCACATGGGGGCATGTAAATTTTGGTAATGACAATTTATATTAAATGCCATATGATATATTGCAAAAGTGGAATAAGATAAATCACATTGACGCAAAATGACATTATTTATGGCCTCAGGTTTGCTCTTGAAGGCGGTTGATAATACATCATCAATATTCCTTCGACACAGCTGCTATGCACGCCACGTTGAGAAAAAAATTATTTCTCTAGAATCTTATGTCTGTTAGTGCCTATTTTGTGAAACTGTATGAATGTTACTGTCTGATAATCATGAATGAAACCTATTGCTAATGACTAAGATTAAATAATGGGGTAATAACATTGAAGATATGAAGATATATTACCTTTAGTATACAAACTTTGACCTACTAAAGATTGTTAACCCTCCATCCGGTGCATTCATAAGCAACCATGAACATTTGATATGCTATCGAAATCTTTACGTAAAATCATTCTTTGCCTTCCCCTTGCACGATAAACGTAGCAATGGAAAATGTAATAATGATTCTATCCGATTTGCACATGCAACAATTCGTATTCCATTGGCTATACAACAGAGGTAGAAATAGGCTCTGTTGATCCACGGACAAGCCCGACCCCTAGCTTTCAACATCTAGGGGCCACTGTTTCTGCATCATTCATCGATAGAATGTTTCATAATCAAGGATTTTTTTCCTATTTATGAATAAACAGTGGTATGAAAAAATGATAGTTAAGACTAATATGTTAACATGAAGAGGAGCGATGTGGCCAACCCATCGATTTTGCGGATCATGATGGTGGATAAATTGATAGGTAACTGCGCCATACATCAGTTAGGCACAGAAAACCAGACGTATGAGATTTTGTCTCACTTGCCGAAAAGGCCAGTACCTGTATATCTCGACTAATACTAGCCTTTGACTCATTCATAACGCCCACCCACCAGCTTGACCACATCTAAGATTGTAAATCACTAATTATTGCATGCCTTTTGTTTACGGATTGATTGTATCTGTAGCGTATGAGTGTTATTACCGGTAGTGCCCAGGTTGTGCCTTGTGACACCAAGGCGTTAGCATTGGCCGGCAGATCGGCGCCGTTATTTAAGTGATAACATATTTAATCAAGCGCTTCGGTGATTGGAAGATTGACATCGGGAACCGAGCGCCTGTGATCATTGATAAGTGGGTCGTCTACTTTACACCGTTATTATGAAATAAGTCCAATCCATGGCTAGTTTTGAAGATGCTACTCTAATGGTACATGAGCACAGACTTTATCGCTATTGTGCACGCCTGAACCCTAGGCCGAAATGATTTAGACGAGATTCCGTCTAAGCTTAATGTTGTAGCGCGCAGCGACTCTATGGTGTATTTATCTGCAGTTTCAAACCCGGTGGGAAAGCTCTTCATGGAGCCCGCCACTGAGGCCCCAAGTAATAAATATTTAGGGCTCAGGACCAATTTTTAGAAGCCAATTGCCCCCCCCCCCCTATTTTGACCTCTGAACTACACGATAATGTATTTGTGTGTACCTGATGTAGCACGTCCCAGACGGCCTTAAATAATATGATCGTCGATATCAAATAAATGTCATCGAAAGATATTAATGCCAGCGACTGCAAGTGGCAGCGATACGGCAAAGATTACATTTCTGTAAAATATTACTCAACAAGAACTATTTGCAAATAATTTACAATATAAAACAGCCATACACTCGTCGAGCTACACATCATACTACGATGTAATGAACGCAAAAAGAACTTTTCGATCAACTAATCGACCTGTCCGTTGGAGCTAATGAGAATACTTACTCCTCGTGTTCATCGCTACAGTTCTCACTGCCCATGCGTATTAATTGTACTTGATCTGCTTGCAAAATTGGTCTGTAAATTTGACGCGCTGTAGAGTGGTGTTCTTCTTCACAGCGAGAAGACAAGTGAATGAACATTTTGCTGAACGATGTACAATTTACTTCGGAAGAATTGCAGTAATGTTGTTTCGTTGATACATGCGTGTTTCGGCTTGAGAGAAAAACCTTGTACACCAAGCTTGGTGTTTTCACGCATGATTGTACACGTTGTCGCCGAGGCTGCTTCATTCAATAATGGGTAAGCAAAATTATCTAAAAATAACCATAAGGATCATCAATACCAAATTGGTCCACTTGGCTCCTGCACCACACTTCCCTATTGTCTTAGATACATCTCAAACAACATATTGCAGCTATCTGAATTGTCCATACATAGGATCGTCATGGAGTGAAAAATCCCGTTACCTATTTTATTACATAAATGGCCATTCATGCAAAGTCATCTTAAATACATGCTGATATAGTGATATTAAAAACAGACCAACGGCGAGCAACCAGGTTCGTTATCGCATAGTCTGATCTTTGTAACGACTGAGATGCTTTTAGCAGCTTTTAAGTTATTACAAATAGCGTGACGTTTAATATATGAGAGAAGCAACTGACAACTGATAACATATATTATCCAACCCTAAAACAATACAGTAAGCCACCGTTGAGTATAATGACAACAACAAATGTTAGGATTGTTAAGCCATGTTATATGCTACTGGTGTATTTACTCTCTTAAAACCTAGTTAACATCATTGTGGCGGCAAACAAATTTATTCAGCGCATGCAAGAGGGGCACACAGTGCATTATAACATATACTCCCAATGAGCCGTGCGTCGTGCGTCGTGCGTCTCATATCGTAACTATTATAAGTCAAATATCAGCATGGTGCATGATTTCACTTGTACCAATATTGCGCGGTTTTGCATTTTGAATGAATGAAAACCTCTTTTAATATCTTTGCTTCATTCGCTGGCCGTATCAGCCACTGGTACCAGCTGCAATTGTGCCAAATGATTAGACAGTTGATAGAAGCATTAGCTCCTTCGCCGATTGTTGCATGTTACTAATGATGTGTAAAAACCGCGATTGTCATACCCTTGTTCTCTTACGTTGCTGTTGTCACGAACAACAAAATCAGCATTAGCATCTAATATTGTTCAAAAATAAAACAGTGGCAAAACGTATTGTTTACCACGATGGGTAACCATAAACAGTACCGGCTACAGCGCCTTAATTCTCAGTAGACCCGTCTCATTCGTAACGTCATGCTTTTTGCTAACACTTCCATTTCCTAAGGATATGCAATAAATGCAAAATAAATGTGGATGTATACGTCAACGTCGCCCAAATAAACGCAGGGGTCGTTAACAAAATCATAAATGGGTCATTTTGTATAGAGATATATAATATTTATTATTACGGGCCGACTTTTTGACAGGCGGTCAGTTCCTGTAGTACTATTATGCAGATATTGGTGCTCAACGAAATAGCGTTGTTACACTGCTAGCCACAAATCGAAATGGATGCTTTGCTGCCATGATTTCGTGATAACGACCTGCTTGAAGCTGCATTAAAGTTGGGATCTGCTGCAAATCAGCCGATAACTAGGATACTGTTATGCATAAAAACAACGGTATTCAACGTAACGAGAATGTGTTTTGATATCATCGAACCGCATTGTCAAACTGCGCTTACCAAGATCTTATGAACAATATAAAGCTGCATTGTCATTAAATAGCAATTCCTTAGCCTTTATATGGAGAATGACATTTAATAACATGTGAGGTGGTTCGCCAAATTAACCAAATGTTCTCTTCCCTGTTTCTTATAAACTGATTAAGGAGTTTTAAGAGAGTATAAATGAGAATTGATTGGGGACATGTTTTCTTTTGATATTTTAAAGTGCTAAATTGTATCTTGGTCAACTCATCATGTCTGCAATTCTGCCTAATACATTTTGAAATATCAATCTAACAGAGGAAAAACTATGAATGGCAAATTGATCTCAACTCAGTTATTACTAATTTAAAAGGGCAATTAGAGCGGTAGGGGATGTAATTAACAAACTGCTTCCAAAACATCATGACATCGTTTATTATATTGTGAGGTATATTACATATGATCGGCTGATGGTTAATAAGCATTGTCAGACATCGGAAGTGAATCCATCCACTTAACGGAAGCTTTAACCATAGAAGAAGATGCATATAACACTGCATATTATGTTTCTCACGTAAGCTGAACCGAATAATGTGATTTGTTACTTTAACACCTACCCTCCAGTGTGTAATTCGATAGAGCACAAATGCTGAGGTTAATTTAGTGGCGTTTACCCGGTCAGTTTGGCCTTCCTCATTAGTATGTGAAAACATATGATTCCTATTAACATATTTCGAGTGTATTTTCGTGTCTTGATTTCGAGCTATGATGTCATGCTGTTGTCCTGAAAAACCAGCTTTAGTTGACGATATTATCTTTATTATCCACCTATATATAGTCCTCAGATTTCAATGAACCACAGGACGAGAAGATGATTTAAGATTCACTGTCATAACACTTAGGGAGTCGACAGCAGACCGATTTCTCGTCATTATAAAATAAGATCACCACTTCGCAATATTCACAGGCGAGCACAAAAGCACTGGTGCATAATATGGAAATCGTGACATCAGTCAGTCACAATTCACTTCCAACGAAGCGTTGACGTTGGTTTGTTATCAACTTTTTAAATGATTTGTGTTTTGCCGATCATAATGAGACAATGCTTCCTTCTATATAACATGTACTACATGACTAAACCAGCGAGAAGAATACCTCTTTAAAAGCAAATTACCATTGCTTATGCTTTTGTGTTGCCTTGCAGATACATGAATCGGACGTCCAGTGGTATAAAAAATATAAAAAAACGAAACAAACTAACACACTACAATTTATTGAAGAAATACGATTCCATCTATATACTGCCAAGGCCGTGCAAAATTAGACACAAATAGTCCGGTTCTTTGTTATGGATACAGATCATGAAATAACGTTGCTTGTTTAGATTTCTTAGTTTCCCATTTCGTGATAAAATACATATTATACTCCGAGTTGTTTCCGTGGAATTAGATGGACATAAATGCTTTACATGTTATTTGACTTGCTTAACAACCAAGATGCTACTATGGAGCATCATTGCAACAAAGCTACATTATTTGAAAAAATTAAGATGTTCTTGTTAAGCTCTGCTGACACTGTTACCACATTCACTCATTTAATCTCTTTTAATAACCAATTTATTAGCCAAAATCATAGCTATGTGAGATATAATCCCATAAGTAGTACTTGCACCTAGTTTGGCACGGTAGTTTTTTTCTGATGGCAGGGAATAATTTTAAGATGCTTGCTCACGATAAACAGCATTTATATCGAATGGTATTCAATAAATAATGCGCATGGAATTGTGTTATGCACATGTCTGATACTTTCAGCCTTAAGAACAACAGTACTGATAAATGCAATCGCATACTAAGTTACATCAGGTCATCCTAGGTTCTGAATCATCAGACGACCAGTATTAACGAATATGTATTGCATCATGTGGCAATTTGACATTGCATTTCATAATCACATGGCATTCCGCATATTTCATATCATACAATTGATCAAGAATATCTAGATTAAATTACTCATAAAATCACACCACACTTCGATACCACCTTAACTTGCGATTTGCGATGATTGAACTTATAGCATAAACTTTTAAATACTCTTGTTTAAGAAAAGTAATTAGAAAGAATTCATTTTATGGCACAATAGATAGTATCATCGCTTTTCTCATGCCACTGCCATAAGCAAATAACAGAGACACCAAAAATGGATATTTTTGCAAGTATAAGCAATGTATTTGCATGTTTATTTAAGCGATAACAGTGCAGTTTATAGTTTCAAGAAAAAACGTTGGTGTGATATTTTACAAATTTTGGCGTCACCTAGTAACATACCACAACAGCAGGCATTTTCTAACTAAAGAAGCCTTCTGTGTACGTTAGTTACATAAAATGCTCCTGTGATGGGCGCAAATGTCCCTTTCTTAGATAAGTGTGAATGGCAGTCTTATACAGTAGGTATACCCGAACAGTGATCAATGGTTTCATATAGCCTTGTTGTGAGCGGGTAACATTTATACCAGCAAAAAGAAGCGTTAGACCGTATGTGATTACAGCTTAAACCAATTGTTCTTTTTGCAATCTAATCAAGCATCAAAGTTGCAAAATTAGATAAAACATACAGAGCGAATCGATATGTGAGCCAAAATATTCCTTTTTGCTTGCAGTTTACGTGTTTTGTCCTCATCAATCGTTTGTGATTGCACACCGAGTTGTCAGGCGAACCGATTCCTCCTTTATGTGTTCTTTTACGCTAGGTATAAAACCTCATAGCGGACGGTACCCGGCAAAGCACAGCGCCGCGCAAGTAACGCAATCCTCCAATAAAAACACACAAATAGTTAAACCATAACCACTTAGACTATTGTGCATGATTTATCACAACTTAATAAACATCTTTCGGAGATTGTTTGCCAACGCAGAATGAAGTATCCGTTTATATGCATAAGTATATTTGAAATGTACCTGATTGTGAAAGTCACAAGAGCGACTGCATTGGTATTCAATACAACTAATGATGACGCTTATGCACACATTGTAACCATACTCAGTTTAAGTAGTGTCCCGATGTTCCAGTCCCAGGTGACAAAAACAAACAAAGGAAAAATCATGTCTGACAACTGGGTGTGTAATCACAACCGATTAATAAGGAGAAAATACATAAACTGCAAGCAGAAAAAAGGATAATTTATTTATTTATTTATTCGCTTGTTATTCGTGTAGATTTTCGTCGTATCCACCTAAGTACATTATTTTTAAGCATTCTAACTATCTTTCCCGATAGATTGTGTGATATAAAATAAGCGAAATTGTCATGTTTTATGTTAAATGCAATATCGTATTGCTACAGGACGGGACATGATTGCGGATAAAATAATCACCGCAATACACATTCATCAATAGTGGCATACCGCATTTCAATAAATTAACCCGGGTCGACTGGGCTTAATGATGATTCAGAACCTAGGATGATCTGATGTAGCTAATTTTACGATCGCATTTATCAATTGCGCAAAATCCAACAGGACGAACATTAATATCGTTAATCATGAGTAAGCATAATTTGAATTAAACCTTGGTTTTCTTATCAAATTGTTTCTATTATATCCATAGTAGCATCTTAGTCATTAAGTTAGTCACATAGTCATTTTCGTGGAAACGTATTGAAGTGCTCTATCGTGACATATATTCCGACATGAAATTGATAGCTGTTGAATCTAAGGAGCAATATGCGATAATATATCGAACCAATACAAATTCTACATCAGTAACAAAGAACCGGACAGTTTGTGTGATTTCGAACGACATTGACAATCTTAAAGCCTGAGATAAATTGCAGTATGTTTTATACCGTTGGTCATCCTATCCATGTATAAAGATAAGGAATGGTTATGCAATATATAAGAAATGTACCTCTTCCTAGTAAGATCAGTACACATGCAGATGGAAACTGTTGGTTCACAAATAACCCTAAATTTAGTAATAACTGAATGGTGATCAATATGTTTTTAAACGGACCCATTCAAAATTTACCCTCCGTCAGAATTACGATGAGAAGCGTTATGAGCTCTCTCAACCGAGTACACTGCTGCGTTACCTAACTGTACTCCCCTATGGCATAACAGACTAGTCTTATTAGTGCTAGCGCCAAGCGGCGTGAGATGGATCGTTCGCACCAAGATAGCCCCTTACAAGCGACCTCTAAACCATAAAACACCATTAGTGTGATTTATACAAAGCACACCAGGGTCATGTTTTCGTAAGAACTGTGTCTCCTGGCATTTAACGCATAATAGCCATAATAGATTTTCTGGGGTTGAACAGTCTCCCTCAATCATTATTCTATGACCACTAACTTGATGCAAAGTAGCTTAGGTTTTAGTACTGATTTGTAATACTTATTTGCAACAAATGCGCTAAATGCTCTTTGTTATTTACAGTCTTGATTAAACTGTTGGTCAGGTCTAGAGAAAAAACGATTAACAACGTACACGTAAAATACTGTGATGTTAGTCACATTTCCAACGACAGAGCCTCCAGTGAGGGTAGGGGTTATGTTAAAAACAGGTGCCACTGAATGATCAGATGCATTTGGAAATAATTATGTGAACAGCTATGAGAGGCATGAAGATTGTTTCGCGTTGCACAATGCGTTTATATTTACCACGATACAACATAAAATACAGGACTTTGCGAAACAGCTCACCTTTACTCAAATGGCATTCTACCTATAAAGGAGAAGATATTACCAGTGACATTGTGACCGTACAGTGTTGATGAGATATTGGTAAGCGCAGTATGAAAATGCGGCGAGTTGACATTTAATAAATAAAACATGATGATGAAAATTATTACCGTTGTTTTGATTCATAAAAACATCGAAGTTTCTATGTAGGTGTAATGTTACTGCATTGTATCACCTACCGACATAACAAAAATACAATTACACAATAGTCCGTATAAATAAAATGTAGTATATATTAGTTGCAAAAGATTTAACGTACCATCATATTGTAACAATATATATACATATATATATATATATATATATATATATATATATATATATATATATATATATATATATATATAAGCATATATATATATATATATATATATATATATATATAAAAATATATACATATATATTTACATATATATGTACATATAAGTATATATATATGATAAATATATACAGATTTACATATATATTTATCTATTTATATATATATATATATATATATATATATATATATATATATATATATGATATATATATATATATATATACATGCATGTATAAATATACATTTATATATATACATGAATATATATATTTATATATATATGATTATATATAAATATATATATATCTATTTTTTTCCATTTTTTAATCTTCATAACGACAAATATATATATTTATAAATATATATAAATATTAATATATATATAAATGTATATATATATAAAATATATATATATATATATATATATATATATAAATGTACATACATAAATATATATCAAAATTTATATATATAAATATAGATATATATATAAATATATATATAAACATATATATATACACATATATATATATATGTATATATATACGTATATATATATTTTTTATCTACATTAAATATATATATATACGCATGAATATACATATATATACAGATTTACACATATATTTATCTATTCATACATATATATATCAATATATATACACATGCATGTTTAAATACATATTTATATATATGCATATATATATATATATATATATATATATATATATGTATATATATATATATATATATATACATACATCTACTTCTACATATATATATATCAATATATATATATATATACATGCATGTATAATATTACATTTATATCTATACAAGAATATATATATATTTAGACTATATATATATATATATATATATATATATATATACATGTGCAATTTTTCTCCATTTTTGTAATCTTCATAACAACAAATATATATAAATATTTATAATATATATATATTTAAATATATATAAATGTATATATATATATACATATCAATATATATATATATATACATCATATATAAATATATATATATATATATATATATATATATATATATAGTATATATATATATATAACATATATATATATACACATATATATATATACACAGACATATATATATATAATATATATATATATATATATATATATATATATATATGCATATATATATATACGTATATATATATGGATATATATTTATATATGTACATATATATATGTATATATTATATATATGTATATATTTATATTTTTTATATATATTTATATATAT
>CM067346.1:48101683-48194183 GCA_034190875.2 Urechis unicinctus
ATATGCAGATAGATAATGCTACTACAATATTCCAATAGCTGGTGACTGTCGACAGTCATGACACTGAACCAACCGAGGAAAACATTGGAGCTTGTTCAGCTGAAGATACGGTGCTTGATTCTTTGAAGACCAGTAGTTTGTATTTATTGACTACATTCAAGCTGATCTTAAGGCAATGCTTTGAATCTGACAAAAAAGAAAAATAAAGCGTTATTTAATCCATCGAATAGTTTTTTCACCAATTATTTTGCATGACCTATGGAAATAGTGCAAAATGAGAATAACGAAATTAGGAAGCTCTTGTAATTATTTTATTGAATGAACCTAGAAATTCCCCGCCGCGATCAAAGATCATGAGGAGTCAAATTTATGGCGGCAAAATAATCGTCTGTAATTACACACTCTGGGTGGCATATTTATGTGCCGCCATGTTTTCGGATGATAGCTTCTTTCTCCAAAGCGCAATAGGCTTAAATTGCCGATGCAAGACAATGAACTGTGCGGGATGACCATGATACACATGAAAAACAGGCGGAATAGAATAGACGAAAATAGAACATCAAAGCGCTCGTGTTATACACATCAAACTGTGTTATAATTAACTCATCTACTATAGACTCTTTGACTTAAATAATCATCAGCCTTTCTATGATAATTCCCTACCATCTCTATTCATCAGCAGTAAAAGCCACCCCACCGCATGTTGCTTTTTGAAAATGTGAAATATAATAACGGGTTAACTTAGAACTGCGGCCATTATTTTTCTATGTTTGTCTGAGCCGATGACACACAAATTCCACGAAGACGTGCATCACGGTGCTTTAACAATTATGTCCAACGGCACTGCGTTCGTTAAGGGGGAAGGTAATCTTCAAATTGTTTACGATATGACCCACTGAATAGTAGTATTGCCTTTGCAAGAGATTCCATCTTTAACTTCAACCAGGTCATAATGACGAAAGCATGGCACGTACCAAGATTGTATTAATTGAATTATGACGTGGGAAGAAGCGCGCACGAGCCATATATGAATTGCATTTCCGCCAACTAATAGTATCTATTAATTATTTCCAGATTATTCAAACAAAAGGAATGTTAGTAATATACAATACAAACTTATTGAATTATTCCATCTTGCTGTAGCTAATAATATAATGTGATGCTCGCAGGCATACAGTTATATATCCACCTGTGATTATAACTACCTAAACCATCAGTTTTAATATATGACATTTAACATGCATTTGTTTCACCGTAAACAGTCCATGCGACTTGTTGATGACATATTTGTTTAGTTACAATGTTGTTTTACTTAACATTTATCATTGTTATGTTTAAGTCTTTGATCCAATTATCCAAATGGCCATCTTCACAATTTCCATTTGAGCATTTGGTTGCAGGCAAATGCTACTCGGAAGTTAATCATGTTAAAGAGAGTCATGCTGAGTAAACAAATGTTTTAGCACCACAATTAACATCGTGAACGCACTTGTTTATGAAGAAAACGCAAAATACAGAGACTGTGTCTGAAGGGTTGATACAAGGCAAAAATATCTTACTGTTATTACCGGAGGCTGCAGAACGTTGCGACATGATTGTAATTTTGTACCATTATATTACCTCTCAGTTACGCACATGATGGTGTATATCGAGGCTCATGTGAAGCAATATTTGAAATATCATAAACAATCCAGTGGCCATGTAATACATGACCCGTGAGACCCTATGAATCAAATGCAGTAGATTTAAATACAGGCACAATATTTGCCATATGATGCATGGAAGATTAAGGTTGATTATGAATAATTTGTTTGGCATAAATGTGATATGCTTTTGCTTACGACATACTAGTTGTCATGCATGTTATTCTTTATTCCCTCACTACAAGAAAACAGTCAACATGGATTTAATTTACATTATCCCTTCAAACTACACGAAAGGTTTAATCAATGCAAACCAAAGACAGCTTAAGATGCTATTTTTGTAATACGGTAATGTTGCATCAATACTGACTGAGTAGGCGAGGGACAAAGAAACATTTCCCTAAGTTGGTTAAGCTGCTCAAATCAAATAGTATATTTTCAACAAGTTACCTAGTGACCTTCGTATCCAGACAAACCAGAGAAGCACTTTATAAAGTCGAATTGTGACTAACGGCTTGGGATAATTTGACAAGAATTTATTTCGAAAGCACGCACATCTATAAGCTTGTGCATTGATATCTAATCTTCACGTACTTGAATTGGATCCACGAAACAAAACATAAACCATTGTTGTTTTGCCCAATTACTTAATCCAGGGCTGTGGCCACGAAAACATTATTCGCGTAATTTGTCAATGCCTACGTGACTACAATAATATGATGGAACAAAGCAAATATTTCGGCAGTTGTTCTGAATAAAACCTTTTACATTCTTAGCTACCTTATATGGACGGGTTTTATATTCTGATGTGGGAACGGTAACAATAAACCTATACAATTGCAGAGAAGTATTAAAGTTAATTAGCACCAATAGCATGTGATTACTATGCTTACCTCTATTGTTTCCTTGGCTGACGGAGCACTGAGATGCAGTAAATACCCAAACTTCGGGCTAATAGACGCATCCTGGGCGTTCAGGAAGTATAAATGATATATTATATGGGATGAGAATACCACTCCCGTGAAGTTATAATATATCATCCGAATGGATGCGATAAGGGTATAACGGGTTCTTTAATAGCAATATTACTGATAGAACGAAAAATATATGAACTATCGCTACAAGACGCATCTTTATAGTTAGCATAATGGTTGATGCTAGCTAAAACTGTGAGACTGATAGTGGATTGGTCTAGCTACATGCAAACGTGATACTTTACAAATGTATTAGTGAACATTCTGAAATAACTTATAGGTTATGTATGCAGCAACTTGGTGATGAATTGCAATAAATACACAATTAATGGCAATGCAAACCGGAATAGAAAAATCGGAATACGTAATAATCACATAAAGCAAACTAAATCTGCTCCTCATTTAGCCCATTCACCCGGATCAATATCATTAAATCGCAAGATCTTAGTCAATAACTATATTTTTGTCTATCGTGATCACCAGTAATGGGTTTTTCACATGTTAATATCATGTTATATTCTACCGCTGATTGATTGCGTGGATTGTATCAGTTTGGCTTACAGTCTCATCTTTCTACTTTTTTCATTTTTTCTTCTTTGCATTGTCCACAGAACGATACTGGCTCATTTTATAACAACCATGCGTTTAGATAGTAAGCCATGCTTTTAGATGGATATGAAATCTTTACATCAATTTATCTTATATACTGCTTATCTGGCCAAAAACATACACTGTTTTTCCATTACATCCGGTGACGAAAACAATCCAGTTACGCTTTGGGTCATATAAATGTGCGCTGATTGGCAAGCGGTTTCGGTGACCCAGTCATGTCTTATCGAAATTTTATATGACACTACCTTCTACTTTGAAAATGCATTCCGCTTGACTTGCAGCTGATAGATGTCATGTTTGTCTGTTAAACTGCAGAATCACATCTAAACGTTCTCGAACATGACGGAAGGACCTAATTGGTTATGTTCATGTAACGTTAACGATAGCTAAGGATTGGGAAGACCTTTACATCGCTTTGAAAACTATTATCCTGGTTAGTCAGATTGTTCAATATAATTCTTTAAGTAGACACTGTTTTCGTTGTAAGTTACTTTTCGGAAGCCAAAATATTTTTAAGTACTTCAAAGGAACAAAGGTGGCAATTACCACATTGCTACGCAAGCACCTATTTTTTGTTAAGATGAACAGATGTGCGTTATAACAAAATACCTGGCTAAAAAATCCTGGTATAGCATTAATGACATTACTGCATGTGTTTACTACTTTACCGGCGCCATTAATATACTTTGTGTATAACATATCACTTCATATACGCAATACGTGACCGCTCTGAAGATTCGGGTCTTCATTGTCCCCGACTTACTTTCTCGTACTCGTAATACACCTTTAAAGTGACACAGTAGCAAATTTTAGCCATTTTATAGAACCCATGCATTTTATGTGAAGGTAATTTGTGCTGCATAAGACGCTTGGTCGAAGCGGCAATACAATTTCACTCAGTCAATATTTTCTGCTGAGCATTACCCCAGTTGCCTATTAATCGTATAACCTAACAGCTATCCGTGATTCAATGCCATATTCAATTAAGGTGCGCCACTTAATCGGTGATTGTTTGAGAATCCCACCTAAGCACATAGCAGCACATGAATATGAGTTGCACACATTCTCCACATAAACACACAGCTTAAACGTTGCAGTATTATATTTGTTATAGACGTCCGGTGTTGTTTTGAAAATAATGAAATCAACTATTGTTGTATCTTCCTGAGATTTTCAGAATGACATTTGGAGATGGGCATCACTTATACGTAAAAGTTCTGAAGAATATAAACTAATACATGTAAGATTTACCATCCTATTGTAACAATGCTTCATGGAAGAAAATTGAATACTGTTGGCAAGATAGGCTTTGTGGATTATGATCTAAGAACATACAGCTCACTTACCTTCAAGTCAATGAACTTGAAAAATTGTACAGTGAATTCGCGCTTGTTAAAGCATGTTGTTACATGAGAATCAGCAAATTATGCTTCCATTTTCCTCATTTTACATTGATGTAGGTATTGATGGTACTACGATACTTACGCTTGGATGACCTGATGGAGCATAACAGGCCCACCGGGGTCGTTATTATTGGCGTCACCATATTTTGACTGCAAACATATTTCGATAATAGCATTCATTATATTGTATTCTTTAAAGGTTCCGAATTGTGGATAACCAAATGGAATGGCAAATATTTCCAATTAAGTACACTCCTGTGAATTTAACTCATACATATATGCTAAGAAGGAACATTCGTGCTATCGAGTACAGCCACCAAAAGTATCAGCTTCAAAGCAACTGTTACTGAATATTTCATATTTCTTTTGCAGCTGAATTAATTTGCACCTTATATTATTTTATTCGTTCTGAATAACCGTTAAGTAAACAAAACAAAATATGGATGAAACATGCAGGTCGAATGGTTGTCATTTATGGATAACAGAGTGTTGACATAATGAAGTCACATTAAGCAATAACATCTCACCTTCTCATACATGTTAACCCCAATTACTCTCGCCATGTCATAATCAACGTGACAAACTTCATCAGTTTTTTACTTTGTGATCAACAAAGCAAGCAAAACATTGACTTGTAGACTTTTTATATCATCATTGTTGCATTTATATCGAGAAATAATGAGAAGTGACTATATCCCAGGATAACACCGGACACAAATGCGACAAGTATATGCATAATCATGGCACCTTAATAGTGTTTGATGCATTTCACAATTAGATAGAAGATGCTTGTAAACATACTTTGTTTGACAAACAAAATTCCTTTTCAAATATTTATAACTAACCCTATAAATCGGTATGATATTCAATATATCGGATTTTCTCTACACGGTGAGATTAGACAATGATGTAGCACTCTTCGGGCTCATAGATTTACTGCGCTACACAATAAAACCCATTAATATGCCTCAAGTAGTATCAATAATATATTACACAAGAAGGGATGAGCTCCTTGTGAAATATTGCTGCATATTCTGCGCTTGGGAGATATAAACAGTGCGTAATTCCTTCACATAAATCTAGCCCCATTATGCTTTGTCCTTGACAATTACATTGAATATCTATTCTCACCAAATGACTACATCCCCTTGGAGTATTAATCTGCATGTAGCCATGTCGTAAAAATAATGTGCTGATGGTGTGTTATCATTTTTGGTTGCGTGGTCGAATTGAAAAGAGGACAGAGAGGGCAATGTTAGAGTTTGCTAGTTATGCTATCCATAACCAAGTAAGTTGCCTATTGATTGCATTGTCATGATGTCGGGCTCTCATTAAATTAATTTCATATATCAAATTCCTTAATATATTTAGAAGATCTGATAGTGTTTCAATTGTAATAAGCTGGTTAAAAAAATACAGCGTTCACGTAAGGAGTGTTATTTTACAAGCAAGGAACGAAATAATTAGAAGGCAAACATTTGGATGTTGGGTATCAAAGGTACAGATTGTGGCTTTATGTTGCCCTCATTACACCCTGCAGACATTGGATAAATGAAACTATGTGGGTTGTACACTGTCAATTACATAGAGTACCAAAGCCAACAGAAAGCAATCGATTTCGTTTGCATCACCCTCAGCCCCAACCACATATATACTATTTCCTGTGGTAACATTTTGTAATTCAATGCCTGAGAATTTGCCATGGTACTTTATATAAAGCGCATCAATAAACAGCATTATTTAAAAGGGCAGTTGGAAATTTTATGAACAACTAAACCCATCTTAGTTATTACACAATATAACGCAACACACAGAGACTATGCCAGCATGCACTAAATGGAACATGCCAATTGTTCCGAAATATATGTTACAAATGGTAAAACATTGTTGAAACTTTATCCATTGCAATTTTTGGGTGTCACGGCTGTTTGTATTGAGCTAAATTATGATGCAAATTTGAGTCTCACAACATTTAGTTTTTATCTTTGCAACAAACCAGGATCGCTGCACCGCGATACGCTTTACCTCAGGAAAATCGATAGACTACGATGTTATGATAACAAAATGCAATGCAACAGATGCATCAAGTAAGAGATTCTTGTTATAATAGGTTCTTAACAAGGCGAACCAGGAAAAATTATTTGGGGCTTCGAATGACGAATATGCCTAAGGAATAACTTATTCTATTTGCACCGGATAGACATCTCTCAATCAACGTTTCCAAGCGTCCACTAAATTAATCGAGCTGTATCCAATTATGCAATCCAGGGTTACAGTCAAGGTAACACTATTTTCTATGCTTGCGTGACAATGATAATGTACAATACCATACGCACCGTGACCAAACAGACATTTTGGCACGTCTTCTACAAAAAAATTATCGAATATCCTTTAACTCAAAGGATTTAATTCGGACGTCTTTCAATAGATTATTTTAACGCACCGAGTAAACACAATAGACCGCACAGGACAATGACAGGAAACACGCACGAAATTGTCTAATAACATAACTTGGTAATTGAACAAAGTTGGCTATATATATATATATATATATATATATATATATATATATATATATATATATATATATATATATATATATATATATATATATATAATATATATATATATATATATATATATATATATATATATATATATATATATATATATATATATATATATATATATATATATATATATATATATATATATATATATATATATATACAGACTACTATAGGTTACCGAATACTTTTCGTCGCATTTTGATTATTCTAAATACATTTTGAAACAATCTTTTTCTGCGCCAGTTTTATGTGTAAATGCAATATTCACAAGCATTATCCGACTGACTATTGGCACTTTCAACCAAGTCTATAACTAACTGAATCACCTTACCGCACTGTCCTTTGGCTATGACTCCATAACAGACTGGACAGGCAAGCGCTTATGAAGACTGTGATTCCAGGAATTGCATGAATTATCATAATCGAGTATCCAGAGAAACGACTTCCTTGCGAAATCATAGGATGCTGTCTGTACCACAACGGGTTAACGGGTTTTACTTCCATCTACAGCAGCACATAGCTACATCCTCACGACTGTCTAAATTGTAATTGGTTTCCCCACATGCAAATGAGGGTTTTTGCACACACACACAAATGTTGTTACCAATACATATTCAGTGTTCTATAGATAACCATGATTTGTTAACTTGTTTACAATACGAGCAACAGAAATGTCTATGCACAATTTTTCAAAATGCGAATAGGCTGTCATAGATTTTATCAAGACATTACTTTCACATAAGTATTGATAAAATTCCAGAGCTGGGGTTTGGTCTGAGCAACACTTTTACCACATCGATCGATATCTTGATCCTATTTTGAAAAATCAATGATTATAGAATTTTACATTGAGTACCGAAGTAAGGGGTCTCTCGTAAAATGGAAAGATATGGATGGCGAATATTAAGTGTCAGCTAATGTATCTGATTATTTTTTGCAGTTAACACGGATCAATTCCTCGTCATTGGTTCAAGGGTTGTGCGTTCATCGGCACATTTAAACCCAGTTAACCACTACTTAGGGGTCATTCAAAAAATAATCAACGCTACTAGGGGCGGTAGTGTATGTCGGCTGGAGTATCCGTTTAATATCGGTGTGCTAGGGCTAGTGCTATAGAACGTTTGGTGGGGGTTGGAATGGGGGTGTATAAAGCAACGACAAACGTGATGTGATTTAAAAATTGCCCCTTATGACATTTTAACTATTATACAGGGGAATAAATGAAAGACGAATCGTAATCGCTGATGATTTGATAGTTCCAATAGACAGATATACAACAAATGAATAATGTAGGCACGTTTACAACTACACAAAACGCGCAACATAAATGACCCGACAATTGTACCAATTTGATATCGTTTCTCACCAAGTGCATCAAAAATTGAAACTCTCCCTGAAATGCGCCTGATGGTATGAAGCAACAAAGATCAAACTCGGTTGTGGCTTCCATTGAAAATAAGCTATTAACGCGTCAAATTGTTTGTGTCTAAGATGCTAATTCAGGCCATTTTTCTGTAAAATATATCAATTGCACATTTATATATATATTATTAACAGAATCGTACGGTTCTTTGAAAGGTCCCATCACACACTTCGAATGGTTGTTCCGTTTGATAAAGTGTTGTTACACTTTCGATTCCAGGTCCCTGTTTCTTTTCCAATATCAAAAGGAATTATGAGGTTATCCATCAAGGTTTTTCATAAACTTTCCATAATCCTCGACCAAAAAGCTGGAAGTTCCAATAAGAAACTCATAAAGCTTCTGCACTGAACGGTCAAGCATAATATACAGTGGTTAGTTTAAGCCATCTTTGTCATTGGAAACGAAGTACACCAGGAAAAGCAGTAGCATATATCTACCTGGTCATATAACTATTAGATTAATTTCCATCCATCAATTTGCACTATACGCAACCAGCTGGGTCCACAAAAACCCTCGTTTCAGGACCTGTAATATAATCGCTTTTTCTCCAGGGTACGGCGTACACGGGATGTGATCTAAGTGAGGTGGTGTCTTTATGCTGCGGGCTCCTAGATTAGCCACTAAGAGGCCCTGACTTCCTTCCTGGAAAAAGGAGCTTTTACATATAGCTGATAATATATAAATAGAAACTTGCCCCAATAAGTACACGTTTGCAGCAACTGGTCAGTCATGATTAGCCGATTAAAAATACGGGTCGTTTTCTCATTCTATATCTTTTGAGATTTCAAAATGATATAATACGGAGATATTGAGACATACACAAGCTTACCATAACACCGATACATTTTTCTTTGAATGATAATGTTTATGTTGCTGTCCCGGGGCTCAGCTTCTCGTGCATAATTGGATGACAAGGACGCAGCGCAGCCGACGATAACCGGCGTAACAAGAATATGCAAATGACTAATTGACATTGAAATAAGTGGTGAATAATGTAAAATCCTTTCAATGACAATACAATCTTATACATTTCTTTTATAAATAGTTTATTGAAAACTTAGCCAGGCTATATACTTCACTCTTACATTTTCATGCAAGTTTATATAAGGAGAAGATTTGGCGACTATTTTACGACACATCCTATTGATGACCCCTTTTTAAGACCATGATAATTTTTGTCAGTAGCCTGGGTATGAAAATGCTAATTCATTGAACAATTCGGTTCGTACAAAAGTTAAATTCATTTGATGGTATATGGCTCTGCGCTTATATGTTTTGCTGTGTTCAAAGGGAGCTCTGTTTTCTGCTTTATGATTTGAGGTTGCCTTTATCTATTGCCATTTGATAACTGGCATAATACTCTTGGAACCGTTCATAACCTGCTTCCATTAGGTAGCCATTGAGCCAAGAATGAGAATCATCTGTAATGTTACAATGTATTGTTGTGAATTCACTCTTTCACACCCTGCACATTCTACTGTCCAAGAACACATCGGCTTCTTCTTTCGTGCTTAATGTCTAATCCTCCCTTAGAATGGGTTTAAAAGTAAAGGTTTAATTTCCTAATCGTAATAATTACGTTTTCTTCCAGATGTAATTCATATCATTCCGCATTTATCTGAATTATTATGTTATAATCTAAACACTGCATTAAATGCAGGCGAGGAGAAAACGAAATAAAATAAAACGACTGGCACTTTTCTGTTAAATTTGGAGGAATCGTTGTACGCAACATCTTATGTCCTGTAACAGCCATCGCGACCACTAGCATGTGTTACAAATTCGCAATGGGTACTATAGACGCATCTTTGAGTCGCATCTAAGCACAACGAAAAATCTAAGGTGATACAAGTGCGAGGAACGTACACCAATTGGCAGTTGTATGGTCTTAAAAGTAAGCTGTCCCCAAAAACCCAAATATATCCTATCTACTCAGTGCTTGGGACGCAAATGTATTAAGTTGTTGTGCTTAGACTCATGTCTGTCATTAGTGCATCAATAAGCTATAATTCACAAGTGTTGTAATTCGATAGTCACTGTCAGTACCAAGAAAATATACACAGTGGGGTGGGTGTGAATGGATTACAGCGCGATTTTTACTTCCACATTGCGTTGGTAGCGTCGCTTTGTACTGTTACTGTTGTTTTATTTGCAATTCATTATCATCACAGCACAGGTGGTATAACGGAACAAACCAATAAAAGAGGTATGATATCAGATATTACCAACTTGCACAGCTATAAATCACTATGTTAATGATGACTTGCCATTGCGTGTGGGTCCACGATATTAACCACTGAATAAATTCAATGTTCCCTCTTACTTTCCAGAAAGTTATTGTAAATAAAGGCAGGCTTGATTGCTGTCAGGGCCATTGGATTTGCTTCCAGTTGCCAGTGTTGGCAAGTTTTGAACATACACAAAAGGCTACTAACTTCATAGAGGTAAGCAATACAGGCACTTCTGAAACGTACGTTTTTATAAGGTGGGCTATGTTTACGCTTTTGTTTTTTCTGAAGACGTTATATAACTACATGGGTAATCATCATGTCATTAAACCGATGTTTACTTTGCGTTTTTAACAGCATGTTGTTGCTATCCTCTTCAAAGCTCTCCTAACGTCTATAACCGATGTGTGGGTATGATCAGATAATTCAAGCCCTATTTAGATTTTTAACCGATATAAATACCATGCAAATAGTGAGGGATATACTCTGCTGATGCATAATAGATTGCTTGATTGAGTGTTACTAATTAAAAACAAGGTGTTGGTTGGGCTTTTGGGTGGACGAGAATAAAGAGAAGGGCTTGAGTAGCAATAATAACCATGATCAGAATTAAAATTATATGCATTCTGTGGCAGTGCAAATTTTATATGCATGGCCCTTTTTGCTTCGGTAAATAGATAAATATTGCAGTCGCATGTTGTTGATAGCTTTATTGGTGGAGGCTATAAAGTGAATATGTTACTGGCCTACAGACACAACAAAACGCTATGACTTTAATACCATGTTGTAAAGCAGGGTTGTTAGCAATGTGTGGACTTCAATGAATCACACAGTATGCAGGTCATTTTATTTGCATTTCACTTTCAAAGTCACAATGAGTCAACAGATGGCCTATCATTAAGCTTACGGTGTAGCAATGAATACATGTTTAGGTCTTCATCCCAGGAGCGACTTGTTGACGAACTACATCACTCTCCATTTTACTTCTTACATCTCTTACTTACTGCTGAGAAATATACATGTCTTGTATTTTGGCAACGCTAAAAACAAATGGGACATGCATGTAAACGGCCTAATGCTCTGAATATTCAAGCCGTTGGTGTGATTATTTGTGCAATAAGTATCTTAATGGATGCATTTTAGTCAATCTGAATATCTCTCTGGTCTGTTTTGAGGAACGGACGGAATTTGGTTAGGTGAGATAAGTGACATGAATTAGCTAACCTCTTACCTTATCTGCTGGGAACATTCCACCAAATGAAATAGTAAAGAGCCTACATTATCGCTCACAGTTGATAAGCGACTGTTTTACAAATTGATTTGTCAATATTCTCCCAAAATATACATTTGATTGACTTGCGGGCTTGGTATTCACCCTCGCGTGATCAAATCAAAAACTAGTGAAAACGATGAGCAGTGAATCAGGCATAACTACTATGCATGGGGGTGTCGCCGTATCAATAGAATCATACTTAGCGCTACGAAGAGTAAGTGAACATAGATTAATGCAGCTATGGAATGGAGTAATTGTGTATCTATATTCATAAATGGTTCTAAAAGCTGAAGCTTACATTCGGCGTTTCTAATTGGTGAAGAGACAAAATAAGTCTCATAGAGTGAGCAGAACTTCTTCAATCACAAGGAGGATCACGGTTACTTCCTAATTATTATCTGAACGCAGTATGCACTTGCTAAGCACGCATCTTAGACTGGAGTAAAAAACATATTTCACCTTTAAGATGTTTTCAGACAATTACCATGCATAACGCTATTGGTCCATCATGAGGTTTCTCTGTGCGTGTGTGTGTATATGTGTGCGTGTATGCGCGCGTGCGAGCGTGTATGGTATACTGTCAAATAGTACAGATGTTCAAATGCTGTTTTTTTGCTTATGAGGTAAATAATTCATGAATCAATCAATTATTCCTGCCAGTTTATATGTTTTTATTCAGCTTGCAAATGGATTTGGGTTCACATTGTTATATGTTGAAAGTTCATTGCTTAAGTTACTGCTGCGTGAGCCACAATTTCATATGCATTGAAATAGTTACAATTTTTCAAGTTAGATAGAAGGGTTGCTTTTTTATATTCCACCAATTTATGCCTATTCTGCAACAGGTCTGCCAAATACAATAAGGAGCATTCCAACCACATATCATCACTAGAAGATGGAAGTGCATAATCTGCTTTTTTTGTATGCTTGCCATTGGAACGGTATTGTGTTCACAATTTTTCACTCAAAACTTTATGCTCTGAGAACAACCCATTCGCACAAGGGTCGCGGGGTGGGGAGGGGGGGGGGGTGGGGGGGGTAGTTGTTAACCAATAGTGTATCAGCATGACTGAAGCTGTCTTTTCCCTTGGAAGCCAGAAGAATTCTACAATCAATCATAACACAGCATCAATCACTATACTGAGAGTGCTGCATGGCTAGGTGACGAGTTAACTGGATATACTCGGGGATCTTCATACCATTTATGTCCAATCTATTATCTTCTGTGTGGTCTCTATTATTATAGCTATTTTACAAGGTCACAATCATTAATTTCTGGAAATGCAGTCAAACGATCCTTTGATCTTAGTAGACAAGAGCAAATCGCATTCGTATTTATCCACCGCTAATTATTGCTTCAATATTGTGCAATAATCTTATTCAACCCAATTAAGTTATATTAGTCGCTTATGTCAGGATTGCCGACTTAGCCGCACTATGACATATATATTTGATGAGTGTCTAGCGTATCCTTAATTTATTCATCCACAGTATCATTTATTCATTTATGAATTCACAAATTCATATATGTGTTTATTCCTATTTTGCGATTGCGTTCCATTTTTTCTGCTGGATTAACAAGCATATCACGCCACTGGTATTTACTAGTGTATGTGTGAGATTTTTTGACAACAGATAAAGAAGGGAGTGGCAAATAATTATTTCAAATACAAGTTAGTGGCCCAACAACACTATAAATCAGCGTAAAAGACCCATGAAATACCGCTTAATCTCGGTTTTTCTATCAGTCTTACACTTAATGTGATTTACAAATCTTATTAAATGTCAAGTTCTTATATGCTTACGATCTTTAGGAGCGGCTTACAATTGCACACAATGCATGACGATACAAGAAGAACCTAGGAGGACGTCAGAGTAATGGACCCATTCCTATCGCTCGCCATTATCCTTTTGCGTCATTTACTAATGCGGTACCTGGACGCACAGAGCCACTGTCCGGCATTAGGTCTACTTTCGACACAAGGTAGGGAAAAAGCTAGTCCTTATCTTTAATGAACATTTACGAGCTGTGAGCTGTGGTTTAAGTAACAATAACGCATTTCATGGGTCATTGAGCGAAAATGTCCCATTACCGAGGCTCTTCCATGGTGAGTAGATAGCAAGTAACACACTAACGAGCGACCGTTAATGTAAAGATGGTTTATGCAGATCGTAATATAAGGTTGGGTGATATTGGTAAGTGAGCGCATTCAGTAAATAGCAAGAAGCGATCTACCAACGAGCGGGCGTTATTAATTTCAATGTTTTACACAAAGACGGTTAAGACTCGTGACATTATGTTGAGTGATATCTAGATGATAAATAATATATAACAATATTTAACAATGCACAGAGGGTGGTAGTCTATGGTTGATTGAGAAGTAGAACTTTTGCTTCACTTTGCGGCCACTTGCTTGATATTTCAGTTTTTGTGTCGTCTGCCACAAACTTTTGGAGAACAATTTCCCGATTACATATCTGCTTCGTATTTTTGTTCTTTGGTGTAGCATTGTGATGTATGATAATATGAGATATAAACTGAATTACTGGACTGCATTATATTTGATCATGTTAGTTTTAGTGTGAAACACCAGTTACACGGTATTGTAATTGTTAATTTCTGCATTGGTTAAGGTTTCTTGTAGCTGCAGGACAAAAACAATTACTTTATATATATGTGACCGACTGGAACAATGCAATGTCCATTGTCCGCACGTGATTCTTTGATATCATGCATCGATTATCAATTGTCTTAATTTGAATTAATTGGGAACCGAGAAACATTTGCGTCCGTCTAATGCAACAATTTACGTTTAGTCAGTTGAATGCCTACGGAGCATAATATGCTTAGACACAGCGAAGATTTATATTGCCTGAGCAATGTCAAAGCATGCTGCTAACTACATAGCGGAACGAAGTTCATCGTTCACGAGCATTAACTTCCGGTAACCTATTCGAAGGACGTTGTAATCGTATGGGCTTGGTACATCATCTTTCGTTATATTCTAGGCGCATTAAACCACAAATATCTAGCTTATGCGATATCCGTTGTGAGCCAATCGTGTGATGTTAAGCAGTTATCGAGCACAGGTAATTACCTACCTTTTTTCGCATCGACTTAGCCACTTGTACCAGATGCTAACACCCCACATATCATACATACAGCATTTGTACGGCTTCATACTGGTGTACGTATTAAGGTATAAAAGTTACAGAGATAGTGTGAATTTTCAACACAACATAGCATAATATTTCATCTTATATTACCATTCCCGTTGCGATTACATCACAATGCTTCCTCAAAAAATGGTTCTGAAATCTGGAGATTAATTTTTTTTGTGTATAAATGAATGAACAATGCCTTACAGATGTCGTGTGTTTTCGTGTCTTCGCTGACGTCTCAAATCAAAACAAGATCTTTATACTCCTGGTAAGTCAATGGTCCCTCACTTAAGCTTAATAAGAAAAATGTGATCATGTGAAACAGCGATCGCTACATTGACAGAATACCATTATCGAAGGCAACAACATGCATACACATTAGCTGCCTCCTTGTTATAATACACATTTAATATGACTCAGGATTGGAGTTCCGCAGTGAAACGGAATATGTTGCCCAAATATTTAGATTTTTACATAGACGGCAGTTCAACAAATCTCACAATCAGCTCGTGACATAATATGATAAAGAGATATTAACAAATGAATTCATAGAGCGGTTAGATTGTAAAATCCAATTTCTCAAATGTGCCTACGAATGATGACCAAAACAAATACGCATAGGATTCTCCTATCGGGTAGACACATCTAAATCAGTCTAAGCAAACGTCAACCAGAACAATTGTGTTGTATCAAGTTATGCAATCCAAACTTTCAACCAAGGTAACGATTCTCAGTATACGTCTTAAGTGACCACGATATAAAAGAAACATGTAGAGCGAAAAGTGATAGACATTTCGGCCCGTCTTCTTCCGATAAACTGTCAAACATCCATTAAAATGGAAGGATTTCATTACGATATCCAACAACAGCTTATCATCAGCCATCAATCATATGCAACAGACCAATCAAGACAATATACCATAGCAAGCAAAGAACGAAATTGCATTTGCTGCGCATTGAAGAGTTAGGTGAGCAAACGTGCGTATTCGAAATAAATGTGTGAATTTGCATGCAAATCTACAGGAATTTTGTTTTTGTGAGAATAAACACAACGTTAAAGCATGAGTTATTGTTAATAATATACCTTCAGTATATTACACAGATAACCATTCTTTGTAAAAAAAAAACGTGCAGCAGCAATGTCTAGACATAATGCTCCAAATGTTGTTGGAACTGGAATGTGTAAAGCCTTAATCATTTAATCTATTCATGAGCCATATATAAAAGTAAACAAAACTTTGATGTTCGTGTAACATAAGAAGGCTCTAGGTATTATTATCCATATATTTTTGTTTATTTTGTGATCTAAATATTCAATTTCACTTTTGGTTTGCTAAGATCTAATTTGACCAGATCGATTAATACCTAGGTCATATGTTGAAATACCAATTATTAAAGAATTTTACATTAACAAACAAATAAGAATAAAATAAGTTTTAAGGAGAACAAATTTTACATCAGCTTAGTTAACTATTGTTTTGGGCAGCTAACACTAATCAATTCCTCTTGATAGTGTCAAGGTTTTTACTGCCATTGGCGCATTGCAACCCATTCAAACATGACGTAACGCTGGCGGTGATGGGGTAGTGTTATATTGTGTAATTGGGGTGATAGGCCTTTTACTATGGAGCATTGCTGTGGGTTGTCGTGTCTTGTGACTGATTACGACGTTCACCCACAACGCATATCACCATGATAGGATTTGTAAATATACAAAGTATATGACAAAAATGCATTGGCAGGAAGTGTTTTTTAAACCAAAACATAGCATGACAATGTCGATTCCTATCCAGCGGTCAGTTTAGCTATCTTTATCATGAATTTGTAAGTTGCTATCCAATGCAATCGAAGTACATAGGAACAGCAATAGTTCATAATTACTTTGCGATATAACAAACTATTAGGTTACATTCCATCCATCATGTTTTTGCATTATGCGCCACCAACTCGGTCCACAAAAACCTGAGTTCCAGGAACTGTAACACAATCGCCTTTGTCCCCAGTGTGCGGCGTACACGGAATGTGGTCTAATTAAGGTGGCGACTTTTGACTATGTCCTGGTGACAAGTCTGCTGTAGATCAACGGTCTTGACATGGTTGTTGATTAATTGATTTATCATTAATCTGGTTAATATCAGCACAAAACGACATTGATTTGCGATGATTCTTTTAAGGTTCGGTAGCAATCTACCGCAGTGGATATAATAGAAAAAACAATGGAAGATGACAAATAATATAATAGGTGTTATGTTCTACTCAGTATGCATAGACCATGATCACAAAAGCAGTAGTAATTAATAACAGGATGCCATCATTTAAATTAATTACTGTTAGAAAGTCGTGGCCTCTAATTTATTATGCACGCCCCTGCATTTAGAGACTTAGAGGCCCAACCACCGTTCGGGCCACGTATAAGAGATGATTGGCTGGTTGAATGCAGATACAGCATATCTAACCAGGTGTTTATTTTACGAGACGTAAACGGTTCGATTTTCCATTCTATATTGATTGAGATGAGAAAAGAATATAACACGGAGACACCCTTTGTTCACGATGATATCCCATGTACTCGAGTCCAGGAGACGGTAGCAGTTCTTTGAATGATAATTTCCCTGCTGCCATCACGAGCCTCAGGATGACATAGACGCAGCCGACTATAACCAAGTAACATCACAATATGCGATGAATAAACTCCTTTCGATGACAAAAGAGTCTTATGAATTGCATTCATAAATAGTCAATTGAAACGGCTATATACCACACGTTTACCCTTTTATTAGGTAAGGATATTGCCAATATTTGACACCAACACCCTATTGATGATCCCATATAATTTTATCAGTTCGCAGGATCAAGCTGTAACATATTGGATGAATAAGTGTATATTGGACAATCCAATCCCATTTTAGTGCCCTTGCTGTAATGGACGCCCTTATAGCCGGTTAGATCCAATTGCGTACAGTTTGACAAAAACAATCGTGCAACGTCATTTGAGCTTCTCCAATTGTTCTGCGAAAATATGTTTTGCTGTGTGACGTTTTTCAAAACAAAAGGTCAAAATTACTCTACAGGGATCTCTTTTCATTGAAATGCTCAATAGACTATATTGTTTTGTGATTTGCGGTTGTCTTATGAACTTAACACCGCATTAATTGCACTTGTGAAGAAAACTAATTAAATACTTCAAAGCATAAAATCCGTTATCTTAGCTTCAATATTCATCTTTTACAGCTTGAATGTCCACACGTCCACCTTCTCGATATTTGCTGTCACTTTTCGGTTCACAACAGGGTGAAGATTTGTTGTAACCCATATCTTCTGCCATGCATTAACAAATCACGACCATTACCAGATTTGGGAATTATTGACGCATCGAAGAATGTCGCATCAAACACAACGAATAAAGATGAAACAATCTGCCAGTGGCAAGGTCTTAAAGTAATGTTTCCCAAAACCAATGTTCTCAGTGCTTCTTCTACTGATGGGTGTTTACGTCCCTGGCACCTGGCACCTGTGCGCAATAATAGGAAGTAACCGAAGATCGGTGGGACATCATTTGGGTATACAAGGGCATTCGTTAGTCCTTCAATTAGCCTTTTTTCACTGATATGAATAATTCAAAATTGTTGTAATTAGGTGGTCACGATCAATGCCACGAACATAAACACAAGAAATTTGAATCACGGCTTGATGTTTAGTTTCAGCCAACCACACGTCACCAAAGAATCTTTCATCGTTTGTACCTTTTTGACGCACGGTGGTTTTATTGGTGATTGCGTTTTATAGAAGCATGCTTGGTATAACCGCACAAACCAGTCATAGAAGTATAATAGAAAATATTGCTCGGTAGTGCTTAAAACAGGATATTTTTAAATATATATATTGAACATTCCCCTTTACTCTACAAACAGACATTATATAAACAGACAAGCTAAATGGTTTTGAACGCAAATTGAGCAGCCTCCAGTTGCCAATATGGTACATACACAGAGGACTACTGATACTTTAGAAGTTAGCAAAACAGGGACATTTCACATATATTTTAGTATATGTCGGAGTTCGTTTTATCTAAGATCGTTATATCGCTACTGTGGCAACCATTATGTCAATCATCCTCAAATCTCTTCGGCTTTAACTTATTTGTTGGTATGACCAGGTAACCCCTATTTAGATACACAGTTGGCTTCTCATTGGCTGATAGTATCGATAAAGCGTTTCTTATAACAAAGACGTAATGCTTGCCATCTGATCATCATTATCTGTCGCAGAGTTGTACCTTTAATATCTTTCATCATTTCAGATGTCACAGCATATCACGTTTACTACCATTCCTGACCTAAAAATATCCCTACGAAACAACCAGTACAAATATACGAAACTATCGTAGAATGGTGAACTAATGTGTCAGTACCAGTTATTTATGCATGGGTGCGAGATGAGATGACCAAATATCCATATACTTTGATATCAGACCTTGTTGACATTCGGCTGTGCAAAGGGGGCTAAGATAGGCTCATCTGCACAATATTACATCTTAGTTGGAGAAATGTTGTACTGTTGCAAAACGGATACCGCGATTGAGTATTACTTTTAAGAGAGAGTAACTGCTCACTCAATGTAATAAGAGGTCATTTATTCCAATCCATGATTATCAGTGCGTATTTTGTTTTTGAATGAATAACGTTATACATTTGTTATACTTGATCTTGGTTGAGCGTTGTGGTGGATGTGGATGGAAAGAAGTCGCACTTTTACATCATTCATGCATGTTTGCATGTGTTACACATTCTAAGCCTTGTGGATGTTATTGTGGGGTTAATAATGTTAATGTGTCGTTCGCGCAGAGACATATATATTGTCGCAAGGAATCTTTGAATGTTTATATAGACTGCATAATCTAAGACATTGGAAGTACCATTAATGAAGCTATTGCTTTATGCATAAATACAACTGGTTTGTAATACAGAGCTGTACGTTCCGTACGGGGACCTCAATGAATTGCACAGAATGCATACTGCATATGATAGGTTATTTGGACGGTTATTTACATTCCACTTCCAGGGTCATTGTGGGAAAACAGATGACCTATCATTATGCTTAATGTGTTGCCGTGAATACATGCTTTAGGTCTTCATCCAAGAAACGACTTGTTGTCAAATCTCATCACTCCCCATATCACTCCCTATCTACTGCTAAGAAATATAAATGTGTTGCGTTTTGGTAACGGTACAAATATATAGAACATGCATACAACCGACTAAATGCCCTGAATATCCAAGCAGTCGATGCTACTGTTTGCGATATAGGTATCTTAATGTATACAAATTTGTTAATCTTCCTATATTTTCTTACAATATTCGACTCAGAACAGACTGACTATGGGTATGTGATATAAGTGACATGAATAAGTAAAGCTCTTACTTAATCTGTTGGGAAACTTCTACCAATCATGTAATTGATGGCGTATATTGGTGCGCTAACAATTGATAAGCGACTGTACTTCTCAAAGATTTGTCCACTGTTTCCCGAAATATGCACTTGACTGTCGTTCAGGCTTGTTATCTGTCCGAGGCTGATACAAGTTAGAACAAATGAAAATAGTTATACTTTCACTCAAGAAGTTGAGGTGAGGGGTTAATTCTAGCTTTATGAAACCTAGGAACAACATCTTACGACTATGCATGAGGGTGACACTGTATAAATAAAACCATACTGAGCGCTACAGAAAGAATTTTAATATATAGTGTCTTGTAGATTTATGCAGATAAGGAATCGGTTAATTGTTTACGTATATTAATCAATGATGCTACAATTTATTTCTCATATTGGGCCATTGTAATTAATGTAGAGACAAACTGAGGTATATGCCAAACAGTCCGCGTAGACTGAGGTGCATGACCTCTTTCTAAATTAGTTAAGCAGAACCTCATCTAATGAAAAGGGGATCACGGATCCACCCACGCCACCCACCTCATTAATACCTTAACACAGTATACACGAGCCACACGCATTTAATAATTAATTGTATCTTTCCTAAATTCAACAGAACCTATAAAATTCAAATTGTTTTACCATTAATGTGCGACAAATGTCAGAAAATAGTCAGCCATTGCAAAACATTTATGTATACCTACATAAAGGACCCATCAAATACTGGTTGTTTTGCTAGGAAGTCTCGTACTAACTTTGATATACAAAACTCATTAAATTTTCAATTAATCCACTTTGGTAGCAATCTTTAAAAGCTGCTTAGCATTGTATATAATGCTTTATTTGTCAAACAAATGCACATTTTAGACTTACACTTGCTTAGATGTGGTTGTTTAAACATTTTCCTTTCCCACCGATGGGAAATAGTTTGTCGCATTGATGCCCTGCATGACTTAGAGCAGCTGGGATGACATGAGTGGAGTGGGGGGTTTCCTCGCACTCGCCATTGTCCTTGTACTTAATCACAGGCTTGGAAAAAACAGTCCTTTTCATGCATGAATTTGTTCAGCCATGGTGTGTGTTAGTAATAATAGCCCATTTAATGGATCATTAAAGGAAAATGTCCCATTTCCGAGGCTATTTCTTGAAGAGTAGATAGTTAGATGTAATACACTGAAGAGCGACCATTAATAGATTGAATAGCTTGGGTAACGACGGTTTATACAGCTAGTAATATAACGGTGGGTGACCTTGTTAATTGACCGCGATCGTGCTGTATAAGGTTGTTTATGACATCATATGCCCTTCTATGGCATCCAGTAAGGTACACATATGTAAAAGGTTTGTATCCCATTCCTGCTAATTGCACAACAAAGCCGATGTTGTCAACTGTTTCGATATCACACAATGACATCTGATTGGTAACAACATAACAGTTACATCAGCTTAAGTTATGATTGTTGGCCGTATTAGAATTGTGATTCGAACGTGTAATCTAACTTACCCTGATCAGCAATGGAATCACTGTGCCACAATTATCCCACAGTAAGCATTTTCGAACATAACAGGGCTGCTCATGCTCAAGTTTGCACAGCTTTGGACTGTAATATCTTTTTGGACAGACCACAAGTCCCCAAAACGTCAACGTAGTAAATTATTGCGTAAATTAGAATATAAACATTTCTTGAGTAAGAGACACAATTTGATGTAATTCAAAAGCTGCAAAAGGTGTATCCGTTGCATTACTATGTTTGCCATTTCTGGTTAATGCCGTATTTAAAGCATAACGTTGTGTCATTCTTCTTGTTCGGAAGAAGATTTAAAATGCCGAAAGTTCATTATTCACTAGCATCCACTCTTAGTAACCCAATCACAAGACGTCGTAATGGAATGGGATTGGTACATGACATTTCGTTATGCAATTGATATGTACAAGGCGCATTAAACCACATGTATCACGTTTATGCGATGTCGGTTGTGAACCAATCGTGCGATGTTAAGCAATTGCCTAGCGTTTGATATCGATGAACCCGCTTCTGCCTGATGCTAATATTCTACAAATCATACAAGCTGCTTTCGCGTGGCGTGATGCTTGTGTAAGCATTAAGTATTACAAATTCATAATCTTACATGACTTAGATTGCGCGAGGCTTACATTTCTTTGGATTCAATAAATAACGATGGGCTTGAAGGCCACCTTTTCATAATAAGACTATGAACACGACTGGGACTGAGGCATAAAATAACCAGCAAACACAAAGGTTTAAACATAGAACTGCAAAATAACCCCAACATAACAGCAGATGGTACAAATTAGCACGACACTGACTTGTGCACCGACCCATATAGGAGCTCGATTGAGTTGGTGCAATCTTCTGTTACAGATGTCTTGATAAATGGGGGATGGCAATTTCATGTTTGTGCGTGGAGAAACAAATTGCAACTATTTCAGCAATCAGTACACAGAGCTGATAGTCTCTAGAAATGGGCATAATATTTTCACGCTACATTGACATGAAACTAACCATGTTGGTTTAAATCCTTTTTCATTATCATCTTACAGTCCGTCTGGTGTTTGAAGTTTTTCCCAAGCGAACATTTACAATGCTCACTACTGGTTGAGACGCAATATGAGGCATAATTTCAAAAATTATTACTCATAAGTATGAAGGATTCCATTTTCTTAACGCAAATAATAACTTTTGGCACAGATTAACAAGTACGCTAGATAGAAGACGACTATAACTGACCAAGCAGCCTAATGTACGATTATTCATAAATTTCACCGGTGCGGTTTCCTGTTATTCAATACATAACTTGGTTATAACTATAATTGCAAATATGGTTAGTAGCAAATTCATTGTTGTGTAAAAATTTGTTATAAGCAAGCACAAGTCATAAGGCTTATAGTACAGACGCACACAAATTGAGCCTTGAAACAAGGGATAAGTATACTTGTGGTTGTCCTTGTACTCACAGGTGACGCTAACCACGCTTGCAGAACGTGTAATGCCTAAGACATGTGATCCTGTGGGCAGCGCCGCCACTTCTCATTGCATCTTATGCCATGCAAACTGAACTTGAGTGTGAATGATACACGCGTAGCTATTGTGTGTTGAATGTTGTCTTGTTATACAAATTAAGCTGTGTTAGTCTTGCACTAAACTACCTTACCTAGTTGTGTTCATCCAGGTGCTTGTTAAATAAATGACGTTTCATGGACGCATCTCGTGACATTTTCAAGTGCATCGTGTAAATGTCTTCTAGACATACCCAAATGGTTCTGTTGTCATTGCGCATTTAACCTATGACAAGGCAGGACCCTGGACATGCTTTGTTAAATGATCAATGCCTCTTATGTACATCTGTGAAGGCGAGACCTGGTGATATTACAGTTAGAATTATATTTAAATAGGGACCGAGAATTAACACATAGTGTGAGTACTGTGGGGCAGCATGTGCCAACAGAAAAAAGGTCATGTCTTATCATCGTATGTAAGAGCAGTGTTTTGGAGGCAATAACGCATCTACTGTGAACACTATTATTAGACTAAAACAAATAAACCACAATTTGCATGTGGTTTTGTATGCAATTTGTTTGAATAAAGGTTCTAAATTTCGATGACAAGACTTGTGTTCTTGACTTCGGAGCACATTTCCTACTGAATTAGTAACAATTGATGTGGCTTTATGATCTTTTTGTACAGAGTTAGTGTTTGATAACTAAAAAAACCTTAGCCTTAGATTCGTTTTGTTATGCGACATCTAACTGTATAATTTGTTCACAAACTAGGCTACATAAAGTATAGATTTAATGCACAGTCGACACATTTAAAGACGTTCCTGTCATAACGCATATGATGGTTCCACGCTTGGTATCGGCTATAATGATTTTCAACTTTCAGTATGCGGTTTAATAACATATTCCCTTATAAATCCAACAGAGAATATGAGTTGATGAAAATGAGGTACTTTCTATCAACAAATGTTAAACTCCGCATATGACTTAATTGCGTTATTCAATTGTTTTGTGTTCGTGCATTTCTTCGTTCTGTATTAGTATCAGAGGTGTTGAATGGGCATCATTTGCGCTTTGCCTACATTTCGTATCTTACCAATGTCGTTCCACCACAAATATTTTCTTACAGACTACCCCAGAACAACCATAATTACAGGAACGGTGATAAATAGGTAATCGATTATGCCGGGGGGCGATGGTGCACAGAGCAAACAGGATATCAATAGTGCAAGTGTAGAGGTATGGCGGTTAGGAAGCAAGAGTTAAATAACGGTTGGGGATGATGCTGGGGTTGGCAGGAGTGTGGGGAAACGCGATTGCTGAAAGTGGTGTGAATTCATGAGATACAAGGGAAAAGGACTGCAGAGAGGCTTTGTGAAATGGACAGCAAAAGTTATACGTTGCTTTGCCAGAGGAGATGCAGCACTGTTTTAAAGGGAGGTCTAATATTTAAACCAATAATTTTTTCCTTATTTATTCATTATTGCGATGACTGAATCCTTCATCAAATATAATAACCTGTCCCGTCGCCTTCAGTATAAATTTATGTCCCAATATATGGAAGGTTTTTTCCCCCTAGTACTAACATCCTAACAAAACACTTACAACTATGATAGGATTCAACCAATATATGAGTTCAGTCTTACATAATGCACTGTACACTACTGTTATAACATGACGATATTAATGTTTGCAGTAATTGTACCCATATTGCTAAACTACACAGCGTTGTTGGAAATGGGCATACATTATGAACAGATCAGCTGTTATTTAATATAAACCCCTACCATTTAAATAAGATGCTTCATTTCCTACCTTAGCTTTCTCAACACTGCTATAGCTTCCCCGCCCGAGCAGTTTGCGACTTAAATGAAAAAAAGCATAACTAGGTTGATCTGATATCATATTATGCTACTGTGGACAACATCCTTAAGCAATGAACTCCGTGAACTCAATGCCAAGTATACGTTGCGTTTTATAATCCGACTAGTTCTAAGAACTCATTAGGCTGCAGTGTATCGAAGTGATATAGTACAGTGTCAAATAATTGTAGAAGCATCGCTGAACGGATAATAATATCATGTAGCTACAATTTGTTGGCCAATATTGGCTTTTAGTAATGGCAAATCATCAGCGAGGCTGCCAAGCCCCTTTATCTATACACAGACCTGCCACCAAGATGACGATGAAGGTAACAATCTCCTTTTCAATATATCTCGTGCGCTCTGCACTCATTAAACTGCAGCAAATGTATTTCGGTTCGTGGAACTACGTTTTTTTTTAGATATTTATTTTGAGCACAGCTGGTTGCGCGGAATAGAAAAGTGATGACTGAGTGTTCCCATTGCATTCATTATAGCAGTAAGTAGACAAGTGCAACTACATTACGTGATTTAAATCGCTTGCAATGAGTTATTACTCACGAAAACACCTGTATCGTGTGAAACATTTGATAATGGGATGGCTATGTTTATAATTTTGAACCCCAGCAGTAAATCAATGGTCATTTGTATTTTCCGGACACTACATGCCCGCAGCAAAAATAGTAATACCATTGTCATTGGATTTATGTTGGCACGAACCAACACTGTTAAATAGAAAAACCGTCTCATCACCCATAACAGTAGACAACACCGTGCAAACATATTCTTTCTATATGCTTGTATCACTAGAGCAAAGAACCCACAAAACCATCATGTCTTTTAAAGACACAACGCAGTCAAACTCGATTAATTGCGTCTCATAAAGAGCGAAATGCGACCAAGGGAAAGGCAATATACATCATTTTACAAATATTCCATTACCTCTTGCTAATGAGTTAATGCTGATTAAAATCAGACCGTTTCGTTATATTTAGCATGCATGAATATCAAAATTTTCTGATAAGATAAAGCTTCAGTAGCTTGAGGCTCATGGATTTATTTGATCATCATAAACTACGACCATCTCGTGTCATTACTTACGCATTATGCCTAGGCCAAGGACATTGTCTGAAGGACCGTAATTCTAGGAACTGTACTAATATAGCCTGAGTATAAGAGCACAGCAATATCGACACTTTGCCGGCGGCAAGTCAATTTACATATCACATCAAAACTACAGATCTTATTAAAAAAACACGCAACCATGTGGTACACAAGGATAATGAGATTTGTGAAACATTTGTGATAAGTCAAGAAATTAATGAATGATCTTGTCAATCAGCTCCCTGGACTAGTTTGCTCCTCTTCACAAGAACGGAGCCAGAAAAATGATGAACCTTTGTCGAGGCTCAAGGACTATTGCGAAGGCTAAATTTATCAAAGAACAGAATTTAAGAAAGGGACGATAGAAATCTTGCACTAAAATGCAATTAAAATCGGGTTTTCAAATTGTTATGTTTTACAAGATATCAGACTTATGGCACAACATGAATCATTTTCTGCCCTGTGATTAATTAATCATGTTCTGCTTGCCCAGTGTCTCATGCATCATGTTCTGCTTGCCCAGTGTGTCATGAATTAAGTTCTGTCTGCCCAGTGTGTCATGCATCATGTTCTGCCTACCCAGTGTGTCATGAATCGTATAATTCTTGCCAAGTGTGTCATATATCATGTTTTGCCTGCCCAGTGTGTAAGGAATCATGTTCTGCTCAATGTGTCATGAACCATGTTATGCCAAATGTGTATACAACATGATCACAAAAATAATAGTCAATTGCAGAAGGTTTCCGTATACATGACCCATTTTCAACAATCATGTTCGAAATATCGTAGCCCTGAGATTTGCCTGTTTTAGATTTGGTCAGTTATTGACCAGCAAAAAACCTTGGACCAAGTGAGTTCATTCTCACCCCTGATATATAGCAGAATGTTTCTTACGGAACGTTACTTAATATGGGTTGTTTGTATGCAGGTTCAACCTGACGCGATAATATTCAATTAGCATAAATGATTAATTGTAATCAGCGATCATCTAGCCATGTGGCGATTTGTCGAGTAGTTGACTGTTATTCCGTCGTTTAGTCATTGTATATCTTTAGAAATTCGACAATGACAAAATACAGCGTTAATCAATCAAAGATTAGCTTACCATTTTGCCGAAACATGGATAGGATCGTAGTCTTTAGGATAACAGACAAACACCTGTGAATTAAGCACGCGCCTGGCTTCTTTTATCATGATGCAGTTGCCAACGGTAGGATATATTCAATTTTTAGGCGTACCATAGACTCTTACATCCTATCAATGCTATCATCAACAAATGTCGCCTCCTATTCCTCACCTGTGTTCATGTTTTGCTCCAGCGACACTTGACCTTTACCGCCAGGGCTGCATACTGAAATAAAAGCGCTAAATGCGGCTTTAATTCTAAATGCAAGCCGTCAGCCATATAGTTAAGTGTTCCTTCCCTTCTCACTGGGCTCTTTACTGCCATCATTTGTTCTCGTTACCTACCTGCATTATAATAGGGATATACAACAAAAGCTATAACACATTCTTTTTCGCAATTATATTTGCTGCTCTCCGATCACCAGTAATTTCATATGCAACCACCGATTTGTCATTAGCGATATTTTCCCTAATTCTGTGAGTACTTTGATACGATTGGTCTTTTTCGACGCCACAGTCCCACGTACTCTTATCCAACGTAACAGCAATTTTTAAGTTATTCTATAGCTGTTTTAGGGCTTGTTCGTTTCACATAATGAGAATACTGTTTGTATTCGACAAAAGCAAACTCAAATGATGAGACCTTTTAAGTCATAAATTTTTTTCATTTTAGCCAGAGGACAAAACACGAATCCAGAATCTGGCTGTTACGAATTTCGGACATGGGTTCAAACTGATCAATCTTGCATTAATTGATGTCATTAAGAACGCAATCGTTGAATTTCGTACAGCTCATATCAATGCCACGAAAATTAACGTAGCGGAAAAGTTGATTATGGCTAAAACATGCGTTGCGTACAATCATGCCGCTCAGTGTCAACTTTTTGTTTTGACTCTCCAAACACCTATCAGTATATAATCTAATACTCGAAGTCACTAACTGAGTTATCTGTTTCAAAATCTTTCACCACTTCCGTTTTTAGAACATATTCAAATCTTATAAGCAATATAATATAATTAAACGGTTTTTGTTATTTATCTTGCTTGCCATAAATGCTTCTCGTTTTTTCGTGTCTTTCTTGCATCGTTGGTAGTCATAACAATTGCAAAATATCATACTTTATGTTGGGTGGTCATATAGTGATATAGTAAAATGAACAAGGTTAAGCGAGTACTCAATAACCTTGCAGCTCGTTTGCTGTGAAAAAGAGGACATATATAGAATTGACAAATGGGCTTATTTATTAGAAGCCAGTTGCATATATAAGGAATAAGGTAAACAACATACATCGCACACAGCAAAGGTGGGGGAGAAGACCACCATTACATGAAAAAGTTGTACATTTGAATATACTACAACAAGATATAAAAACAGTGGTGGGTGGGCTAGGGAATAAAAAATCGTGTAAACTATGACAGTCACAAGAAGAAAGGAAGTTATAATCGCCCGTATCTGCAAAGGAAGTAATTAGAAAATCATGTGACAACCTAGCAGGGCGATAAGCCGATATGCAACAGATCACATGAACATTGTACATGATAAGGCCGAGAGACCGCCAAACATTATGACAAAAATAATCGCTATGATTCCCGACAGTGCTATCATACAGAAATACCAAGCTTGCATATCGATCACTACAAGTCAACACATGATCACCACCATAAAAATAATTTGATTATATGCATATTAAATGTTTGTGGCATTCCCGTGCACTATATTCATATGCTGTTCACGTGATTGGTATGGGGAATAGCTAACCGCCCTACATGGTGGTTACATGACTTTTTAATTACTTCTTTTGTCGAGAGGGGCGATTTACACTTTCTCTTGCTAATCAGTCACCAACTAACACATACGCTTCTAATTTCGCTCCGCAGTCTCACCGCTCTTAGCTATTTGTATCCCACCATTCGTTATACTCTGCTAGGAGGATGTAGTACTCAATCAACAGCCTGCTCTTTCGAAGGTCGGGGTGAATTATTTACACTTTCTGCATACTTTGTCTCACGTTTTCAGCCAGAAAACGCGGTTCACAACGTGACCTGTTGACCGCTAACAGTATTCATTTGCTTTGTCCTTTTACTTCCATTTATGACCAAAATCAAGCTCTACAATGAAGCAATGAATATGGTGCAACTCGCGTTTGTGGACAATGGGATCCTGGTTGAGTGGAGAGGTCCTTGAGAGGGCCATATCTTCAGCACTCCACTTTGGCCAAGATTTCAACTAGATGAGAGGCTGAAATGGCCTCATCCATTCAAATCGGCAGGTGGTGACATGCCCAAGTATAATTGTTTGCATTTTTATTGTTTTCATCATCTTGCCCCACGTCTATTTTCCTCGTTTGCCATTTATACAGCGGCTTAAACTTATTTACTTATTTTTACCCAAACATTGTAGGTACCATGCAACACATCAGTGTTGGTGTGGCGTTACACCCTGCACCAACAATACTTACCTCATAACTCCCCATCTTACATATTGGAAAATGAGCTAGAGAGCCAAACCTTCATATGCAATTCTATGTTTTCAAGATGAATTGCTTTTATTAAATTCTATCGAATCATGCCTATTCTGGAACAGGTTCAGCTAAATACTAAAATATACATTCCAAACACGTGTCATTATTGGTTATTATACAGACTTAATTAGGATTTCTATATCATCTTTCCCAGAACCTACACCACTGCTGTCAATGACCTGTATGACGTTTTTATTACGAATACATTATTCTTTGGGCATTCATCGGTAAGGACCCATGGAGCTGGGTTTCGCCGATAGAAGGGCATAATTTAATCTCTGAAAGGAAATAATGGACCAATAGTGTATAACCATTATCAGGAGACCTAAAGCGACCAGCAACAGCCATTATTGAATACCTGCTTGTGACTACATGTACCATAAACATGTTTCTACATTTTATATTCGACGAAATACTTTGTCTATCACTTTGATGTGTGAGGAAATTAACGTTTTATGCATTTCGGTTTAACATGACAAACTCTCTGATGCGGAAGAAGACAACACGATTCGACAATCAGATTTGAATGTGTGAGTATAATATCGTTCATATGTATAATGTCATATGTGTCATAGCAGAAGTTAATACACCATTCAAATTATGTACCTATATGCCAGGAAATAAAGTTATGTCGCTAATGCTATGTTGTCCTTTCACTTATTACACGAGACATTCATTGATATCTCTGCTATGCCATTATCAGTGATTGACATTGCTTACACTGGTATAGAGCTACGTAACGAGTTCCCTGGATATACGAGGCGGTCTTACTAATATTAATGTTCAATCCATTCTCGTCTGTTGCCCTTACTGTTAGCGTAGCTGGGGATAAGATCACAAGCAGTAGTTCCTCAAGCTACATTAAATGTTATATAACGGGTGCAAAGTTCATGTGAGGGCATAAGAGGGAGGCTTATTCCATCATCACCGTAGCGGCGTTCGGTTTATATACATATCTACAATTGCTACTGACCAGACAACACCTTCATTGCCGAACAATTTCCGCCTTGATTGAATGATAAATACTAATGAAGTAATGTTATCCAAGCATGATCAATGAAAGATAAAAACTATTATTATCAGAACAGCCGTTAGCACTTAAATGGCACTTACACACATTATATGAAAACCATGGTTAACATAAGAGAGCGGGTAGTACGTAATTGGACCGAGGACACAAAGACAAAAAACAGATAAAGATTCCACAGGTTTAATGTTGTTTCGTAGAACTGAAAGGTGTTTCATTGAATATCGTCACAATGGAATGGATTTATTCGTCAGACAGCCTTGACTTTCGGCCTACTCCTAGACGCACTCATGCCCATGTAAATCAGGTTTGTGCATCGACGTACTGACTTTGCCGACGTTTGTTCTTTGGTCAGATTAGTTATATGTTTCTAACACATTGTTGATCTCAAATTAGCTTACCGTTTGATTGCATGACAGTCACGTGGTTTTACTATGACTTGGCATATGTTCATATTATGATCAAATTAGCAGCAAAGCTATATGGTACCCCTGTCACTATTGATATTTCTGTATTGTGCTGCTACGTGCAATCAGCAAGCACTGTTGATAATGTTATTGTGATTTTTCTTTGCAATGAAATCTTTAGTTCTGAACATAGGCTCACTGTACGGTTGTCGTTATTTGTAAATGTAATGCTGTGGACATAGTTATCAATTATTTTATTCACTAACTTATTCATATTTGTGAACATGCAAATGCTTCTGCTGCATTATTAAACAGCTCGTATTTTACACAATCATTCATTGCATTTTCGATAATAAATTGTGCATGGGCGTGTTCTGCTGACAGCCGTTCAATCGTCATTTAATACGAGAAGGCTCGAGCGCGTAGTGGCTACAAGAACTAAATATAGGTTAGAGCAACGGAGATGACGACAGAGTAGCTGGAGCGTTGCTCTCATTCGACATTGTCCTTCCCCGCCAAGTACATATAGGGTACCTGGACACTTTCTGTGCATTTAGTATAACAAAAACCCATTTAATAGGAAATGAGAGCAAAATGTCCAATTACCGAGTCTCGTCCTTGGAGTGTTAATAGCAAGATGTGGTGCACCAACGAGCGACAGTTAATTAGTTTAATGGCGTATATGAAGACGATTTATACACCAAGTAACATTATGTGGAGTTATTTACTTTAGTGGCCGCGTTGCTTGTTGTATCAAGATGTTTGCTACACTATATGCCCTTCAATAGAATCCAGTAAGGTTCACTTATGCAAAAGGGTTATGATTTCTATCTATCACTCTATCAACCAGAGAGGTTCGGTTCACTAACTGACACCAAAATTCAAAGATGGGGCACGCTCTGTCATGTGCCAAAAGTTGCTGTAAAATAAAATGCAAAATCGTCGTTGTGAAATAGGCTATTCGTTGAGTACCTTAGATTTGATGGGTCTCAATCATTAGACCGGGAGGCGTCGAAATTAAGCCTTGTGAAAGCAATGCACTTGATAACCGCAGTCAGGACATTTCAGTGTATCTATTATGGTTGATAATGCAATAGGTCCCCTGCAGTTCCGAAGCACTTACCGCTGTAATGTGGCACTAATGATTTCTTGAAAAGTCGCAAAAATAAAGAACACTTTTATTTAATATCGTACAAGTTATATGATACAGCATTCAGTTCATGCTCAAAATAGGCCACACGATTACAATTTTTCGTCTGGTTTAAATACACATCTGACACTAAATTTACATTTCTACAATATCCCTACAAGTTGTGTTACACTTCCTGATATTACCATCATACTGTTAGTTTCTTCCATAGTTCAGCCAAATGCTATCATATATGCTCACTGTCGATTAAACTGCACTAAATTAAAGCTGTATCATGAAATATTTATTATTTTTATAATCAAAGAATCTTATCCATTGTTTATTGATAGAGGGTTGTTCAAACGGCTGGCTTTGGCTTTCTGTTATTCAACCTGAGACGCATGGTCGATAAGGTATTATGGAATATTGCATTATAATTCGTTGGTTGTTTTATCATGGTACTGCACCTTAAGGGGTGGTGTTAATTGCCAATTTAGCATCGTAACACAGCTTTTGCTCTGGAGTGCCTAACACCATATTGTTTCAATAACATATTACCATGCATGGTTGATTAATGTGTTACATGAAGCCAATAACCGAGGAAGCAGCCTATTGTACGAGATCGGCTTAGTCATATGGTTCAAACACATTGTTCATCTAAATATAGTCTGCCGTTTGCTTGCGTGTTGAACACATGCTTCAGTCCCGTGGTTTTATTGTGACTAGACATATGATCTGATTATGATCAATTTGGAACAAAGGTATCTGGTACCCCTTTCACTGTTCATCAGGCTTGGAGTTAAGACGCAAACCTTTTCCATGGAGCTGAGCGACCTTCTATTTAAAACAACCTACTTAGGGTGAGTTCTTTGATATAACAAATAGATTTTCCATCTGAAGCGATCTATCAGATAAGAACGATGGCGTTTGTCCTCTTATTCCGGGACAAATTGATGTTTACAGTATCAATGATAAATCAATATGATTGCATCTTGATTTCGTTTACATACGCGCTTACGTGGGCGCTCTGATAAACTACAACATTAATGATAAATCAATTTGTGTCTTGATTTCGTTCACATACACGCCTAAGTAGGACGTCCTGATAAACTACCGCGCACCTTTTTGCACGTTTGAAATGGATCCCTCCCAACTGGCCAAGGGGTAAATAGATCCTATGCATCGTCCTAGATCTCACTTGCTCTGCTATGAATATGTTTTTCCAGTCAGACGTTTATACCTCTCATGAACCATCGCTCATATTGATGCATGTTTGAAATTCACGGGAATGTACACAAACCGACGGTAAAATGGTTTGGGGGACAACCCGGTCTGGGCAATAGGTTGATGTCAGGCTTGCGCTGGCACTTGATGGGCTCTGCCTAAGATATCACAATCATCATCATCCATCACCGCTACGATAATAAACTGGTTGTTACCCTGACACACATTATAATTGCCCTAGATTCATTGATCAGTGCTGCTATGATCTCATACGCACTCAATCGACGAGTGTCATGCTCTGACAACAACGCGTTGCTCCCGTAAGTCATTTTCTGGACAGGTGTAGCAAACTGTATCACAACATCATCCGCTGTTAGTAATTTTCGCTGTAACATTAATTTGATACATATACTGATATTGCCTATAATGTTAACGCATAGTATGCCATTCATAGAAAACATACACAATATCCCACCGGGGGTTATATATATATATATATATATATATATATATATATATATATATATATATATATATATATATATATATATATATATATATATATATATATATATATATATATATATATAGATATATATATATATATATATATATATATATATATATATATATATATATATATATATATATATAGATATATCCTATATATACCTATATATATATATATATAAATATCCCTCTATATATATATATATTTATTTGTCTATATATATATATGCATATATATATATGCATATATATATATACGTATATATACGTATATATATACTATATATATATACGTATATATATATATAAATATATAAATACACATATTTGTTAATACATATATATCAACATCTATGTGTGCATATATATGTATATATCATATGTGCACATTAATTGACACATGCACATATATATATATTTATAATTATATATATATTTATATATATATATATATATATATATATATATATAAATATATATATATATAATATATATATATATATATATATATATCTCTATATATATCTATATATATATATATATATATATATATATATCTATATATATATATATATATATATATATATATATTTATATAGAGAGCCGTTTGTGGAGGGGTGGATCTATACTGGTTTAGACTTGGTACTGGAAATGAATGTCCGTTGGTAAACGAGCCGGATGACGCACTAAGTAATCTGGATGAATTCGTGGCAATAATTCCTGATCAATTTATTGACAGCTTCTGATCATAAATCTCTTTTTGTTAAAAAGTATTCATTCCCAACGCAACTCAAACACTCGGATGATCTTTGTTTGGAACCTAACAGCTGCAGAGTATGTATGTATTTTCCAAATCTCTACCATCAACATTCATTAATTTCATGCATACCAAATTAAAGATTAGAATTTATTTTCGCAATATTGCAATAAAATGTCTACAACCGCCCCTCATACTTTTGAGATATAAATCCCGTAACACATGATAACGTGAACTTTATTGAATATGGTTCGAAAGCCTGCACCCGGTATATGTCATTCTTCTAACCAATACCAGATGCTTAATACAAACCATGCTTTTGTCAAAATGGAAAATAATTAATCAGTCCATGTATTTGATATTCTTTCTTTGTCAACAGTCGGAATTGGAATACCTCAGTGTTGTGTAGTGGCATCCCGAATGCTGTTTACATAAACGCGTCCTGCATGACACTGACTAGTTGATATTGCAAGATCTGTATTGTACTGTTAAGTTTTGGCAACCACGTTAATGTTCTTTGTGAGAAAGATTTCAACACAGATCCACATATTGAGAACACCAATCGACCTTATGTAATGAACGAGACATTTTGACTGCGTAACCTCACCTCCAATTGCTGATCAACAAGCATATGATCTAGGATATGAAGTTATTTCAGTAATATTCCGTTTGAGATACCAGCTGCCTCTGCATCATAACATTTACTTAAATACAGAGCAATTCAAATGCTGACCTATGAGGAATTAAGTCTTGACACAAACATTATCTGGCATTTTATTTTTGCAAAATGTGAAACATTATTAACAGGAATTTGATGCTGCCTTTGAATCATGCAGACGCCCCTAACAGCAACTGGTACAAGACGAAGTTGTGCCAAGAGTGCAGTCAATAGCATCAGCATCTGAATGGCGTTGTATCCTCAGAAATATAGAAACGCCTTATAGGGTTGTCTCCAAATCATGGCAACGCCTCCTAGTGACTTCGAGTTAGCTGCGAGAGCCACACATCTGCCAAACGGCTCAAAAACGTTTCCAAATATTGCACATGCGCGAATCAAGTGGACGTTTTACCAAATGCTAAAGTAAAGATGGATTAAATAATACGGAAGATTTATTATTTGATGGTGCATGAATACTACAAACCGACAATTGGGTGCATAAATTCCAAATCCATTTATTAATAAGCTAATCTCTCCATATTATAGTACAGTCTTAAACCAACGCTTATAGGAATATGGTACGAATAAACATGCACGAACTCTGTTACTGTTCAAGAGAATTAATGCACCTCGCGTTGGATACAAATCGTCCAATTCGATAGCTATTGTCGGGCTAGTGGCAGTGTGTATATATATCAATAACCCAACTACCGCGGTAGGGATGAGGGGATCAGCCTCCCTCGGCCATCCTCTTATGCATTATATACCCGTCAGATAAAAGCAATTTTACTACAGTTCCCGGAATTGTTGCTGGTGACCTCGGCTTCGGCTACCATTAGAGTATAAAGTCCATAAAGTAAGGACACTCCCGAAGGGCATGTACGGGACTTGAATAGCATAAAGGTCCATTACTGTATCCACGGAACTATGTAGCTATATAACGCCTCATGCAATATAAAGCAGTAGCTGAAACATAATACAATCGAGTATAAATGTCCCATATAACTAGTTAATGCCCCAACAGCGTTAACGTTTTAAGACAGGTACGTTCACGCAGGTATTTTTCATTGGAAGTTCCTAGCGTTATTCTTTCTGAATTCAATTTATACTACACATTTTATTGCTATTCATGGAACTTTACAAGGATTGATTGTATTTAGAAATTATTACGAACATGCGAGAGTGAATAACAGGGTTCAGTGGCAACAATTTATACTGGTTTAGACTTGGTACTGGAAATGAATGTCCGTTGGTAAACGAGCCGGATGACGCACTAAGTAATCTGGATGAATTCGTGGCAATAATTCCTGATCAATTTATTGACAGCTTCTGATCATAAATCTCTTTTTGTTAAAAAGTATTCATTCCCAACGCAACTCAAACACTCGGATGATCTTTGTTTGGAACCTAACAGCTGCAGAGTATGTATGTATTTTCCAAATCTCTACCATCAACATTCATTAATTTCATGCATACCAAATTAAAGATTAGAATTTATTTTCGCAATATTGCAATAAAATGTCTACAACCGCCCCTCATACTTTTGAGATATAAATCCCGTAACACATGATAACGTGAACTTTATTGAATATGGTTCGAAAGCCTGCACCCGGTATATGTCATTCTTCTAACCAATACCAGATGCTTAATACAAACCATGCTTTTGTCAAAATGGAAAATAATTAATCAGTCCATGTATTTGATATTCTTTCTTTGTCAACAGTCGGAATTGGAATACCTCAGTGTTGTGTAATGGCATCCCGAATGCTGTTTACATAAACGCGTCCTGCATGACACTGACTAGTTGATATTGCAAGATCTGTATTGTACTGTTGAGTTTTGGCAACCACGTTAATGTTCTTTGTGAGAAAGATTTCAACACAGATCCACATATTGAGAACACCAATCGACCTTATGTAATGAACGAGACATTTTGACTGCGTAACCTCACCTCCAATTGCTGATCAACAAGCATATGATCTAGGATATGAAGTTATTTCAGTAATATTCCGTTTGAGATACCAGCTGCCTCTGCATCATAACATTTACTTAAATACAGAGCAATTCAAATGCTGACCTATGAGGAATTAAGTCTTGACACAAACATTATCTGGCATTTTATTTTTGCAAAATGTGAAACATTATTAACAGGAATTTGATGCTGCCTTTGAATCATGCAGACGCCCCTAACAGCAACTGGTACAAGACGAAGTTGTGCCAAGAGTGCAGTCAATAGCATCAGCATCTGAATGGCGTTGTATCCTCAGAAATATAGAAACGCCTTATAGGGTTGTCTCCAAATCATGGCAACGCCTCCTAGTGACTTCGAGTTAGCTGCGAGAGCCACCACACATCTGCCAAACGGCTCAAAAACGTTTCCAAATATTGCACATGCGCGAATCAAGTGGACGTTTTACCAAATGCTAAAGTAAAGATGGATTAAATAATACGGAAGATTTATTATTTGATGGTGCATGAATACTACAAAACGACAATTGGGTGCATAAATTCCAAATCCATTTATTAATAAGATTATCTCTCCATATTATAATACAGTCTTAAACCAACGCTTATAGGAATATGGTACGAATAAACATGCACGAACTCTGTTACTGTTCAAGAGAATTAATGCACCTCGCGTTGGGTACAAATCGTCCAATTCGATAGCTATTGTCGGGCTAGTGGCAGTGTGTATATATATCAATAACCCAACTACCGCGGTAGGGATGAGGGGATCAGCCTCCCTTGGCCATCCTCTTATGCATTATATACCCGTCAGATAAAAGCAATTTTACTACAGTTCCCGGAATTGTTGCTGGTGACCTCGGCTTCGGCTACCATTAGAGTATAAAGTCGATAAAGTAAGGACACTCCCGAAGGGCATGTACGGGACTTGAATAGCATAAAGGTCCATTACTGTATCCACGGAACTATGTAGCTATATAACGCCTCATGCAATATAAAGCAGTAGCTGAAACATAATACAATCGAGCATAAATGTCCCATATAACTAGTTAACGCCCCAACAGCGTTAACGTTTTAAGACAGGTACGTTCACGCAGGTATTTTTCATTGGAAGTTCCTAGCGTTATTCTTTCTGAATTCAATTTATACTACACATTTTATTGCTGTTCATGGAACTTTACAAGGATTGATTGTATTTAGAAATTATTACGAACATGCGAGAGTGAATAACAGGGTTCAGTGGCAACAATTGATACACACACTCAAACACACACAGGCACACACACACACAAACACGCACACACTATACACACACATAAACACACACACACATATTTATATACATATATTTATATATATATATATTTGTATATATATTTATATATATATATCAATATATATATGATGATATATATGCACACATATATATATATACATTTATTCACACATATACATATATATCTGTATATATACATTTACTTATATATACATATATATATATACATATATATATATACATATATACTTACATATATTTACATATATGTTTATACATACATGTATATATTCATATATATATTGATAAATATATATACATACAATTGAAATACATATGCATATGTATATAAATAGTTATGTTATGTATATATATATATATATATATATATATATATATATATATATATATATATATATATATATATATATATACTTAGATCTCTTTATATGTACATATAGATATATTTATGATACTGCGCTCGCTACCATGCTTTGCACTTCTTATATAGTAACGAAGGATTATGCAGCTCGTTGCTGCCAACAATATGGGTAATAATAGGTAACACAAGGCTGGCTGCCAAATAAAGGTGATTCTTCTTCTCTTCTCAAGAATGACGAAATCTATTGAAATCACAACTATGACTTTATCCAACCTGACATAGTTGTGTAGTATACAAATTCTCTCAAAAGTATATATTCACAACTAGGCCCCAAAAAAGATTTCACAATAGTAACATAGTTGAATAAGAGCATACATATGTTGTTAGTATCTGAAGATATCAACTATGTCAATAGACAATTTACACTTTAAAACTCTTAACATAGCTGCATACATAAAAGTGTACTACCTAGATGCAAGATAATTTACAAAGAACCTATGTAAAATATGACATTTATAATTTTACAATATTATACTGATACAATTTGTAAAATTACGTGCATGGCCGCAAGGTGGCGGCAAAAACAGCCACAAGTGCCTAGTGCTAACCTTGGCGAGCCCCATCCAAATCGTCTTCCTTCAATCTGGTCAAATTGTTTTTTATTTAGAAGAGACTTGTGAAAGCCGCGTAGCAAAGAATATAATAAATAGCTAAGATATCAAAGTTGACTGATTCCTGTCTGACAATGCCAAATGGATGAGACAAGTTATTAACCAAAACAGCGATAACATTTATGTGGAAGTAACAGCGTGTAATTGAGGAATACGAATATATCTTTCATAAGCATCGGATTTTCAACCCCCTAGTCTTTGAATATCTTGATCGGGGATCCCAACAGAGCAAGCGAATGTTGCTGCGCCAATATGAAAGGAATGTGCTTTGATGTTAGGAATGTTAACCTTTGCATGTAACAAAGAGGTTTGAAGTTTTCACATGAAGAAGAACCGAAAGGGGACCTGGAAAGGTATTTCTCACTGGGTTATATTGAATAGCGTCAGAGGTTGGTATGTTAATTGTGAAAGGTTGTCTGGACACATTGCCCTTGAAATGACAGAGCAACAGTTTTAAACAAAATGGACAAAAGAAGATGCCTGACCTGAATTGTGCGTGGATAGCTCTCTGCCGCGTCACTAGCGATTTTTGTTTAAACCGAACGGTTTGGCTTGGACCCTACACTGAGATGTGGTGTGGCCTCCTTTGCAGTTGTAGTATTGATGGGAAGAATGAAACCAACAATTTGGGGTCGTGCAACTTGGGAGTATTTTGAAAGGGGCGAGGGGACGTGACAGATGCCTGGATTGCCAGACGAGAGGCTTATGTTCGTTCATTATGGCAATACACATGAAAGACAGTTACCCACTCCTGAATAAACATAGGGGGATGGACCTTGTTTGGGATCTTGCATGAAGCCAGGCTGGGGCACAGCAAGATCATGAAGATTTATGAATTGCCCCTCCCAAATGTCACTTTTAATTTCGGCCGTAACACGAGTGCCTAGAGGGGCAGATATACGTACACAATTGGAAATGGGTATGAGTGAGGGATAAAAGCTTCGCGACTCACCATGGGGGGTGTTTCCACCAGAGCATTATTCACTAAACTCTGAGGTGCGATATTGTCCAAGACAGGCTGTAGCTGGGTGGCCAGAGGCACTTGTCCCACAGCTGCAGGCATATCGGATGGCGTGTCCTGAAGCGTGTGACTGCAGCTTGCTAGCGGTTTGTTTGAAGCTGACAGCGGATCTCATCGCATCCTAGCATAAATGCCTTCCACCAAAAATTCTGTGTCTAGGCCGAAGGGGGTGGAAGGGAATTCTGGAGGTGGTGGCATCATGAAATGAGTGAGGTGTCGTTTGCATCGTCAACCCTCCCGATAGAAAAAGCAATAAGGTTGTACATGTGTCATGGAAACGATTATTCTGCTAAACTAAATGACACATAATGTACAACAGTGGTGATAACACCAAGGACACAAGCCAATGTGACAAAACGGACTAAAATTGTCACACTAGCATAAGAAATACAAAGGGAAGTCGTTGTCTCTGGCAAAGGAAGAAATAGCAGAGGAGGGAACGACAATTAGGTCCTAATAATTGCCTGTCACACAGTCGCGTATCGTCAAATTTGCCTGTAGAAATCGATCGTTGAATTCTCGGAAAGGAGAAGAGACTCAAAAATGTATCTGCTCGATAACCACAATAGGAATGAAATAACCGATAGTCAGAAATTTAGCCATTGCCACAAGATCACGAGCCAGAGTGAGTGGACAACATTGATCATCTCTCAAATCTGTCCAACTGCAGAAATAATTGTTTTCCGAAATCCAGCTGTCAAATTTAGAGACAATCGACTTAGAACCGCGGATAATGGCGAATCCGACCTAACGAAAGCAACAAATCAATGTTGTAGCCATAGGTTATTAAATCAGGGTGGGAGGCAACAATTATTCTAAAGGACGAGCGTATGAATGACTTACAACGGCGATGGAAGAATGATCGGACATTGAGATAAAAACGTAACAAAGCAAAGGCAGAACTAATGCGCTAATGTTATATTTCAGGATGGTTGTTGTGGAATCTCGAGATCGGTTCTTGTAGCCGTATGCAGGTAGGGACGAACCACCACTGACAAAATAACCTAAACGAACGAGAACAGGAGAATAGAGACAAAAAATGCGTTATGTTCCCTTTGCTTCGTAAAACAAAAGAGGAGGCTCAAACGATTAGCCTCAGGTTTTATAACCTCCGAGGGAGAACACTGGTCATTGCGGCCGCGTGCAGTTCAACCGCGAACCCGTGGCAAAGGGATATATATATACAAATATATTTATACATATATATATATTTTATATATATATATATATATATATATATATATATATTTTATATATATATATATATATATATATATATATATATATATATATGTATATATATATATATATATATATATATATATATCATATATATATATATATCTATATATATATATATATATATATATATATGTATAGATATGTTTATAGATATGTTTATAGATATGTTTGTGTTAATCTTCACCTACACAACCTGTTATACGAGATAAGTGGGCTAGCATTGTTTAGCACGGGCAAACTATGGTCAGCAAATGCGGACGCTCAAGTGTTGACTTTGGTGGGTTGTTTCTTATAGAAAAAGGAGGGCTAAAGAAGCTAAATAAAAATATTACGTAACAGCTAGAAGTTATCTTATTCATTTTTTATCCAGAATTTCATGCCCGATATAAGAATTGGCTGGGCAACCAGGCCATTGTGGTGTTCATGATGTCTTTTATGGTGTATATCAGCACCTAAAGAAGGGTGACCCACCTACGCTGATATATTTAGCTGGAGATTGTCTGGCATATAGCATATTTCTTCGATAACCAAGATTTCAGGAAGCCTGATCTAGGCATCACATTAACTTCTTTAAGATTCATTACCAGCGGTTTGAAGTCAACAATGAATTCATGATATGTGGAAGCATTAGAAGGAGTATGAACGCATCCAGGTCAAACAAGCTGTGCTGGATCAAACATTAGACGTACATAAACAGTACACTTGGGATGTATATTGAAACGGCTTTGGGAGGGTCGAGAAAATAAATAATGAATACATGATAATATCACTTGATAATTTCCAGAAGATTGATTCAAGATGCCATCTCAATCATTCAATGCCTAATTGATCCTGATAAATCAAATTATCAACAAATAGTTAGTTTGTGTTTTGTTATGTGTTATCGATATCTCGATCTAATTATAATATCATACACAAAGATACTCACGAATTAAGGTTCAAATGAACGAGCCCAAAAATGTTCTTATTCTGTTCCACTGGAATAGCAATAGTAAACAAGGTTATTCACTTGCGTGTCTGAGTTGGTCGCCGACTCTAGATACATGTGTGCTCTATCAATGTGTTTAGGAAGGAGCTAAGGATATAGCGGTTTGACAATTACCTCGTACATTATTCAATGTACACTGCTTCATTATTGGGTACATTATTGAGAATTTTTCAAGGCTTCATTCGTCAACTTGATCGTGTCGGCGACAATTTTCGGAAATATATATTTATTCCTCTAATCATAATGTTAAATTCTCTGCGTTCTTTTACAGTTTAGTATTATTAAAAGCACCATAATTGTCCCTACCAACCTACGCGTCCACGCCCTACCATTTAATGGGGTTATCAAGGAAGGTTTATTGAGCCATACATAAACACATACTCGTGCCAAGATAGTCGCACGGAGTAATGTAAATGACCTCTTCGTTAATTGATGCATTTGTTACCCTTTAATTAATAAGATCTACGCGCTTTACACACGACATATTCTACCCTAATGATAATATTACCCTGATCTACAACCGAATGCGCAAAATGCCCGAAGCCAAAATAATTCAAATTTACGCATCCACAATAAAATGTACAGTAACAACAGTTCTCGTGTTTTCAATAACGGAAACAATATCATTTTAAGTAATCGATTTTCTTGAAATACTGAATTTCAATATTTTATGAGAGATCTCAATAGTGAAAAAAGTCAACCAATGCTAATCAATATTATCATTCGATAAGTAACTGTTCTGTAAATATATGCATAGAACCTGGATAATCCGAGTATAACAACTACAACTTGTTGTTGTCAACGCAGTCTCGAGGATATTAGGCATAACACGAGAGCCAAACGCACGAGGATATTAATATTCTGAGGGATTAACGACATCGCCTTTGCCAAATTAGCCATTTAATCACAATGAGGGATGTAATAGAAGTAATCTGCTGAACCATAAAATGGTTATTATAGTAAATGGCTAGCACACACCACCCTCATCTCTCACCACTGCCAATTACTTAGGTCGATAACCTTAGGACGCGCTGATAAAACGAGAAATACATAGAAGTTGAACCTTCATATATAATTTACTGTGCCTTGAGCAATGTTTGGATGATGCACTTTTAAAAAACATTATTTCGTGATTACTGGGATAAGTTAAGTTGGCCTTTTGAACAATTGAATATCTTAAATTTGTTTTTATTGTTTATGAAGTAAGCATTCGAAAATCCTTAATTCAATATCAAGCGAAATGGAATTGCATTACACCGTGGTTTACAGTAGTGTTCATTATGAATAAACAATCAGTGATCACTGTAGTGTCTAGTGAGAATACTAGTCTCAAGTATTATGAAAACACCTTAGGGTTCGACTGGATGTGTAAACGAAGTCCGAATGGTTCCGGATTGTAACACCTGTACGCCATGACTGAGTTTGCAACTCAGGGCGTAGAGCATATCTTGGAGTACATATGAATCCTGTGGTTTCAGAGGAATGTATTGGATGTGTATGGCGGTTGTTCACGTGGTACTGTTGTTAATTAGGCACAGTCGCAAGATACCAGGTGCTCGACAATACTCGTTGCAAAACCATGTTTGGGCAAGTCACGTTATTTTGCAATGTCTGAATATCAATGCTGTGCACCATTGCGTACCATTAAGTCATTATTAACGAAGAAATAAATAGCCTTAGACAATTAGTAATCAATAGAGTTATATTGTATGATTATAAGATTCTTTTTCCTGATGTTCGAGGACTATCTATCACAATACAAAGGAATTGATTCTGTCAAAGTATTGAGTTACATGTTTGGCCAATGAATCACTCCGAGCTTTTTAAAACGTTTTTAAATTAAGGAAGGGTCCTTAGATTGAAAGCTAAGGGTATATGGGTATTATTGTACACAAACAGAGCGTAAACAGGATGAGGGTTGACGTAGAATAAAAAGAAATTGATACATGGGTGTTTTGGCACCCTGCCAAATAGACAATTATCACTGTTTCAAAAAGAGCGAACATTTGATGGTGAAGTAATCATATCCTTGTGAAAAATAAACAATTTACAAGCGGAATGCGTCCGATGTTTCGAGGGGAGTGAGTAAGAACTAATGATACTAAATGGAATTTTTTTAGGTTAAGATGAGTTACAAAGTTCTCACAAGACCAAATATACCTTTCCCTGATCAGACAATGTGTCCTTCCGTCATAATTGATGGTACTATATTTAAACAATGGCAATTTCACGAGGTGGATGGAGAGATTTAAAGGTACTGCTAAATGTAATGCGCTTAGTTACAGTACATTGTTAGGTCGGCGCTTGTCAAGTATAGTTAGATTTAAAGGTACTGCTAAATGTAATGCGCTTAGTTACAGTACATTGTTAGGTCGGCGCTTGTCAAGTATAGTTAGATTTAAAGGTACTGCTAAATGTAATGCGCTTAGTTACAGTACATTGTTAGGTCGGCGCTTGTCAAGTATAGTTAGATTTAAACTACTACACGAGCCAGAAATAAGCGCCTTGTGTGTTTCAATGCGCTAATTAATGCATTGATTGGCTGTCGGTGTCTGTGCTACGCCTACACTGTGCCTGTGTCCTTCCGCTAGAAATAACTGTGATAGAACAATCAAAATCGAGGCAGCCACGTGCTTAATACCCACGTGTTTGTTTGTCAACCTTAAGCCATGATGAAGAATCGCTTCATTGGCCCCATTTAAGGATTTAAGATCTAATTTATATCTGAAACAAGAAAGAACAGACCCAAAACAATTTTATTTGACAAATCACCGGGTGGACTGCCTGTAAATACTGTGCCCTAACTTCGCCAGATATTTAATGTGTACTGTTGCACATCTGGTGGGGCATCGTAAACCAAAAAAAAAAGTTATTCTTCTTACAAACATTAAGTACCTAGTCGCTTTTGTAGGAAAAATATTTATAAATAAACCGGCTGTAGAGTCAAGGACCTTGAGTTTGTATGTAAATATATATGCCATTAGGCTTTGTTAAAGGTATATACCTTATCCATTTGGTATCGCGTGTACTGTTTGCCCCCGAAATAAAAGATATTTTATTGCAGTTCATGGAATTATTAGTCTTCAGGCGTTGCCTCGGGAAACTTGGGAAATGGGGAAACGATGAAACGACCCCCCGCTGCATATATTCACGCACGCGCCATCCGCTTTTACATTTGTAACATTCTCAGGCTGTATGCATCGCAGATAAACAGTAGTAGGCCTGATAAGGCAGAGCTGTTCGAACAATTATATGGTGTCAAACATTATACCTCTGATATGGAAATTGATGGAAGCAGCTTACAGTGGTCGGAATTATATTAAATACATCACGTATAGCCAGGATTAAGAAACCATACGATAGCAATACTGTTAATAATGAGAGTTGGCAATTCACTTGTTGATTAAACCCCAATACGGCCTAAATAAGCATCTAGACGCCTTCATTTTAGTATTCTAAATTCTAAACTCGTTGTTTGCTATCGTCTTTTGTATCTAACAAACTTCGACCATAGTATTGATTATCCATGCGCATGAGGTGCAAATATATCCAATTTGACTCCTGACTGACTTAGTTTACTCCGTCTTATTTCATATTGCCACCGTCTGTTGCATTTCATACTTTTCGGAACGCCGATACTTAACCATGAATGGCAACTCACTACATTATTCAAACGAGAAGCGAGACTGCAGCAAAATATGGCTCTATTATTTTGCACACATATTTTTTGTGTTGCAAGATTACCCTCTTTTGCAGATTTATTAGTCGGTTAATCACCGATGTGTGGCATTAAACACAATAATCTGCGCAGCGGCCACGGTAATTTAGGTTAATCAAAGATTGTGTCTGACATTTATGAACCCCAGCTGCGCTAACCAGTGCTTAGATCGGAATTAATGTTGGAGAGAGCATCTAGGCACTTCGACATTGTGGTCAGATAAAGAAGACAATTCCAAGTCGGATGTTAGCTCTCATTCGCCATGATGAATACATTCACGCATTTCACCACGATCTGCCATCTGTGTCAAATGTTCAAAAACACAAACATAATTCCCAGAGTAATTTACCATATGCCATTCCTCATGGACTATATGATATTTATGTACTTGCAGGGATGCCATTGGTCTACGCCGGAAAAAGGTCCAAGGTGGTTATGGGTTCAAATCGATTAGATCATCAGGCCATTGTGACGTCATTAACTTTGTGGATTGTTGCTATCTGGGGCCATAAATAATCCCCTTTGAGAATATATGTGCATCAAATATCAAATATTATATACACATGAAGAAAGTATATATTGCAATTATCTTGGTTCGACATTGTATTAACGTCGTACGCATGGTTTACAACCTTTTGCGAGCGGGTTTATGTTGTATTCGTTAGTGAAATATCCTGCATTACTTTGATTTGATTACAACAGAGTACGTTATCGAACGTTTCTTGTATATCTGATATGAGTTTTCGCCCTGAGTGTCTGCACGACAGGTCATTGCAAGGACCGATATGATTATCACCAAAATAACATTCCCTATCGCATGTGATAATAACCATCACATAACACAATCATTTCAATACCAGTCACTTGCTTAAGTATTGCATTGAGTTCTTACTCTCATTAAGACTGCGTTTATAGCTAAAGCTTATCAATTAAATTGGACATCGATTCTCAGTCTAAATATGAATCGTTCGTATTGATATAGTAGTCTTCAATGGTACAGGGTATAATCTACTGTAATCAAGCATGAAATTTTGCAGAAAAAAGTCAGTATAAAACCAGCCGGCCGTCCGGCCGCGGCATATAAGCTACACTACAGGAAGTAAGAGAAATGTAACGCCGCATTTATTCTTCTTTTTTGCTGCAAGGGATCTATTTCATTATAAAGGTTGTTGTTCATCCCAAAACATATAATAATATACCCTTTAACAAAACAGAATTATTCTAGAAGGCAGTTTTGAATCTTCAAGCAGATCGTTTTTTTTACGGAATAATACACATCAAACCGATCAATATGATGTTACTAAATTTTGCTTTGAAATTTAACCGTCTATAAAATGAACTGTTCAATTGGCTGAAAACCACCAGTACTTATCAATAGCAAAAACATTGCAAATATGTTATTCTATTTATTACGTTTTGAATCCTTCCAGAAAACATGTTCTCTTTGTGCAGCTTTAAATTGTTATACATCTGTATATCATCTCCACATCTTCACTTATACCCCGTTCAGTGGAAATGTGACATTTGAAAAAGTATTAATTACTTGAAATCAGCAATTACGGCGCCTAATAACATTAATTGTGCGTGATACCTTACTGTACTTCAATGTTGCAAGATTTGGGGGTTTTGGATATTTCTTATTTCAATACATAGATTTACATAGTGCGTACCATTATCAGTCATCTGAGTCTCCAAAGAGATTGTAGGTATAAGTAGTTGTGGTTTTGTGAAAATACTGCTGCATTAGATTTCAAAGTTCATCGATGTGAAACAAATCTGTCTATTTGACAGAATATATTCTGTAGCTTACGAAATAGATTAAAATTTAATGTACGATATTCACGAATATATGTGTACTACATACAGTTAACTGAGCATTTTGAATTACATTTTACATGCACAGGTTTTTTGCGCGCATCCTTTTGTAGGCCAATCAAAGAGGGATTTGAAGATGCTTTTGCGTATTCAATATCAAGATATTCTGGTATGTTGATATGACAGAAGTTTTGAAGAGCAGAGAAGTGATGGCGCGGATAAATAGCAAATCGTAATATATCTGTGCTCTAACTTGTTTAAATCCACAGTAAGCTTCGCATGTAAGAACTCATATGAATCGGTTTACAGTAATTCGTGTGGTGCTTTGCCTTCTTGTACTGTCATGGCCTTTACCAAAGTGCGCAAGCAAGACTGCAATGCACCGATTTTGTAAAACATTAAGGGCACTATTTGGCTTTTATGTCAGTTCTCTTGTATTTTACCAAGCAGATATATTGAATGGAACGCAAAGATTTGCGTTTTGTATTATACGTTGAGCTTACACTGAAAGATTTGTGTTCGTGGTTGAAACCCTTACTGCCACCAAAGATCTTTATTGCATACCAAACGTGTCCTGAAACGCGACATTGCCTAAACCGCCATTCAAACTTATATATATATATATATATATATATATATATATAGATAGATATATATATATATATATATATAGATAGATATAGGAGAGAGAGATATAGAGATATAGAGAGAGATATCTATATATCTAGAGAGAGATATATATAGATATAGAGAGAGATATATAGATATCTATATATATATACATAGACAGATATATCTATATAGATATATACATATCTATAATACATATATACATATACACACACATATATATATACACCTATCTATATATACAGATATATATATGTATATATCTCTGTCTTTCTCTATATATATCCCTCTATCTATATATATATAAATATGTATATATATATGACATATATATGTTTATATATATATTTCTATATCTGTCTCTATATATATCTCTTTTATCTCTCTCTCTCTCTATATATATTCTCTATATGTGTGGGAGTATATTTATAAATCTCTATATCTATATATTTCTGGTATATATATCCCCATCTATCTCTCTATCTCTCTATATATATATATATATATCTGGTATCTATATATATCTATATATATATATATATATATATATATATATATATATATATATATATATCTATGTGTGTGTGTGTGTGTGTGCGTGTGTGTGTATTATTGACACTGTTGAAAAAATTTCACTTGTTATTTGACCTTCAATTATTATCCTGCACAAATAACTCTTAACAAAGCTATTGCCATTGTCCCCGTTCCCCGAAATGGGGCAGTTATACTTAATTGTGTTATCTTGTAGCCACGGTTTTGCATAACACATGGCGCTATATAGCTAATTAAAGTTCCCTGGAGCCATTTAAGTCCCATTCGTTCCCATCAGCGTTGTCCAATGATTAGTACATAACTCCCAAGTGACAGTCAAGGTTACCATCGTCGAACTAAAGAACTGAAGAAAAAATGTTTTTATCGAACGGCCACAGAGTATATATGAGGGCGTTTCAGGAAAGCCGGCCTCTTCATCATTTTCCCAGCATAGATGAATACATTGCCTTCGTCCCACAAAAAGGGGACGCATCACAAATTACCGAATACCCTTGCAATCACTTTACTTGTGTTCATCATGGGGCTGAAAATGCTGGTCTGTATTTAAATGGACTTTAAGTTGGGTGGTCATATAGTAATAAAATAAAATGAATAAGTTTGAGAGAGTAATCAAAAACCTTGCAGCTAGTTTGCTGTGAGAGATAAGACTTATAGAGTTGACAACTGGGTTTATTTATCAGAAGCCAGGTGCATATATATATAATAAGGTGAACAACATACATCGCACACAGCAAAGGTATTCCATTAAAAAATGCTACAACAAGAATTAAAACAGAGGGTGGGTGGGCTAGCGAATAAAAAATAACGTGCTAAGATGGCGACAGTCACAAGAAAAAAGAAGTGATGCAACTGCAGTAATTAGAAGTCATGTGACATCCTAGCAGGGCGGCAAGCCGATAAGCAACGGATCGCATGAACAAGATAAGGCCGAGGGTTTTCATATAACTGATGCTAAATCAATTCACCGAACTTCCCATTTTTCAAACATCAGGTGGACTTATCAAAGTGCAAACTAGCCTAGTCACTCCTATGATGTGAGTTAATACACTCAGTGAACACCAATTGCAGTCCAACTTTTGTATAGGCAAACCAACACCTCATTATAGTCAAAAGCCGAATTTTATATTGTTCGATTATTTAGTAGAAATATAGGATGCGCACAACCTTAACGACAAATAGATAAAGTCATTCCTGGAATATAAATTAGTTGTGAATTGCATTTCAATTACTTGGAATGAACACAATGCTCAACGACTTAAGCATACCTTCACAAGGCCTTACATAACGTTCATAAGATCTGCTATTCTGCACAAAACATGCCCCAAGAAAGAAATTATATTATTCAACATGTTAGCCTTTTTATTTTCTTGACTATATGCAGTGTTACTAAGTGTATCATTAGAGAATATTCAATGGCGCCCGCCCCTCATTTGGTATTGACTGATTGTAATCATATCATGTAATATCAACTGAGGATTGCAACGTACAATTAATATTGTTCATCATAGGGACACACCACAGCTCCACACAGGGACGTATGGTTGTTGCTAAAACCAAGATTTGGCGCCGCGCCAAACCACGTTTTTGTCCTCCAAAACAGATTAACTGGCTAATGGCTGAGCGACATTTTTGCTCTTTGTTTTGGCCATCACAAGCTTTCAATTGCAGAAGTGAATAATGTAAGGAGCATGGTGGATACTTATTGAGCTTCGATATATTATTGTTTGCAGGAAGCTTCGCCTGGGCACAAAACCCAATGTCGGCTTTCGTATTGTCATGGCACGGCTTCATTGGCACGGCTTCATTTGCCATACATATGTTTCATGACCCAGTATTAACCTTAGAACGACCACCACCATGTAGTCTGTTTTGACGATCAGCCAAATGGCTTTTGACAAGTAACGGCATGATGTTCATGACAATATATTTCCTCAAACGCCATCTGGGAATGTGAATATTTCATGCTATTCGATAAATATCACATTCACAGTTATTAATTAAATACATCTCCTTATACGCTGTTGAAATAACAACAACAGATCGAGATACAGCTGACCAGTCGCAAGTGTGTGTATATCCGGGGAACACATCAAGGCAATGTATGGTGACCTTAAATACACCAAAGTGAAAAACAAGAACATCGCCAAGCAAACTTCTGCAAGGTTTTCCTATTGAGTTTCACAACACTCCGTTAAAGACTAATAACCATAAATTTTGAGGCACTCGCAATTATTTATGACAACCAAAATAGAATGATCATGAATTTCTATATTCAAGGCATATTTACCGTGGGTATTAAATAACTGCAGCCACAAGACCGCTTGGAGGCATCGGCCTTGCAGAATTACATTAGAATCCCGTTGCCACAGTTATGTTTGATATACAAATAAGCATCAGTATATGCTTATATTTGCTAGTACTGGCTTGGTAAAGCCATGATTCACGTCCAAGTGTACTGGGCATAGCGATTTGAAAAACAATCCATATTGACGGGCTAATTGTAATCTAGTTATCAAATTTCTAGTCACTATCATCATGATAAGGCAATTGCTTTTGGAATGGGTCAAATTCATACCATATATTGTCTGGGGTACCATTGATTTGAACATCACACACAAAAATCTGAGACCCTAACTCGCCATACACTGACCGGATGCCCATGCGTTCCTCAATATCTCAGCTACGCCTTCAAATTGAGCATTCGCAGAGAGCTAATTACACTAAGCACTAAGGTGCTATTTAAACTAATTACACGAGAATGGCATTTTTGCATTTGAATGCGCATAGTACGTGTGCCTTCCATCTGACTTGACGAACATCCTTCCAATTACGTTCCCTGCTAATGCTAATTTCCTGTGGAGTGTCTACAATAGAAATGTACTTCACAGCAAGGAAACAAAACTGAATGTTAATTATTATCCAAAAATACGTTAAATAGTCAAATAATAAAACAAACTAAAATAACGGGTTGCTTTAAATTATCTGGCATGATCTACTAAAAAACTGTGGGCAGCTCCAAACCAACAGGAACAAATGTGTAGACCAAGTCTTAAACAGAACCAAAATATCGTGAATGGTGGCCTATGTAAAAAAAAGTCTACCTGAAAGTATTTTAATTACACATGGAATGGCTAGTAGGAGAGTTATAGGATTATCAAACAAGCATCTGAGCTGTAAATGAGAGTTTAAGTCGATAAATCAACAATGCTCGCTTCTTGCCAGCTTCAAGAAATATTCCAGAAAGACATTTCAGTGCGTGATGGTTGCATCAACATGCTGCTTGTGGTTATCTGAATGGCTACATGTATTCCAATTGATTGCTTAATTACATGCCTCAATCATACGTGCAATTATATGCATGCAAACTAAACTATTCGCGTCGATAAGTAGACAGAGGTCAGTTAATTGATCCCACCTTACCTCACAAAGTAATGCAATCAATAGATGGCTGATCTTGAATTTAAACGCGAGAACGAGTTGCCTATAATACAAGGAAATATGAAAAAAAAATGCATTTCTTAAATGATATCTTGCTTGATGCAGTCACTGCACAATTGCCATATGAAGTCACTGTCAAGTTTACAGCAACTGTTATACACAGGTGATGTGACCATCTGTTGCAATTTTTTAGAAGTCTGTTATCAGTAAATAGTTTGCTTACATTAGATGTTTCCTCAAGGCGCTTCCCTTTCAGATATTATCATTTGAATAGCATCTACAATTTGATTGTTTGTACAAATAATGGGATGATGACTTAAATGTGCATTGAAATCAAGTTAACAATAAGAGGTCACCCCCTTTGAAGTGATGCACATAAGTACGCTCTACTTTTCTTAGTCGATATTTCTATAACTATTCGTTGATTGTGACACACGTCATCAATGCTACGGGATTATAGGAATTGCATATACCTGTGGTTAGGTGTATTATCACATCGTATTATCAGCAGTGTCGCCGATATGTTGACTAACCTAGATAAATGTATGCACTTTAGAAGCTTTAGGACTGATTTTTCACTCAACATGCCGATATCAAAATTATTGAAATTGTGATCGACTGAAGCATCTCATTTGCACTGTAGCACCATCAAAAAACGCGAAGGCATAATGAAGGCTTGGTGTAATAGTAAGGCATGCAATTAGCCCGAAAAATACAATACAGGATGCTATACGACTGGGTGACTCAAGATGGATATATATATATATATATATATATATATATATATATATATATATATATATATATATATATATATATATATATATATATATATATATATATATATATATATATATATATGCTACAGTATATATGGATCTAAATATATATATATATAGTTATATAAGTATATATATATATATACATATATATTTACACCTACATATATATTTGTATTTGCATAGATATATATATACATTCACATATTTATATATATATATATATATATATATATATATATATATATATGTGTGTGTGTGTGTATATATATATGCAAATGTATTTATGTATATGTTAATATATATAAATATATAACATTTTTCATCTATGTAACAACATTAAGATTGCACTATGTGATGAAAAATGCTACAGTTCTGTAAGCAAGACAGATGCAAATCTAATAACTTACACAACGGTAAGTAATAAATACGGTTGGAGGATGTACAAATTGGTGCACACCAATACGGAATACTCCTCCTAGTCAGTGTTTACAATTATCCGACTTAATGACATTGTGAACAGTTACAGTTTCAAGTGATGATATCATACTAGTCTGCATGCTCTGAAGCATATCTTATGTCACAACTCGCTCTATTTATCAATTTGCAATAGCCTAATGAGCTAATCGGTTGTAACTCCAAACCACCATGGCCTCGTGCACACTAATAACATCCTTGGACGTAGATAGAATATTATCTGGTCTATGAGGAAATGTATTCACTGAATGTCCCTGGTGGTAATATTTGTGTGGTTGTTGATTGAATTGCTGAAACCCAGGTAGTAGTAAGATGTATATATAGTGTGTGCAAGGGTCACAGCTACGTTGTTGGGAATCAATTATTGCACTAAGCATTTACTCGGCGTCAGCATTAATGCCACTGCTTTTCGTGAGCGATAAATAAAATGTCCATGTACCATACCCCTGTGCGGGAAATCGTTCCTACTAACGGCATCGAGTATGTATGCTAACCTAATGATGGATAACATATTTTGACCTAATTTTTCCACTGGTAATACGCATTAATTTCCTATCATCGCTGTTGTTGTTTATTGTTTTCATAATGAGCATTCATTATCATTGCATTACTTTTATTTACTGTATAAGTCTGTTTGATGTTGGTATTCATCTGTGTATAATTGTGAATCATCGCGTGTGATGTAAGTAAATTTGAAGGTGCATTAAGACATTGCCTTGTGTTTATTTATTCAATTATGTGACTTGATGAAGTTATATATTAAACTTTGTATAAAATATACATCAATATTATTTTTCTTCGGACACAACATATTCGAAAAAAAAAGGTTTCAACAATACAGCCTTATTTGCTACCCAGATCTGTGCAGATGCATAGAACCGATATTGTTATTGTAGTATATCGAAGCCACAGGGCCACTGCACAAATGCATATCTTAAGGCGAAAGCTTGGTAGCAGGTGCCTAAGCTCTATCCACCAGAATTGTCTTAATGGTAACGTTTACATATGAATAAAGAATACCAAAGCCATGCCGTCGTTGAAGGTGCATATCAAACGTTTCTTCTGGAACTGTTTGTATCTTTATTTCATATTTGCCGACATGATTTAGATACAACTGCAGCGCATACGGTTATTCATGGCTTGAGTAGAACTACCTAACCACAAACGAGAAAGAATAACGCAAATATGTTGTAATTAATTAACTTACAGAAGTAACTTCTACGAAACGCTAATGCCATTATCCCCGTTTATTTGCAAAATGGCCCAGTTATACTTGCATTACATACCGCGCATCATCGCCCCAGCGGTTGGTCTGTTCGTGGATATACACACTACCTCTGACCCGAAAAGGGGATGTATAAGGAATTACCGAATACCTTGCTAAAACCGTTGGACTATTAGCTTTTGTTCATCATGGGGCTGAAAATGTTGGTCTGGATTCATTTTGACTTCATACGCTTTTAGCTCATGTGACGTAACACTAGTGACAGTTTTGATATATGTGTAACCTAAAGAAAGGCTGAAAGGGTAACATAATATTTGGTTTGACTGGTTGTAAAAATCACATATAGTCTGCAAGTTATATCATTTCATGTTATATTCACCGAAGATTGCAAGGTACAAATTATTTTGTCTATTATGGAGTCACAGCATAGCATCACACAGGGGCGTTTGGTTGTTGTTTAAACCAAGTTTTGGCGCCTCGCCAAACCACGTTTTTTTCCTTCATAACAGATTAACTGACCAATGGCTGAGCGACCTTATTGTTCTTTATTTTGGCCATCTCGAGCTACCATCCCATTGCAGGAGTTAATCTTTGTGTAAAGTGCATAGTGGATACTTATTGAGCTGCTGTATATTTTGGTTATACACGGTCATTCGCCTGCAGATTGCTTTGCATCCACCCAAAATCATTGCTTTTGTATTGTCATGGCACGGCCTCATTCGGAATAAATATGTAACAATCCCACATTTATTTACCATACATATGTTCCAGAACCATGTAATAACCATTGAACGGCCATCACTATATAGTCTATATCAAAGCGAGTTCACAGCAGAGCGAGTTTTGATGATCGTCAACACACCAAATGACTGATGGAAGGTCAAATTTGACAAGTAACGGCATCCATGGAATGTCATGATGCTCATGACACCATATAACCTCATATGCCATCCGGGAACGTGAACGGTTCGTGTTATTACAATCAATGTCAATTTATCAATTATGAATGAAATACATCTGCTTATACGCTGTTGAAATAACAGACAAAAAAGCAGCTGGCCTTGGATATTCTCTGGCAAAATATATCCGGAGAACACATAAAAGAAATGTATGGTGACCTCAAATACACCAATGTGTAAAACAGGTACAGCGCTAAGCAAACTCGTGGATCACACCACCACGTAAAAACTGAAACTGTAAAATCAGATACACTGGAGAATTTATTTGACAACCAAAAAAGAATGATCATGAATATCTATAATCAAGGCACATTTACCGTGGGTATTAATAAACTGCAGCCACAAGACTGCTTTGAGGAATCGTCCTTGCCGAATTATTATGGACATTGAAAGGTTGGTGTAAATAGACCTAGTGATGATGTTACCAATATTAGCAGCACTGTTATTTGCATATCACTAAATAATACCAGACAGATAAGACGGTGTCACATATCAGTTTGCACCAAACATATATTGCATCACGACCACAAGTAGGTCAGGGTAAGCTCAATGCTTATATACTAGGCGTAGATCAGATCATGCCATTTCATCCAATTAACGATGTGAAAGCTGGGTAAGTCATTTGATGCACTAGGCATAAAATAGTGCTCCCGGGTTAATTACCTTCAAATGAAATACAAATGTATGGTGACCTAAAATACACCAAAGTGAAAAACAAGAACATCGCCAAGCAAACTTCTGCAAGGTTTTCCTATTGTGGTTCACAACACTCCGTTAAAGACTAATAACCATAATTTTGAGGCACTCGCAAATATTTATAACAACCAAAATAGAATGATCATGAATTTCTATATTCAAGGCGTATTTACCGTGGGTATTAAATAACTGCAGCCACAAGACCACTTAAAAGCATTATTATGGACATTGAGAGGTTGGTGTAAATAGACCTAGTGATGGTTACCAATGTTAGCAGCACTGTTTTTTGTTCCATATCACTAAACGTTACCAGAGAGATAAGACGGTGTCACCAACCATATATTGCCTCAGGAAGGGATCCGTCACGACCACAAGTAGTTCAGGGTAAGCTCAATGCTTTAACACAATTTGCAGATAATGCCATTTCATCCAATTTACGATTTAAGAGCTTGGTTTGTCATTTGATGCACTAGGCATAGAACAGAGATCCCGGTTTAATTAGCTATAAATGAAATACAAAGAGAAGTAATATGCAAGCCAATTTGTATCCGTTGTTCGTTACAGCTGTCGTGCATTTCGGTCACGTTTGCGTACCTTGGCACAAGTTTGTGGCAGCGCAACAAGGGAAAGTACCACATAAAACCCTATGAAACGATTCAATAGAGTTTTAAACACGCGAGGCTACTTGTGTCCTCCAACAAGGTAAACCCATTTCATCCAGTTAGGTACAATGAAGGCACGAGATACGGTCTTATGAGGGACCTTGAATATCATGAATAACCTGCATCTCTGATGGTATTAGGGTTGATGATTATTTCACGTGATGTTCAGTGAATAGTTCGGCCTAATTATACAACGGGATTTTCATAATTGCTCTCCAAAGACTCAGTCGTGACGGCGTCAGATGCGAGTGCAATCATCCACTGTAGAGGTCTTACGTGATGGTTGTATTTTATCCTCACCGATAGGACAATAGATCGCGATCTATAAATATCATCAATGATAAGTTTCCGTAATCATTTTGCTAACTAGATCTATTCCAACACCAAACCATCATTAAGTGACTAAATCTTTCGTGGTAGTATCACGAAGAAGAGAACAAATCTAATGGCGTTGTTGAACTATTATCGATAAAACTGAAATTACTGTCGAGTTCGATATGGTCACTGCATAAACAACTAAGAGTAGGAGTCCATGACCTCTTCATCTACCATAACACATTATAATCCTGTTGTCACAGTTATGTATAATGTACAATACATCAGCATATGCTTATACTGGCTTGGTAAAAGCCATGATTAACGTCTAAGGGTACTGGACGTGGTGATTCGGAAAAAAATCATCTTGACGGGGCTAATTGCTATCTAATTATCAAATTTCTAGTCACTATCATCATGATAGGGCAGTTGCTTTTGGGGAGGGTCAAACTCAAACCATATATTTTCTGGGGTTCCATTCATTTGAAATCCTTGCACCTCATTCCACAAGCAATGGTATTCTATCTGATACCCCAACTCCCCAGACACAGACCGGATGCCCATGCGTTCCTCAATATCTCAGCTACGCCTTCCAAATTGGGCATCCGCAGGGGGCCAATTGAAATAAATACTAGGATGCTAATTAAACTTACTACACGAGGATGGAATAATTGCAAGAAGGATAATTGAATGCGCATAGTACGTGTGGCTTTGATTGCATCCATCTGCCTTGACGAACATCCATCCAATTACGTTCCCTGCTGATGCTAATTTCCTGTTGAGTGCCTACGATAGAAATGGACCTCACAGCTAAGAAACAACACTGAATGTTAATTATTATCCAAAATTACGTTAAATGGTCAAATAAGAAAAATACAGAAACAACGGATTTCAGAGCAATCTCTTGCACGAACTACTGAAAAACTGTGGGCGGCTCAAAACCAACAGGAACAAATGTGGAGACCAAGTCTTAAGATAGAGTGTCCACAGCAGTGTGATTGGTGGCTGGTATGGCGTTTCCGTGAGTACAAATAGCCTACCTGGAGGTATATGGATTGCACATGGAGAGTAAAAGGAATATCAAACAAGCATCTGAGCTAAAAATGAGAGTTTAAGTCGATTAATCAACAATGCTCGTAGGTTGAGTGCTTTGCGATTAAGATGCTGCAAACGAATCATTACTTGATTATGAAAAACTTTCATTCCATGCTCGTTCAGAGCTCTAAATCATATGTTCTGAGAACAACGCTGTCTTGCATGACCCAATCTATGGTGCCAGACTCAGATTAACCTATCGATTAAGCAATCATTCACGTCATCATGGATGAAATGTAATACGTTATAACAGCCACGATGAACAGAAGTTTATTAACTTCACATTTCTTCTGTGATCGTCCGTGATTTATTTATTGACAACGACAACTATCCACGGTGCCCGAATCCCGCAGCATATATATTTATTCTTGGGTGTCCCATATTCGTATATGTTATTTGTGGTAGTGGCCCAGACGAGAGAAATATTCCTACCTACCCTTAGATCCAATCCATTTCCATGCAGTTATATACGACAAAAAATCGGTGTGTTACAATAACATGAGGCTATGGGGGATTATATAAACGTTGTTTAATATTTATGTTACAGCTATTTACCATTCGTGGCTGTTTCTTGGTACAACAAACACGTCCTCATAAAGCTTGTTCCAGTTAATTAATGAATGCGGCGAAATGACACTGCCATACCCTGAACCCTAACTGAGAGTGCCATAATGAGTAAAGAGAAATTATTACGGTCTTGCTTTGTGCCCTTCGCGGTATATAACGGCAAATTAGCCATGTATAATATATCTTTACGTAATTATTGAAGCCGTCCCCCATTAGTCCTGTGAAGCACAAGAGAATATGTACTTGTTTCTGTTTGAATATGAATAGCGATTGCATTACACGCTGCGTAAGACATCACGCATAGGATATCAAGAATGAGGTATGAGGAGAAGGATACCAAGTACAAGATAATAAACGTAGGACATCCAATGGTGGATATCAAGTGTAGGACATAAAGTGTAGAATCAGGTGTATGATATTTATTGTAAGGAACCAAACACAGGATATCACGTGTATGATCAAACTCTTGAGGGGCCAGTTAACGACGTAGTGATATATATCCTGCTGCAGCAATATATATCGCGCCTCATTATCAAGTCGAGAGAAAATAACATGGTTTACAAGCTAAGATTTGCCACCAATTGGTGCGTAATAACATATAATGAGGAGACATTATGGCCTCGGATAGTTCATCAGGAGGCAAGCAGTATGATTTTGTGACGTGGTATATTATTTTCAGGAAAAAAGTTTTGTATGCCCTTTACCCAGTTATTTGTTGAGTCTTATGGCTTACCTCAGTAAGTAAAAAAAAAATTCTCAAATAATCTCAATTTACGAATATTCGAATTTTGATTTTTAAGCGTTACGTCTTATTGGGTATTATTGGTTTCTCAAAATATTTTAGTGATTTATGCGTGGACATAATAGAAAAGGGCTTGGCACGAGAACCTCTGTGCACGCGAGTGTGTGAAATAACGTATTCATTAGGTCAATATAAAATGAGTGAAATCATTTTTAGCAAATGGCGTTGCACTTCGACGTTAGTTATTTACACTCAGTTGCCGAGCTGTTCGCGGCTCCGGAGATTGGTCTACGTGTATGCTTATTTATCATCAAACTCATGCCAATGACTAAATAATCCTTTTCCTTTCAAATTAAGTATCCAGCTTTAGTCACCAGAAATAGTAATGAGGTACATTGAGTAATAGCCGTTCGTGCACAACTAACAGCACTATAATTTTGTAGCATTTGCATGTGTAACGAACATCAATATGCACTACCCTCGCTAGAAAGTTGACCCCCCAGTATGGTTGGCCATTAAGATCCTGGCCATTTGCACAGTGCGCATTTTGCACAAATGGACTTCCAAGTATTTAGGTTAACGAGCACTTCACGGGATGTTCAAAAGGCACTCACTGGAGGTAATATAACGCCTTGGTTGTTTGATCACAACACATACTCGGTTACTGAGTGTTAATACAGAGCAAACTCAATAAATAGATGAACCCATAAAATTTTATTATAAAGGGTAGACTGTCACATTAAAGGCAATGCGTTGGCGGCGATGGGCATTAATACATTCTTGTAGCTTGTATAGGCAAAAATGTTTTATTAACGCTTTGAAATTGGGTTTAGCACAGATAACCTGTTAAATTTGTTTAGACTGGCCACAAATCGATACATAATTGAATGTAATGAAACCAAATTTGGCGTTGGGTAGTTGATTAGTGGGCTAGCAGTATAATGAGATGATAAAGTGCATATGTTTCTTGGTAGAATTTATGCATGCGATTTACCCAATTATTGGTGGGCTGTGCGAGCAAGTGTTGTTTCTCCACTCATTCAGTAACTTTTGCTTTCTCCAATTATCGGAATGTACGCTCATTTACACATACTCATAATTTGTTTCATAGGGGTTATGCCTCATTCAGTATCTAAGAGAACCCATATATAAATGCTTCAAATTATTAGGAACATAACGTATTGAGGAGGATTGAAACTAAAAGAATCGGGTTTGTATGAGACATCAGAACGCGTACTAACATTTGAATAGTATTGCAGCAGTTTTGATAAGTGGATCCCATTCTAGTATCAAAATAATTGACCTATGTTTCGAATTATTGGTAATAATGTTTTGAGGAAGTATGGAACTTCAAATTATTGGAAACTATACTTATTGAGAAAGTATGGAAATGAAATAATCGGTTCTGAATGAGAACCTCATAACGCATATTAACATTGCAATAGTATTGCAGCAGTTTTGGTGATAAAACAAATGTACAACACAACCATTAGGCTGTGATACTCTCCAGGAATGTTGACCGCGAGTATGGTTTATTGTCGATACTCTGGCTATTTGCTATTTTCAAATTATGATGTTGGCAATATAAGTGTTTTGGGGGTTTTTGCTGTGTTTTGGTTGACACAGACCCTACACAAATAATTAAGTGTTAATTTTATTGATAGTATAATTACACTGGCGGAATTAATATATCGGTGATTGCGCTTGGTTGCATCTAGTCATACAAAACATTATGGATTTTACCGAATGCATCATATGAATGGCTGGCCATTTCAACCCACTTGACGGAGTACATATCAAGGTCGCGTGTTAGAGAAGGGCCGATCCTTAGAGATTCTCAACAAATCGGAAAAAGGAGCAAGATTGCATTGACGAATATGAGCTTCCATTTGGATTAAGGAGGTCTTCTATATCATGTTAACTATTCTTCTCGCTACGCGGAAATCTGTCTCGGTCATAGCGTGATTTGATCAGCAACGCAAATACCAATATATTCACGATCTATTTGTAAGCTTTGGTTTGCAATGCTGATTGTTTTTGTGCTCGTTAGTCTCAGTCAGCGCCTAACCATGAAATGTCACCCACAATATGGTCATTGCTGCTATATGTATTAATGCCACAGAGGATGTGATAAAATATATGGTAAAAAGTACAACTGGAAGTAAATGTCAGCCATGCTTGATGACAGCCACATATATAAGCCACGAGTATGAAGCCTTACTAATGCTGCGTGTGTGCTATTTGGGGTAGCACCATCCGGTAAAAGCGAGTACAACGATCTAGAACACGTGTATGTAATTACCCATGCTTGGTAATTGCTTACTGCGCACGATTGGCTCACAGGCGTCATCATATAGGAGACATCGTGTGTTCACTGCGCTTTGTAATTGCCTCGTACATACCGATCGGTGATGTACCAACACTTCATACCATCTTATTCATAGAAAGAAGAAGTGACTTATACTGCGCAAACATCATATCGTGCTGTAAAATATAAGATTACATGACGTTGTGTGTGAAGAAATACATACTTGACAATGCGCAAATTGTAAATCAATATTATGTTACACTTAACTGACAATAACAAGTGCAGAAGACGGGCAATAGATTAATTTAATAGAATAGATCAACGGTAATCGTAGTTATGAGAGAGAAAGTAGTAACATTCTTGATTGTGTACAGAATAATGTGATTGCAAATTGCTCCGTCCATAATAATTGTCAATACACACGCAACCAATGAAGGAAGGGCTCCGCAACCAAATTCAACATGCGCATACCTTTGAATGAACCGACAATGAGTAAAGTGGATTCACTGATACATATATGATGATATCATACACCTGAATCTTCACTTTATGAACACTTGATATCCACCATTGGATGTCCTACGTTTATTTCTTGTACTTGGTATCCTTCACCTCATACCTCATTCTTGATATTCTATGCGAGATATATTACGCAGCGTGTAATGCAGTCGCTTTTCATATTCAAACAGAAACAAGCACATATTCTCTTGTGCTTCATCATCAAATGGGTGACAGCTTCATTAATTACGTAAAGATGTATTATACATGACTAGAGCACAAAGCAAGACCGTAATAATTTCTCTATACTCACTATGACACCCTCAGTCAGAGTTCAGCGTATGGCAATGACCTTTTCCCGCATTCTTTAATTAACTGTTACAAGCTTTATGGGGACGTGTTTGTTATACCAAGAAACAGCCACGACAGTTCAATGGCTGTAATATAAATATTAAACAACTTTTAAATATTGCCCCATTGGTCCCATGTAATTGTAACACAGCAGGATTGCTGTAATTCAATGCGGTAATTCATCCTCGAAACTAAACAATTATATACATTATGAGGAGATGTCTTTGGGGGAGAGGAGTGGAGGGGGCATATCGTGTCGATTTATATAACAAATGTATGTTCCTGATTGCATGGATGGACTATAGGACGATAAATATGCTCGTTTAACATAGGTACAGCATATCAACGAGGCGACGCATCATGAATTTAATCTATTCATGGGTAACCATAATGTATTTAAGGCTTTTGTATAGTTTACAGAGAGGGGTGAAACGACAGTACAGGCTTAATAGGCACATGAGGGTATTGCTCGAGTCCAGGCCATTGTCATTGTATTCAAAACACGCCTGACCGAGGGCGAAGGGAAAGATTGCATTTAACACAACTTACTATGTGTTAGTATGAAGTTTTGCTAAAGTGAATCATATTGACATACTGCTTTGTATTCTGCATTGTTGAACAGCAACTATTATAACCTAGTTAAAGCTTGAGCTACTGCTCCAGAAGTGTAACAAATGATATTTGTAAACTCTTTGAATATGTACACCTTATGGCATTGAATGGTGTATGCACCGAGATATCACACGAATTCCTCATGTCTTTGATATTCCTTAATTGAATATGCAATTTCAGTCTTTTCAGAGGATATGCGGATGGCTGACTACTAAGAAAAATGTATATACCACATGAATAATATGGCTTTTTGTCTCGAAACAATATAATTGTAGGTTTGTCGTATACATCTGCATGGATCTGAATTGGATCTTAGTGCAGGTAGGAATATTTCTCGTATCGGGCCCACTGCTACAAATAACATATACGAATATGGGACACCCAAGAATAAATACTTATGCTCTGGGATTTGGGCACTGTGGATATAGTTTGTCAACAATTATTGGTTTTGGTAAAGCACGGACGATCACAGAAGAAATGTGAAGTTGATAAACTTCTGTTCATTGTGGCTGTTATAACGTATTACATTTCATCCATGATGACGTGAATGATTGCTTAATCGATAGGTTAATCTGAGTCTGGCACCATAGATTGGGTCATGCAAGACAGCGTTGTTCTCAGAACATATGGTTTAGAGCTCAGAACGAGCATGGAATGAAAGTTTTTCATAATCAAGTAATGATTCGTTTGCAGCATCTTAATCGCCAAGCACTCAACCTAGTTTATATGAGTAACAATAAATCTGACGCAATTAGACAAAACGTGCTCACAGCGTTTCGTTGTATTTGGCATAACAATGCTATATAATATCACTGCTCTGTCGTGACTTTTCTTGATTGAAAGATATAAAGTCTGTGTAAGGCAAACCAATGTGCTAATACAACCGAAGCAATATCAGGCAAGTAGGCAGACGCAATATGAAACAAACTTGTCTCCATAAAGTCACCTATTTGGGTTTCTAAGTGAACAGCATCATGCAGGCAAATAGTCAAATAAAACGAATGTTAGCAATGTTACCCAGAGCCTCATGGAATAGTACTCATATTGGCCGTCAGTTTATTATATAAACAGGCTGCTGAAGCATAATACATACAAGACTTAAATATTATATATATATATATATATATATATATATATATATATATATATATATATATATATATATATATATATATATATATATATATCAATATAAGCGCACACAGAGATATTTGTAGATATATATATATTTATATCTAGACATATGCACATAAATATATATATATGAACATATACATATATATTTGCATTTATGCATCATAAATATATATATAAACGTCTATATATATATATATATATATATATATATAGAGAGAGAGAGAGAGAGAGAGAGAGAGAGAGAGAGAGAGAGAGAGAGAGAGAGAGAGAGAGAGAGACAGAGAGAGATACATATCTACATAATCGAAGCGGAGGCACTCTCCCCAATCGAACACTCACAGCGGAGTTTGCCATCGTGTACCCTGATAATGCATGTTGAGTAGAATGCCTAGTGCTATAATTAATTGCCATCAACGGCGTTGTGACCTTTGCATATACTTAATATTCATATAACTACTGCCCTGGTTGCATATCGGGCGTATATACATAGTACAGTGATTGTGGTGAACAAGCTATGCACGAGTGAATGGAATATAGGTTGTATTATGAACATATGTTTCAATAATTCCCAAATGTATGATTCCAGGCGGTACAAGTATACCGCTTACAAACAACTTGTAAAATGGTGCTGGGAATATCTGGGGAAGCACATCAGGGTTCCACTACCATGTGTGCTGTGGCGTGGATCAGGAAGGCGTTCCCCAGTGAAGCAGCGCAATATAAGGGATCTAAACCTCCTGATCTGTCATGAACATCATGAATGACTCATATAAATCTTGAACTATGAGTACAGCTGTGGCTTTGTCAGGTCTGACATAAGCCGACCACACTGGCAGTGGTACATCAAACTCATCAAGCAGATGCGCAAACTTCTCTGGGTCGACAGCAACTTCATTGAACAGTAAATTGTTCAAGGTGTTCACATAGTCTAAAATAATATACAGTTTTATAATATGCTTATGCATCACATATTTTATTATTAGTTTCTCTGGTGTCTCTGATCTGTAGGTATATTTTTTTGTCTTTGACAATGAAGCCTGTTGTACTTGAGATACTTGATGAGATCAATTGGTTCCCCTTTCTTGTTAACTACCTGTGTTCGACAATTGTTCTCATTGAAATGCTTCCCAGCCAGATAGAGTCTACAAAAATAAAAGCGAAACATAATCCATTACATCCAATTGAATTTGAACTTCAACTGATGAAGTTTGATATGAGGGGCTAAGTTCCCTGATGTCGCGGCACAGTAGTGTCTGATCACACAAAGGCAGTAGTAAGTGTTAGTGTGGTTCATTGAGTTTGTACTACCTTCAGTGTTTAATTTTATCTTCATTGACATGACATTAACTTACTGGGCTTAATCCATTGTTTCTTCCTGCTTGTCTCTTGATGCAGCCTGTCATGCTCACATGCAGGTTATATATAACTGTGACCAGTGTGCATATCCTGTACATGGAAGGCAACAAATTTCTACTTGGCTACTGTTAGTTCCTTACTAACATGACCCATTAAGAACCTAGCACACCAGTACAGGTGGCTAAGTATATATTTGATCCATGGCTGGAGTTCTCTGCAGTCTTTGAGCCTTGATGCAGCTTTCGGTTGCCGAGTGACTTCTGCAACAACATGGGTTTAGACAATTTATAATATTGTGGAAAATTTATATTAAATTGGAGTTGCCTTGTCAAATTGAATTCACATTCAAGTAGCTTAGAATGTTTTTACTGAAGAACTACATACTAAACTACCTTTGGCAATATGTCAAACATCATAAATAGAAGATGGTCCCACGCAACCGTTTTTGGATTTGGGGGTGTTTGTTCGTGATGATGGTCAATATGGAATCCAGCTTTTTCCAAACATGTGATGCTCTTGATCATTCCTGCTTTCTCCATGTGTGCACTTCCACCTACATCATTGCACTGAACACAGCAGTACAAAAGGAGTTAGCTTTTGCAAACTCAGGACTTGAGTTATTCATATACAATAATTGTGTTTGTTCTTACCTGTACCAATTGAATATAAAGGACTTTATTTATCCTTGTCTGTCTCTACCATGGTGTAAGTGCCATACTTGGCACAGTGACAAGGGCTGTCACTACGGCCATCACCACTCAGCACAAGACCCCTATTCATCTCTGCAAGCTGTGTTAGGATAGCTTTTTGTTTGATATTCCATACATGTATGATGGTTGGCAGGAGAAAGCAGTTGTTGTGATAATTGAATGTAGCCTCGCTGATTGTCTACACACATCATCATCCTCAGCACTTGTAATGATTAAGATGGAGATGCCCCTGCAAACATGGTGGCTACAGACAGTGAGAGGTTTCCAGTTGGGCTGTTGTTGACGAATGGCTGGCTGCACCAGATTATCGTTGAGACACACCTGGTGTATTCCATGGCCACTGTGATACAAGAACCAACTCTGTTGGTCTCCCTGACATTACGGCATTGACGACACCTTATAATTGGCTGGTGTTTTCACTGGAATGTCACACATTCAATATTACTGTGACAGAACTGAACCAAACCACATTACACTGTGCTGAGACATTACTTGGGAATAGATTTGTTGTCATACCAGTCACTGTAGTCAATTTTGTCACATGATAGATCATCTTTTAATGTGTGGTTCCATTTTTGCTTGATGAAAACGAAATACTTCCACTGCCTGTGGGTTGCTTCTGGTGATGCGAACACTGACACACCCTTACTTGCTGTGTTACAGCACCATTTTGCAACACATTTCTCAGGCATGATGGCAGGTGTCAGTTGAACTTCTTACAGTGATATCCTCAAGTATCTCAAAACAGTAAGTCTATCGTCGTAGGTAAAAAGTATGAATCTTCTACAATGCCAACGCCCGTGTGTAACAAGCAACAAGATGCTGAAATGAAAAGTCGTCTGACAGGGTAGGTAACTAACAGCGAATGCGCATCGGAGCGATCTGATGATGTGTAGAATGCGTGACGAAGTTGCGCTGAGAAGCAAAAATAATAGCTGCCGATTAAATATTGTGCGTATAGTATCAGTTCTAGCGCGGAACTTTTAACGAAAAGTTTAATAACTTAATGTTGTTTCATTAAAGTGCCACCACCCTCGCACAGCATAACTTCCCGCGGCTCTCGGTCGTCAGCCTCTCGAGACGCAGCTCTCGCTGCTTTCCCGAGCGATTTTTGTGTGAGTCATAGCGACAAATTATGCTGCGCCACGCTGGAAATCGTTTACTCGAGATAAACCGACATATGACGGCGATTTTCATCATTTTAGAGTTCAAAACTATTTTCACCCATAGAAACGCCATACCAGCCACCTATCACGCTGTTTTGGACGCTCTTATAACACTTGGTTCCCATTGGTTTGGTGCAGCCCTCATTTTGTCAGTAGATCATGCAAGAGATTGTAAAGCAACCCGTTGTTTCAGGGGTTTTTTATTATTTGACCATTTAACGTATTTTTGGCTAATAATTAAAATTCAGTTTTGTTTCCTTGCTATGAGGTCTATTTCTGTTGTAGGCACTGTACAAGAAATTAGCATCAGCAGGAGACGTAATTGGAAGGATGTTCGTCAAGTCAGATGGATGTTATCAAAGGCACACGTACTATGCGCATTCAATTAATCTTCATGCAATGATGCAACCCTCGTGTAATTAGTTTTATTAGCATCTTAGTATTTAGTTTAATCAGCTCTCTGGGAGAGGACAATAGATCGCGGTCTATGAATAATTCTACAGTGGATGATTGCACTCGCATTTGACACCGTCACGATTGCGTCTCTTAGGTTTGGAGAGAAATTATTGTAATAGAATGAGAAAGATCAATGGAGGTCAAGTCCGGAAGCCCCGGCCTAGTTTTAATAACACAGGGAGCATACCTTGATACAAACGAATACAGGGATCATTATGTAACAATTATGAAAATCCCGTTGTATAATCAGATAATAGGCCGAATTATTCACCGAACATCACGTGAAATAATCATCAACCCTAAAACCATCAGAAATGCAGGTAATTTATGACACTCAAGGTCCCTCATAAGACCGTATCTCGTGCCATCATTGTACCTATTTAGATGAACTGGGTCTTCCTATTTAGGAGACACATGTAGCTTCGCGAGTTAAAAACTAAAACTGAACCATTTCGTGGGTGGTTTTTATGTGGTACTTTCCCTTGTTACACTGCCATGAACTTGTGCCAAGGTACGCAAACGTGACCGAAATGCACGACAGCTGTAACGAACAACGGATACAAATTGGCTTGCATATTACTTCTCTTTGTATTTCCTTTGAAGCAAATTAACCCGGGAGCACTGTTCTATGCCTAATGACATTGCAAGCTCTTACATCGTAAATTGGATGGAATGGTATGACCTGTTCTGCGCCTTGTATTAAAGCATTGAGCTTTCCCTGACCTACTTGTGGTCGTAAGGGATCCCTTTCTGATGCAATATATGGTTGGTGCGAACTGATATTTGACACCGCTTAACGGTCTGATATATTTTGTCATATGAAAATAACAGTGCTGCTATCATTGGTAACATCAGCACCAGGTCTATCTACACCAATCTTTTAATATCCATAATAATTATGCAAGGTCGATGCTTCAAAGCGATCTTGTAGCTGCAGTTAATTAATACCCACTGTTACCTGTAAATGTGCCTTGAATGAGTAATTCATGATCATTCTATTTTGGTTATCATAGATATTTTCGCGTGCTTCTAATTTTACAGTTATTAGTTTGTACGTGGGGGTGTTATCCATGAGTTTGCTTGGCGCTGTACTTATTTTACACGTTGGTGTATTTGAAGTCACCATACATTTCCTTGATATGTTCTCCGGATATATTTTGAAAACCACATACTAAGAGATTGCGACACAGGACCTCCAGCTGCTTCTTTATTTTTTATTCCAACGGCGTGTAAGCAGATGTATTCAATCAATTAATGGTGTGTCCCCATAATAGACAATATTAACCTTGCAATCCTCAGTTAGTATAACATGAAATGATATTTGCGATTTTTACAATCAGTCAGTCTGGCGCCATTGAAAATTCTCCAATGACACACCAGGTAACACTGCATATAGTCTAGTAAATCAAAAATACTTGCATGTACTTAATACAAACACTCACACGCACACACACGCACACATGCACACACAAACACTCAACCGAGCTGTATTGTCGTTATACACAAAAGTATTGACCAAATAACACATTCACGGACCTACACCATACACCCTAATTGCCTAGCACAATTCGGAAACGAAAATAATGCTTTTCGCCCAAACAATTTTTTAATTAATGACAAGCTACCCTGGGCTTCCTCATTGAGCATGCAGTCCTCTCTGATAACGGATTTCAGTTAATGAGTAACAGGCAGCTGAACCAGATTTCATTAGAAAGACGTATCCCGTGTGTACACAATCTACAGCACAGATTTCTGGTCCAGTTCTCAAAGAACAAAATGCGCTTCTCCTTTAACAACAGCATAACGTTTTATTTCCTCACTGCCATCTTTGTTGCCGTGTTGAACGTATATAATGTCCATCCCAGAGCTACGCAACAGTCCTATTATATCTATTCTCATTAATCAATTACAGGACCGGTATGGTGTCATGCTCGCGTTAGTATCAAGCTTGCTATCTCACAATCGATCACATAGACCGAACTGAGGTACATGTGGCCGCCACTACCTTTTCTTTACAGTCTTACTATTTATGTCACACATTATATCACAACCACGGTGCCATTGACAGATAGTATATCAATGTACGCGTTTGTGGGTCACATTTCATGAATAGGCACTGATCAAAGGCTGTGAATGAGAATCCATAGTAAACAAAACAACCCAAAGCCAATCAGCATTGATATCGTGAATGATAACAGCATAAGTATTGCTAAATAAATCTTATTATCACCGAGATTAAATTCCGTTTCCGCGGTAGAAAAAACTGGCATGACTCACATTTTTGTCCAGAGCCAAATAAATACGCTCATATTGGGCGACACATTCTTGTTCCTTTAACAGGTGTCTTGATAAATAGGAGATGGGAATTTCTTGCCTACAAGTGGAGCAATAAATGGTCTTTATTGTATCAGTCCGCACACATAGTGGAAAGTCTCTAAGAATAGGTATATATTTATCACTTAACCTTGATATGTAACCAACCAAGTAGGTTTGAATCGCTAGCCATGCCGATTATACACTCGTTCAAATCAATAATGCTTGCATAAATAGATGCAGCCAATTCATATATTCATATGTTTGCTTTTATTATAAGTCTCTTCAAAAGCCTAACGATTGATGCACCCCCAATTCATCCGATAGGTTCAGCAAGCGCAGCTAAGATCATAAGCCTGACTTTTAAGACTCACGCCTTATTATCCTTTGACTGAAGCTTACATAATGATCAAAAGAGCTGTGCTTGCAATTGTAATCACAGAATATATTTCTCACAGAGCACAAAGTATCATTATTGGGTAGTACATATAGCGGGTCGTTATGTGACGCAATTCGATGGCAAAGCCTGGTAACAGTTGCCAAATAAAACAGGCAAATTAGTCCATGAAATGCTCATGAACCGAAATATTTTTTTTAAAAAAAGTACTATTAGAATATAGCCCAGGTATTAATGGTATACAATACTCAATATTCCAGAGAGCGTATAACAGCCTTACGATAGTGTTGTCCATCTTTATTCTCATCAAACTCCTGCAATACTATTGCAATGTTTCTACAACTTACACGTTTGTCTTATGTTCAACTGCTGTCAAAACGAGAGTAGTATATTCGTACCTCGCCAAACCCATGGTGACTATTAGTGGTATGTAAATCACAATATTTCGGGAAACTGTTTGCAATGACCCGAAGTGGAAAAGTTCATTGAGTGAGTGAAATAGTCATTGAAATCTACAACGTGAACAATGCTCAGCAAAAGGCCATCTGCTATGATAGGTTACCTTTCAAAACGATTGAATGGTAGCGTTATGAGATCACTTGGTCACGAGGTAACAATTCAATCGTTTTGAGAGGTGAGGACGTGATCTCATTACTCTCTGTCTACACGATTATACATGTGTTATGAGGTTCTCATACAAAAATGATTATTTAATTTCCAACTTTCTGAATAAGTAAAAGAAGAAATAAGCTAATTTAGGAAGATATCAGCTTTCTGAATGAGTGACCAACAAATAATTGGGTTAGTGGCGTGCATTATATTCCTGGGCCTATGATGAACTACCCAGGGCAAAATTGTCTTTCATTACATACCATAACACATCGATTTGTGGCCAGTCTAAACTTGTTCACCAAGTTATCTTCGCTACACATAGTTACATTTAATGCCTGCACTAGCTAGATGAAAGCATTCAAACCAATCGCCATTACCACATTACTTTTAATACAACAACGTGTCCATGATATCATCAATTTATCGGGCTCATATTTCTCTAGTTCGTTTGATATTAACACCTGGTAACCGGGTATGTGTTATGATCAAACAAACCAGGAATCATATTACCTGAAATAAATTCATGTTGAGCATCACGTGAAGTGCTGATGAACCTAAATACTTGAAAGACTATTTGTGGGAAACGCTCACTGAGAGAAGGTAGTAAATCCTGATGTTAGTGACACATATTACTCATCTTTGCTAATATCAAACTACTACAAAATGCTTGCGATTTATTACCCATTAGTCAAAATGACGGTGATAAATAATATACGTCAACACCTACTGCTATTGAACTGTCAAAGGAATACTACTAAATTTACTTTGTTTCTTTAAATAAAAGAACTCCGATGAATACGTAAGGACACGAATTATCAGTGTTGTGTATCCAAAACGCGCGTAGTTATTATTCGCCATGATCTGTCAACATCGCGAAAAGTACCCGTATATAACACATGATGAGGAGCATGGAATGTTTAACATCCTTTATGGCCAATGAATGAGTGTCATTAATATGGTAAGATGGGGGTTTTTGCTCTTGGATGCAGGACGCGTTTAACCCAGTCTTCAATTAACCTGGTTTCAGCTAGGTGCTAATAGTAAATCTAAGTATGTTGATCAACGAGCTTGGTAATGCATCAAGTAAGTGACATAGGAAAACTCCGCATACACGGTTAACGTTTGGTTTTAAGATACCAAAATAGAATGTCCGTAGCCATTCAACCTAGAAATAAAAAATGAATGAAAGTAAATGATAAACTTAACTTTACTGAATGTGGGCCCAACGTCTGCACCCGGTGCTTAACATTTTATTGTCATATTCTTGGGACAACCATGCTTATATCAAAATTGAAATGATTTAACATAACGCTTTTTCTTTCAGTTCCGTGAATGAAGTCTTGGTATATATTTGATTTGGAACAAGATTAATTCTGATGAAGATTAACATGTTGTGGCTCTAGCAAGCCGCAATAGCATGCTTAAATGCATGCCATTATCATTATGCATAGCAGGTTTCACTTAAAAACAATTATGAGATTACCTATCAGATGACACCATTGTCAATGAGCGCTTGAATGCAGAACAGCATAGATAAATGGCATTAGTGTACTAAATATTTAAATAAGCCCTTCCTAATAGTTTTTAAGTATAACCTGCTATGCAGAAAATTAATGGGTAGCTGGTTGTAATCACTCTAGACCACGAAAAACAATGCATCATCAGACAATTAAGTGATGTCCGTTTCCAAAGAAACCATCGCAATATATTACTAGATAAGGATGAGGAGACCTGTGATCAGGATACAGTTTCAAAAAAAGGGGTTCGTGGCACATGATACATTAATTACAAGGAGATATATTTGCCCCAAATTGTATGTTCGCGATGTATGTTGGTCTCCTCTGGTATTTCACCAAGCGCAAGCGAGAGATCAGTTTCTTAGAACATTACACCAAATATGCTTTGCATGTGTAATTGTACTGACTTTTTCTGATAATATATCGTTGCAATTGAATCATTTGTACTCACAATGGGCGGTCGAGGTGGAAATGGCTCTTTGAATGGTTCTTATTCCCCTTACAATATCATATGCTGATGTGTGAACATGTTTGCTCCGCTATTATGTTATGCTTACAATCTTACAATATGCACATGGCGTTTATCCTTGCAATATATTTATATGGTCGGATATTTTTCAACGAAGATGGGTTAGGCAGTGGTCGAATTCTTTGTCTTTAAGCTTGTGCCTGGGAGACCAAATAATGTGCTTCAATAGCAAATAAATATTTGTCAAAATAACATTAGTTGATATCTTAGCGCGCAGATATGAGCTCTATTGTCCACACACACACAAAACACACAAATATACATTCATACACACATACCGTTCACACTCACATACAAATACGAATAACATGAATATGTTTATTGAGCTGGGCTTCTGAAACGAGACCAATACTTCACTCTAAAACTTTCATCTGAATGACAGGCTTCTCTGTAAAACCTCAGTACGTAGCATGCAGTCCTCTCTTAAAAGGAAAAACCCATTATTTAGCAACCTGTTATACCGGTTAAAAGGTTGTTAGACCCATGCATCTATTCTGCATGGCCCCGCAAGATGGAATACTTTGCTTCCATTGTGGGATCTAGCGTTTGATAGATGAGGCACAAGCCCATGGCTCATATCCACAACATTTGACGTCATTCACGATGACAATACTTAATCACAATACGTTTTTATGCAATTCGAATTAAATGATTGCTTTAGAGAGAGAGAGACATAGCTGTTATGCTAAGTGAGAACAACATTGAACTTGTTGTTTGTTGAAACGCACACCCTTTTACTGTGATTACTGCGGCCACTATTTTTAATATGGGCTTTCTTTGAAACCTGTGTCGCTAATTGATCAAGTTGATCATTGGTTGTGTGGCAAAATCAGAACTGTACACACTTTTCTATCAACGTCGACGTGATTGCATGACCCTTTCTCACAACAAAGTAGCAGAGAGCAATTATTCTTAAAAAATGTTTGCATCTAAACTTTCCTATTTGTCGATTTTGAATAACACCATTGACTTATCTCAGTTACCTTGGTAACACCAAAGCAACCATAGTCACTTTAACTCCATCCTTATATTACGTCCTTGTTTTATGTCTGTGCTCAACGATGCATGCAAAACACTGGCTTGATTTCACATGGTTGTTCGTTTCATCGAAGAAAGTTTTTTCTACTTTATTAAGGGGCTAGCGACTTGTTCGATGTTATGTCCTAGGGCATTGCCATTAAGGTCTTACACTGAAACCTGCTATATATAACACGGAGGGTGTTATCAAGCAACATTTGAGCCTTTTATCAGGACTGTCACAACATGTTTATCTTCATCAGGTTGACTCTATTGAATGTACTGCAAACGGACTTATTCCACAATTTTGAAAACAGTATGTTTTATCATTTACATACACGTGTTCTAGATCGATGTACTCGCTTTTACCGGATGGTGCTACCCCAAATAGCTCACACGCAGCATTAGTAAGGCTTCATACTCGTGTAGGCATTGAAGTGACCATCTCATAAATAAAGCATCAATGACCGTATTGTGGGTTACGGTATGGTTAGGCGCTGCCTGAGACTCAAAATAACCAACAAGCACAAAAACAATCAGCATTGCAAACCAAAGCATACAAATAGATCGTGAATGATATTGGTGTTTGCTAATCAAATCACGCTAGGAAGAATAGTTAACATGATATAGAAGACCTCCTTAATCCACATAGAAGCTCATATTCGTCAATCCAATCTTGCTCCTTTTACCGATTAGTTGAGAATCTCTAAGGATCGGCATTCATCTAACACGCGACCTTGATATGTACTCCTTCAAGTGGGTTGAAATGGCTAGCCATTCCTATGATACATTCGGTCAAATCCATAATGTTTGTATGACTAGATGCAACCAAGCGCAATCACCGATACATTAATTCCGACAGTGTAATTACGCTGTCATTATAATTAACATTTATTAATTCTTTGTGTATGGTCTGTGTCAACACCTTGTATTAGTGATTGTGTTGTGGCCAAACAAAAACAGACAAATCAGTCCGTGAAAACCCATCAACCAAAATACAACAAAAAAAACCCCACTAATATTGCCAAAATCATAATTTGAAAAATAGCAAACAGCCGTGGTATCGACAACAAACCATACTCGCAGTTAACATTCCTGAAAGAGTATCACAGCCTGACGGTTGTGTTGCACATTTTTATTAACTGCTGCAATACTATTGCAATGTTAACATGCGTTCTGAGGTTCTCATACAGAACCGAATATTTCATTTCCATACTTCCTCAATAAGCAAAGCTTCCAATAATTTGAGGTTCCATATCTTCAATAAGTAAAATTACCAATTATAAGAAACATATGTCAATTATTTTGATACTAGAATGGGATCCACTTATCAAAACTGATGCTATACTATTCAAATGTTAAAACGCGTTATGAGGTCTCATACACAATCGAATCTTTTATTTCCAATCTTCCTCAATAAATAATTTGACACGTTCATATATCAGTTCTCTTTAATACAAAATGAGGCAGAACCCTATTGAAAAAAATTATGAGTATGTGTTGATGAGCGTACATTGGATAATTGGAGACAACACACAGCAAGACACGGTAATACGATATGTATCGTGTGGTTTTTGAAGCAAAAAAAATAACCCTTCAATATCATTTTATATCTGTTTTCTTGTGTTACAACCAAAGGGCAGGCCTCATTAGATACAGTAGTATGGATGATTGAAAATACAGCATTGTTACTCTTTGGCATTTTATACACACCACATCTCTTTCCATCACTTCTCCATTTAGCAAACCTGAATTAGATGATGAATTTAATACTCATATCGACCGGTACATTTTCCCAACCGCTGCCTTGTTGTGTTATTTTATTAATTGCACTGCATTCATGCGTTCAAATTATGCTATTTGTTTCATTATCAAAAATATTATTGTTTTCATTATTATGTTATGCATTCATGAGTTACGATGTAGACCGGGTACATCTGTGGCTCGTTGCTACTTAATTAACACAATAATTACCGTTGTGTTTACCTCGTTCATTCTGTACCTTGTCACTTCTCTATTCCACGGGACCAGCTGAGCTACCCCCCCCACCAGCACAAAACGTCTGTCAATCCTATTGTTTCAGGAACTGAAATAGAATCCCTTTTGCGTTGAGGTTACTGAGTACACGGGGTATAATCAGGAGGTACTCAGCGAGCCTAAAGACATGATTGGATTAATTCTTATGACATAGCTAGCTAATTGTTCATTTTATCAAGTAATGGGTTACATGTAGTTTCGTGTTATGACATAAAGAAAACATGCAATTCAAGCCCGGTGTGCAGCAGATGTAATCATCCTCCCTCAGACAGAACATATTTATATCAAAACACGGTTGCGCATACAGCCCAGTAATGGGACTAATTAATACAAAACAATATTATTGAATAGCAAATTGTATGCAATGATGAAGCCATATGGGAATTTGCAAGATATATAAATGTATGGGGCATTATCTCATTAATCACAAATATGATATTTGTGTTTTTAGACCAATTAGTATATGCCCAGCATATACAACATCATTATTCTTCCTAAGAGCAAAATAGTACCGTAGTCAATGTACCAATAAAAACAGCATGTGCTAATAAAAATGTAATATAAACCATTTTTGTGTATTAAATAAATACCGCGGTACTATTACAAAATGACAAATCAAGAAGTGTGTAAAATTCAGTATAAAAAAAACCTCTGACATTGACAATGTCGTTGCTGTGGCCGTTTTTCATTATATTTGGCATGAATATATGTCAAAATTAAATATAGCAGGATTAGCGGATTGATTGTGGATGCACCCTGACAATATTTTCGTCATTCCTCCATTTCGCATTGAGGCCAAGAACACCATCGGAAGAACCGTTATTCCTGGAGCTTTTTTTTTTGGGGGGGGGGGCAGAGGATACATGCGACAAAAGAAGTCTACACTATTCGATTCTAGGGCTGGGCTCGTTTGCGTAGATGGATCACATCGACGAAAGACCATCATACAAGTGCAGGCAAAGAATTTCCAATTAGCAGTACAATTTACACGCTTATTATTTAATATGGCTAACTGTAGATAATGTACAGGCTCTGAAAAGGGACAGTGACTCATAAAGTGCTGTGAAAATTTCTTTAATTGATACTTGATTTTAAGGCCTTTTTATTACCTTTCATGAGTGAGAAGATTTTGTGCACACTCAAATTACGAACGAATTCTATGCTTAATTGTCCCTAGTCAAGGGACAAAAAGGTTAATCCAGGACGTTTTAAGAATTTGAAACATTAGTTAGTTGGGGAATCCAATGTTCTTCTCTTAATTGACGTGTACTGAGCCACAACGATCATAGATTAACACCAATAAAAAAAGTCCTATTTTCTGACAAGCTTGGGTATTGAAGAAGAATTTAGCAATTGGAATTGCATCTAAACACAGACGGAGGATACAAGTCGATTCAAATAAATGGAACGGCATTGTATGCTGTCAAAGAACGATATATTGTAATGTATACGTTGAAAGGTAGGAATAATGCTCAATAACACCGTCCGTGTTATATATAGCAGGCTATCACGTAAGACATTAATGGCAATGCCCTAGGACATGACATCAAACAGGTCGTTAGCTCCTTAGTAAAGTAGAAAAACTTGTTGTTTTCCACAGATAAAACGAACAACCATGTCAATTCAAACCAGTGTTTTGCGTGTATCGTTGAACACTGACGTACAACTAGGACATAATATAAGGATGGAGTAAAAGTGACTAGGGTCGCTTTGGTATTAGCAAGTTAACTGAAATCAGTCAATGGTGTTATTCAAATTTGACCAAAAGATGCTAACAATATTAAGAATTATTGCACTATGTTACTTTTTGTCAGAAAGGGTGATACATTCACCGTCGACGTTGATAGAAAAGTGTGTACACTGGTCAACTTGATCAATGAGAGACACAGGAATCAAAGAAAACCCCATAGTAACCGAGTATGCTTTTCAACGAACAACAAGTTCAATGTTGTTCTCCTTTAGCATAACAACAATCACTCTCTCTCTCTCTCTCTCTCTCTCTCTCTCTCTCTCTCTCTCTCTCTCTCTCTCTCTCTCTCTCTCTCTCTCTCTCTCTCTCTCTCTCTCTATCTCTCTCTCTTAAGCAATCATTTAATTTGAATTGCATAAAAAAAAAACGCATTGTGATTAATGTTATTGATATGAGCCATTGGCTTGTGCCTTCGTCTGTCACCGTCAAACACTAGATCCCACACTGGAAGCAAAGTATTCCATCTTACGGGGCCATGCAGAATACATACATGGGTCTAAAAACCTATTAACCTGCTAAATAATGTTTTTTGTTCTTTTAAGAGAGGACTGCATGCTGCTTACTGAGGTTTTCCAGAGTAGTCGTATCAGAATTATGAATCCCATCTCAATATACATATTTATAATATGCGTACGGTGTGGGTGTATGAACGTATATTTGTGTGCTTACGTGTGCGCTTACAATAGAACTCGGATGTGTGCGTGCACCCACATGTGTGTATGTGTGTGTGTATGTGTATGTGTGTGTATGTGTATGTGTACGTACAATATCCAGTCGCCCATTTAATTTCTGCATATTAGGGGTTATTTAAATATTTAGTACACTAATGCCATGTTATCTACGCTGCCCTGCATTCAAGCGCTCATTGACTCTGGTGCCATCTAATACGGCATCTCATTGTTGTTTTTAAGTTAAATCTGTTATGCATAATGATAATGGCATGCGTTTAAGCATTGCGCTTGTGGCTTGCCGGAGCCACCACAACATGTTAAGCTTCGCCATAATTAATCCTGTCCTAAATCAAATATATATATACCAAGACTTCATTCACGGAATAGAACGAAACAGCTCACTGTTCAATCATGGTTGTCTCAAGTGTATGATAATTAGATGTCAAGCACTGGGTGCAGACATTTGCCAAATTTAATAGTTTAGTATATAATTTACGTACATTCATATTTCATTTCTAGGCTGAATGGCTACGGACTTTCTATTTTGGTATGTTAAAACTAAATGTTTACCGTGTATGCGTAGATTTCCTGCGTCATATCAATGTTCTACTTAATTTTATTTGCACATTATGATGGCACCCCACGCTTTGCTAAATGATTGCACCTAAACTTGATCGTCATAAAATATCTGTACCATGTGTGCAAAATAAATGCTATTATTATTATTATTTACTTGGTGCGCTACCAGGCTCGTTAACAACAATAACGTACTTAGTTTTACGTTTAGTGCTTAGCTGAAACCAGGTTAATTGGATGACTCTGTAAAACCCGTCCTGTATCCCAACGCAAAAATCCCCATCTTACCAAATTAATGACTCCCTTTCATTAGCCCTGCAAAGTGCGCATGCTGCACAAATGAGCACTTCATACGATGCTTATTTGAGGTAATATGATGCCTGGTTTGTTTGCGCACAACACATACCCGGTTACCAGGTGTTAATATCGAACGAAGTGATCTGTGCAGTACATTGCGTTCAAAGGGGATGCGCCTTCGAAGTCAAGGACATCATTAACTGTATAATATCACGAGATTGCTCGAAATATTTTATCATACAAACAACTCTCTAATGAAATCTGGTTCAGCTGGCTGTTACACATTAACTGAAACCCGTTTGATTAATGAGGCAGTTTGTCATTCATTAAAAAATAGTTTGGTCGAAAAGTTTAGTTCTCGTTTCAGAATTATGCCAGGGCATTTGTCCGACGGTGTTGGTTCATGAATGTGTGTTATGTTCAATACGTTTGTGTTTAACGACAATAAAGTGTTTGTGTGTGGGTGTGTGTGCGTGTGTGTGTGCGCGTGTGTGTGCGTGTGTGTGTGTGCGTGTGTGTGTGCGTGTGTGTGCGTGTGTATGTGAAAGTGTATGTGTATGTGTATGTGTGTGACAAGGCACAAAATGAATGAGGTAAACAAAAGGGTAATTTGTGTTCAGTTAGTGGCAACGAGCCACGGATGTACCCGGTGTACATCGTAACTCATGAATAATGAGAACAATAATGTTTTTGATAATAATACAAAAAGCATAATTTGAACACATGGTACATGTATTCTATTTTAATCAGGATGCAGTGCAATTGATAAACTAGAACAATGTGTTATGTGAAATCATAACGTACATGCTAAAGTTAGTCGAACAGCAACAGTGAAATTGGGTAAACTATCACATTCTAAGCTACATAAATCTAGTTTATGGTGTCTTATATATTTAGAGCCTCATATTAGATGGAACAATAAATATGGCCAAAAGCAGTAGCCGTTCAGAGGTGCTGCAATGATTGCTGATTGTTGTTTATTATATTATTTGTAGTTGCAAATCAGCATCATATTAAAACCAAATGAATAGAACAGTCGTGTACTTCACTTTAATGCAACTAAATTAGTGCTTTGGACGAGTCTGATCTCAATACTGAACGCATACCTGGCATTAAGTTTTATAATGTTGCCTGCTGTCGCATAAGATGATAGGCCATATAGTTTCTCTGCCTTACATAAATGCTCTTTCTCATATATCAACAACCATATGCTAATATCCTGCGTTTGTTTAAGGGTTTCACAACAGGTGATTGTAATTCTTTGTAGAACATCTTACAATAGTAGTCTTATTTGGAGACGGATACAGTTATTGATTACTAACGCATAAATATGTTTGCAAATTAACCCCCCCCCCCCATATGGTGTTTATTTGCTGCCTGAGCATGGTATCATTTAATCAAACCATTATTACACTGGCACCCTCGGGGTTACGAAACTCATGTAGATCTTGGTATCGTCAAGGGTCGCGCAACGCCTATTAGGCGAGTCAAAGTATGGTTTGACCCCAAAAAAATTGCAAGAAAAGTTTTTTTTTGTCTTTTTGTGTTCAATTAGCTGTACTTAAGCTTATTCTAAAAGTTTACCAAATTTGAGCCATCGGAAAGTCGTGAAATTACATAATATCCAATATGGCCGCCATTGAATTATGAATGTACAGCAAACTTTTTAATGGTTGGTTTTAGACCCCATAAATGTATGAAAAACATATATAAATATGATAACTTAGATTCAAATAAGGCCATGATGAATTCACCTGGATGTCCCTATTACGTAGTATTGCATCATCATGACTTAGTGGGTTGCTGAATAGATCAAGACAGACAGAACTGGTAGAAAACCAACATTTCGGCTCTTGATAATCAATCAGATGTACATACACAAGGAACCACAACTTGGAAGGGCTATTGAACCATCTACGTCATGGTCATACGCCATACGTCACACATCATAAATTACCAAAATGTCCCAAATAATTGACATAGTACACACCTGAATTTTCTTATCAACTTCAAGTGTCATTCACTCAATATAATTGTTCAAAACACAGCATGGTTATAATCATCACAATCTTCTTCCTCGGAACCGTCTATGGTAGAATCACTATTATGCGGATTGTAACATGACTCAGCTTGGCAGGGTCCACAAGCAGAAGTACATGGAAGACCGTACTTCCTGCAACTACATCGAGTATTACTACAACCTGTTGTACAGTTACAATGGATAACCTTGAGAAGCTTTTCTGTAGCCGCTTTCTGGTCAGTCATAACAGGTAACAAAATGTTGTCTTCACACTTCCAACCCCAGTCCTTTGGGTCCATGTTTTCATCCTTACCCATCCACACCGTGATCTGATAAAATGAACGTTGAGAGTGGAACTTTGCCGCAGATTCCGTTGGGGGCTATTTCTCTGGCTTCACAAATGATTTAGCAGATGAAACTTTTTTAGCAAGCAATGTATTTCTAAGGTTTACCAGAGATGGGCCAGCTTTTCCTCCAAACAAAGAAACAAAGACTTTGCACCCTGAATCAACTATTGTTGCCACATCCTGACCAGCTGTAGTACAGGTCTTTGCACAAGCTCTTATCTGAGAATCATTTTTCATCACTTTTTGGAAAAGGGATTTCTTGCCAATACCATAAATCCTGGAAGTGCTATCAGACGGACAATATCATATACATGTTTTGCTTTCTTTTTGTCCGAATGAAAGTAGAGTTTCTTGCTGTCCCTCTCAGTATAATGTAGAAGCAGAATCAGAAGGTCCGTGTCTTCCCCAATCAAAGTTGTGTCTCGAACTTTTGCAGATGTTGTTACTGCCTTCACAATATGAAAATCTGCATCTCCATGCGCATTGATGACTTCGCAACCTCTCTGTTTCAGTTTGTCACTGATGAGGAGAATTAGTCCCTTGATAAGAAATCTTCCATTCTGCCAGAGGAAAAGACAGTATTCATTTCAAAAGACACAAGCGGGTGTGATTTCGTTTGTCGTCTCTGATGTTCATTGTCCTTGATGCTAGGCTCTTCACTGTATCCGTCAAAAACTACTGTGGCTTTGTCCATACTTGGAAAGGGTGAGATTGGCATACTCCTCGGCAATTTCGCCGTAGGTCATCCCTTTTTTCCAAGACAGACGGTGAAGTAAGGAGCCTCCGTTAAGCACAAAATGTTCGGAATCTGGCGTCGAATCTGTTAGAACGGCCTTGCTGGAGCTGGAGGATTCATTTGCGTAATCCCGTAGAGCATCAGCCAACTGTGGCTTGTCAGCCTTCTAGAACACATGTTTTGCCGCGAATAGGGCAGGAGGATATGGACTAAGTTCGTAGTCCATGATATCTTGCAGTGTCAAGTCGCCAGCTTGTGAAACTACAAGAAATCTCTGGAACAGGAGTTCAGAATTTATCGTTTGTTCGGTATTCACTTTCACTGACGATGAGTCACCAATAGTCTTGACTTTGTCCTTTCGTTTAAAAGAAATAAGTGAATATTGGCTGCCCAACCATTTTTTTGTACCATGGCCTTGCCGACAGCTCCATATTTATGTACATTGACATCTGGGTTGGCCACTACACCAGTCGCAACATTTCTTAATGAAGAATCCTCAGCAAATGGATTGCAGTCAACTCATTTTTGCATCAGTTTAATACTGTCTACATGATCACGTTGCATCCTTGGCACTGTGGCGTCTTTGTGCTGTTTACTTGAGGTAAATGATTGTTTAGAGAACTCTTGCATTGCAAGGTTGTACGCAGATGACACGGATGTTGACAGTGTCCAGATGGTCCTTAGTTCATCTGTCATGCCACTTCCTCTGGTTAGACCGCCGCTACTTTTGAGGGAACGCATGAGAGTCTGTTCAATAGTTAGATTCGATCCCAATCCTACCCAGAACTGGTCTCATCAATGCACGTGCTATTTCCTCCTGATATCCGATCCAAAGTTGACTGGTTTTGGATGAAGCTGTCATGCTAACCTTTGCTGACTGGATTTTCTGTTCAATGTGCTTGATTTCTTCTAATGATTTTAACGACTCGTAGGACATTTCACCAGACTCAGTGGAAGAATAAACAGTCTCTATCCTTTCAATCGTAGAGCGAAATTCTGGGTTATCCTGGAGGAGCCCACCGAGAATGATCTGATTGAGACACCTGTCAACCAGGAGATGACCACGCAGTGCCCTCTGCACAGCTTTACCGGAAAGAATGTGAACAACTGCATTTTCCCCATATATTTCTTTAAATATTGACCCTAGCCCTGTTCCTTGTATGAGTGCGCCAATAGCCCCAAGAAGATTCATAAGCGTGTGGAAGCTGCCCAGTAGAATTACAATGTCCCTGGGATGACTGTTGGTGTGTGCGTTGTGCTGAATTTCAGAGGCCTTCCAATACAATGGCTGATCTAAGGTAATCACTGCTGGTACATGTTTCTTCCTGGCCAAGTTGCATACGTATTCAAGAGTTGACAAGATACAAGTTTTGTCACCTGGATACATATCAATCATGGGGAGGAAAGTCACAGACGATTTCCCAGGATGTGTAGAGCCTTGATGAATCAAATGCATCATCCCCTGCCAACCAGGTGTAGGTTGTTTAAATGAAAAGGAAAGTTTCCATGGAATATCAACTGGCTGACTGAGAACCTGCGGGATTTGCAGTTCCTTAAATACAACGGCTCTAGAGACGTGCTTCGCGAAGCGATATTCAATAATGTCAATTTTTGCAAATTCAACAACGTGCAGGTTGGTAGTCTTCTGCCGCCGGACAATGCCGTTAACAAACTGCCCTGGTGTCAATGCAACAACCATCCCCATGCCATGTCATGTCCCTTTCCCATCTATCGTCATAAGGTTATGGTCCACATTATCAGCTGCGAATAGTAGCATGCTTACAACAGCGTTTTCGTGTGAGAAATAACAAATCATGAACCAAGGAGCCATTTCAAACAAATACCCTCCAATTTTAGGGAACCTTTGCTATCTTAATGTTCAGACCTTAAAGAACAATGAAAAACCAAGAAACGATAGTTCTTGCAATTCCTTAATTAATTGGGAAATATAAGGTTTCCCTAATTTGTACCCAAAATACCAGTTTTGGGGTAGGGGTGCCCCTATTGCACCTCCATCGGGATGTCGCACATGAAAGAAACCAGGTTCAGGTGAAAGGTTGACCTCAAAAACATTAGAAAACATACTTACATAATCAGTTTTGGGTGAAAAATGGCTGAGTTATGGACAACCAAAAATATTCAAGCATTTTAACAATTTTGGCGGCCATCTTGGAAATTGCCTAATTAACCCATTTTCCGGTCATCCGAGTTTGGTAAACTTTTAGTATGTTAATCTACAGATGTTCAGGAACCAAAAACAACCAAGAAACGTTTTCTTGCAATTCTTTGGGGGTTGACCCTTTTTTTTCCATATATTGACCCGACTATATGCCTACTACAGGCAGCGGTTGGGAAAATATACCGATCGACATGAGTATTAAATTCATCATCTCAGTCTGGTTTGCTAAATGGAGAAGTGATGGAAAGAGATTGGGTGTGTATGAAATGTCAAAGAGTAACACTGCTGTAATTTCAATCTTCCATGCAACTGTATATAATGTAGTAGGTCTGCCCTATGGCTGTAACACAAGAAAACATATCTAAAATGCTATTTTAACGGTTATTTTTAGTTGCTTCGAAAATCACACGAGACATATCGTATTACGTTGATTTGTATATTTATGATTTATTTGTACTCAGGTAGGGTGTTAAATTCATGGAAATTTTGATGATTAGAAATGGATCCTTGAGACATGTTGTCTAGTTGTGATTTCCATCTGGTACCCTTATTGACATGTCTCGTTACCAGTATCACTTTTAAGATGAGCGCTACTGCTGCGAATGGCTTATTGCAATGAAGCGGTGGTAATTAAAGGTCGTACGGAAATGCATCAGAAATAAGCACAGTGATGAAGAAATATAGGTGTGCTAGTGTTTGGATTTCATACAAGTGAAAACATTAAGATACGTGTGATATAATAAAAGCGCATTGTTTATGATGGCTCATGTGTTGATATTACAGCACCAGGAAACCCTCATGTATAGATATACAAACCAATAATAGCTAAGATAATCCTCATGATGTAAGGTAGTTTAGAAGAAAGTGTACATTATACCTAAACGAACTATAATTCGACATAAGGCGAGAAAATTTGGATACTGTCGCATGGAATATACAATAATAATGTTACACGATAAACTATATATTTTATTACGCAATGATTATTTGATTAATGCAACAGTCGCATAATTGGTCAAAATGTGTAATTTATATGAAGTAGCTGCCAGTCATAAATAATAAATATCAGCTAATTGAATGTCGTTATATTATACTGCACTTATTTGGACATCATAATGAGCAACCACTGCTTCGTATGGGTGACGGGGGACACCTACAGCAGACAATGCCGTAGCTTCCCCGTATCATACTAACGTACAATTCAGTACATATGAACAGTTCCAAGCCATCATAACTTCAGGATAATGTCAGTGTGAGTTTCTCGGCATGACGGGTGGACAAAGTTGACTATCACACATATAGCACATTAAACCATATGCCCTAAGACCACGACATCCATTTCCTCTTGCAGCACATTATGTAAAACAGAAATTAATCCGGGTATCAGTGAAAGCCTCTATTTTCCTTTCAGCGAATTATCCGAGTAAGTCAACGCATTGACTAAATTGTGGGCACTAGGATATTGACAGTGCATCTCGATGCAAGGAAAATGAATGCCTTCAATCATATCGCATTTGTGACGTATATACCTATGTGGAACATGTTTCGCAACCTTCAAATGGTATAAAGGTTAAGTGAAGCGTCTGTATGAGCATCGCGTTAAAGAACTTGATTGCAATACGCATCAAATTAATCAACCAATTGTATACATGTGACTATATCTAGAAATATAATGCTTCATTAACAGAGGTCAGGCTGCTGAAGATGTCCAAAGATTGATGCATGACCAAACGCCGTGACGTATGCAGAAAAGTTGGTATTTAACAAAAGGCAATTGGCAATGTTATTTTACGTTTTTTATCTAAAAAAATACAGACGGACAGCGTTAAAAACGATGTTTGTCTTGACAGGCTCATGCATTCAAGTCATGATCACTGCCGGCGCTTAAGATTTGGTTATCCATGTTGTAAATGTGGAATTATGTTGCATCTCTCAGTAGACTGCAAGATGCACAGGAAATTAGTTTGTGTCTGGTTTGTCAAGCTCCGGGACAGCGTTGTGTGATTCCTCGATCTTGTGAATGTAGTCATTCACTATCCTTACACTCAGGTGCATATATGGACAATGCTCGAAGCGCTGTTTTACGAACGTCTCTCCATTTCCTCGAATGTGTGGGCGGGCGAAGGATATTGCGGCAGCCAAGTATATAACCTAAGGTACTTATCGGGACAAGGCAACGTCTTTGAGATCATACCAGATGGTATGCGTCATTGCACTTCAAAGTTAATATGGTTATATCTTCTAAGCCATTAATGTCATATATATATATATATATATATAGCAAACGGAATATCATAACTTCCTCCTCGTTATAACATACAATCATCACTTAATTCCAATGTTTGTGAAGTTTATGGTTAATTCTTTTGCGCATTATTGGCCAAAACCCAAAATGGATATATTAATAACCAATATATAGCTTAGATCATAATTCTGATTGAACTGTCTAGAGCATTGAGGACAGTGAATGAGACTTACAGAGCATAATTTATTTGAACCTCACAGAGCAGATTTTGTAATAAATCAGAGAACTAATGCGGTTGAAATCATGGGATTACGACGGGTTTGACCGATGAAGTGTTTTAATTAACCACCATTAATGGATCAAATGCAATGGTCAGCATTGCCTCGCTGTAAATACATGCAGTCGATAATTTTTCACGATATACCTTACAGGGTCTTCTGTTTACACACATCGCCTTGTTAATATAGCCCTCTCTGACAGAACTTACACAGAATCAATATGGCCGCTACAACTATGCTTCATGTATTTGCATATTTTCATGTCATAAACTCTTTTTTCTTAATACCATTGATTCAGTGAAGTATCACATTGGTCAAAATGCAGCACAGCGATTTATGTAGGATATGATATTCATGGGAAATACCCAGAATGCGTGCATGAGTACTGATTCATGATAAAACACCTAGAATAACAATCAATTACAAGGAGATACGATCTGACTATTTAAGTAAAAGCAACCCTGCGTGCATGCGTGTGTAAGTGTGCTAGTGTGTTAGTGTGTGAGTGTGTGTGTTTCTGTGCCTATGTGTCTGTGTGTCTGTGTTTGGTGTTTGTGTGTAATTGAGTGTGGGTGGCAGGGCGTCGAATTGTAGCTCATAGTTTTTTTTATGTCGGAGATGAATGTGCATCGCATAGCAAAGTGTTTCGTTTTGCAGTTGTATCGGACTAGTTGTGACTGGTTTGTCAACAACAACTTCAAAATGCATTTCGTACTCGTTAGACTGGTTTCCTGAAGTTAAACATTAAGATTAGAAGAACCTAATGCTGATGAAGATTGCAAAAGATTCATTAGATATTTCGCAATCCTTTTTCCCCTCTCTGAATCTAGCCATGGTTATTTCTCACAAGGATAAATTAAAGATGAAGATTGCCAATAGTGCTATTCACTTGGGCGGAATGACGGTGATTAAGATTTTCAGACACGCCAAAACAAACCTCCGATGATTGCTAATCGTGTAACGCCACGCAAAATATTTGATTACCTTTGTTAACATAAATAGTATTTAGAAATGATATACTGAAGTCATAATACCAGAGCTTGTGTTCAGAAGTCAGCCATGTTTCCAAAAAGAAGGACTATAATCTCACATCTCCTTTCACTGCAAGGAACGATTTACCAAGATAGCAATATCGAGTCCAGTCTGAATTACAATAGATCTTGCTGTGTTCGATTACTGACCGAAATGGACTTTCTCTTTAACGAAATAGTTGCTAATAATGGCATATTATTTATCTTATTGGGTTACATAAAATTCATACAAGGACAAATGGGGCTGCATCAACATCTTAGAACAGCAAAAAGGAACAGCTTCATCCGATTAAAGCAGATGTGATCTGGCAACAAGGAACCTTCCCTATGATTATATATTTGTTAAGAACTATCTGCTAAAAATGCACTTCAAGGTAATGCATTACGTATTTGAAAAGTATTGCTTCAGAAATATGTAACCACTGGTGAACCCTTTAATGAGATTACAATGGAAATTTAAAGAATTTGCCCTGTGGTACATACAGTGTGTTGTCATTGTGCTGTTCTACACTTCAACCACTAAGTCAGGAGAAATATGTTAAGAAAAGAACTGGCCGAGATGCGCCCGACTGCAACGGTTGCTTTCGTTTCAGCACCTGAACCCAATCGGTTATCTACCCAAGCCATAATGAGTACTGTGATGGACAAATGGGTTACCGTCGATCCAAGTGCAAACACTGCATTTAATAGACAGGCGTTGGGGTAGCCTACATGACTCTCGAGGATGATGCTGGTGAATATCTGGAATGTGTTTACGAGTTCGCTGTTCTTTAATATTGATGATGTTACAGAATATTACTCAAAAGCCGATTGTCTGACATGACTAAAGCCATGACAAGTTTCATATCACAGCAGAAATAAGTGAAAGCAATCCCTGAATACAAACGATATGCGATGACACTGTACTGTGGGTAGTCCGCCTCACACAGCAAAATATTTATAAAATAGAATGCTTCTTAAAATGCTTCTTAAAATGCTTCATATTACTGGTGTTGAATCCAAGATGTGTGGGGATGATCAATCGTGGAAATTAGTTTTTTGTACACAATGAATTAGAAGTATGCTGTTTGAAGCAATTTAAGCTGTGCCCGACAATTACTACAAACATTGAATGGCCGTTTAAATTGATAAATATGTGATTGAATTTATTGATTAATTTATCAATGAGTTGGTAAGTGGATGAACTAACAAATAAATGAATGATACGTTACAAATCCATCACATTAACTTCTATAAATGTCAACAGCATAACATCGGTCTGTGATCATGCCTTCCCATCGTCAACAGCATATGAAAGAAGAATAAAAGCTGTACAATGCACCATTACCTGATTACAACCATATCTACCTGTCAGAACGGGTGATTCCATTGCAATAATACGTCATCGGCAAATGTAGTATAAAGGAACACAATATGCGTCGATACATAGACCCGCTTCATATGGGTATCAGGGCGTCGATAAATACACCGACTATCAGAACTCTTGTAAGAATGAATATAATCAGTTGTGATTATATTCAATTTAATGTAGCCGCAAGGCAAAATCTATTACATTTTGTTCAACTGCTGTCTTTCCGTTAGAGCCTGTGTTCGCAGATATCTATGGGTAATGCATAAGAGACAGGAGGTTATTGTGGAGGCAGGAAGTTGTATGGTTTTCTGATGCATATGTGCTACATATCCAAGATAAATTGCAATCATCAAAGCATATTTGGTGTTGCGTTTAAGGGATATGATATCTCGCTAGCGCTAACAGTGACATATTGAATTTGGCAGCTTTCAATTATACTAGTTCGTCTTGCAGCGCCCGGATACACCCGGCCCTTATTAGCTCACCAAAGGCTCATAGGGGATATAATAAACCTCGTAATTCAGAAGCATTCAGATCAAGACAAAGCAATAATGCTATGATTTATACCACTGTTAGCCATCTTTATGTCCGCGGCCCAATTATTTAATCCAGGGCAGCAACTGTAAATATATGAAATACCCGCACTCATATTTGTGGTTTTCATATAATATGTATATGTTTCGTTAAGTGTAACCAGCTGTACTGATGATAACAGTTTAAATTTGT
>CM067346.1:48196683-48346683 GCA_034190875.2 Urechis unicinctus
AGTACGATATCAGGTTTAGAGAATATTATATGCTGAATAGGCCAGGTAACGCCATAGGGATATATATCCTGCCATATGTACCATGAAGACAGTGTGCATTGGTGCAGAGAATATAACCCAGTGAACAAGTAAAGAAGCAATTGTATATAATGCAAAGACAGCATGGCCTTGGAAAGTTTTAGCAGTATGTTTATGCAATGCTGTTGGTGTTTTTCCAGATCGAATATTTGCATGGTACAAACTCAATTCGTTGTTGGCCGGGTATGCTTTGCTACTCACACTCGATAAGTGAATATCTTCCTTAAGTCTTCCTTTTTAAATTCATTTACACATAATTATAGTTTGTGTTAAGGGTGCAACACCTCATTGGGCATTACAGACAACTGAATGTGAATGTTTTACATTATAGATCGTTTTAATAGTATACTTATTCGAAAAGTATGGAAACGCAAGAGGTGATTCTGTATTAGAAACGCGGAAACGTAAATTATTATTCGGATAGTGAGTGAGTGAGTGCAATCAGTTGTCAGGAGATAACGATATGATAGCTCTGATAGGTGATGCAGTGTCGAGCGGTAAACTATTTCTATTAAGTTGCCGTGAAGGTCATGTGTTCTGGAGATTAGTCGACGTGTATGTTATTAACCATCAAGGCGATGTAACTGATTGTTTTATTACCTTCAAATAAATTCCCGATTTGATCACAACAGCTTATCTCCTCATGTGTTGTGATGAAGTAAGTATAATCGAGTAACATTCCTTTGATGGTTTAGTTGCCTTCGGTGTGGTGAGGTATGTGTGTATCGACTTCATTTGGACAGCAGATAAACGTGGATGTTGCAGATTGATGACTGTAAAGGTGAGTAGCCTGTGTCACGAACATCCGATTACAAAATCCTCTCTGTGACTTAAAACCCGTGTATGACTTGCCATTAAGACCGAGTCTATTTGCAAATTGGGCATTTGGCACATTTGGCATTTGGTACGAACAGCATTTTTAAACATTTCGATTTATCAGTACTACACGTAATGGTCAATATTGACTATTACTAAGTGTCAATCTCGCCGACGGCGATTCATGGAGCTGGAGCAGGTAGCAGACACCCGCTAGAGGGCAATATAGCCCCCTAGTGTCAAGTCGTTATGTGACGCAATTATGACGGCGCATGATACCAGTCTGCTACCTGCTCCAGCAGTTAATAACAATATGTGCGCTATGAGCGATATGACCTGTGCGTGCTAGGGCAAGCACAGTTATCTTACCCTCTCAATTATGCATGATAGGATTTGCATCTATACTGTTAACCTTATAATAGGCTCATAGCAATAGGGGTGCATAAAGAACCATTTTGTCATATATCCCAGCATGTGTCTGGCGAACAAGTGAGACTGTATTTTATATGCACGACGTCAAGGAAACATATGGCTTAGGTACACCCATTTGTTGGGCTGCTTTCTAAGTTCATTGTCCTAAGACGTCCATGTTGGATGCCGTCATTTGTAAGCTAACAACATGCCTTCTGACAGACCACTGGCCGTTTAAAGATTGAAGGAAGAGAAAACGCACCCAGTTGGAATAATGGAATAATGGCGATTAACGTTTTCCGACACACGAAAACCACCCAAGTGAACTCTGGGATGATCGTTTAATGCCACGCAATATATCTGATAACCTTCTTTATTGTAACGTCTCATCAAGAGAATTCTTCAACTGTCGCACCGGCGTCACAACACAAATGCTGCATGCATCCAGAAGTCAGCTATGAGTCTCAAAATAAGGATTACACTCACGTGTGTCATAAATTAGAAAACCGGGCTTTGAACATGTATGAAGTATGTAATAAGGTGTAAACGCATTATTGCCCCGTGTGCCGACAAGAAATCGCCATCACCCTTGCACCATTACGAGCTGACACGCTGATCTGGATCAAGGCTGAAGTCTGCGTCAAGCAAATTATTACCAACGCAACACGGGATTCAGTTTCGATGAAAACGTGATAATATAAGCAGCCGCATTTATCATTCATTGTTGTTGTTTTTTATGGTTACTTAGCGCTTCAGTCACAGCCTTGATTAGACACTTATCACTATTCCAGAAATCTGTTTGACTGGTACCTTTGATCTAATATAATTAAGTTAACTGACAGTGCAACTGCTTAGAAATGTTAGCCGCACGAAATGACAGCCACATAGATCTCCGTTATGTATAAATATGCAATCGTAAGTATGAAGCTATATAATTGCTGTATGTATGATTGATTGGGTATTAGCGTCTCATAAAAATGAGCATGTCGATTTTATAAGGCGGGTGTTTGATTACCCATGCGTGGTAATTGATTAACCATTGACTCGCAAGAGACATAAAATAAGGGATATATATGTGGCTTATTGCGCACTGCAAATGCCTAGTGCATACAACGCGGTAATGTACCTAGCCAACTTGAGTCCAACGTCCTAGAACTAAGATACTGACAGCAAATGCTAGTGGATTATTATCTTCCTAAATCAATTTCATCTTCAGAACAAGACATATTTCTACTGGGTATTGTTCTCGGATTGACGTCATACAATATAATGGCGGTGTGAGCTGTTGGCTTGTGTACCATCTATCAACGTCATACCAATTCCCACAATGAGAACACAATATTCCATCTTGCGGGGCCATGTAGAATACATGATTGGGTACCCGTGCTGGTAACAGATCCCGTAACAGATAATCTGAAATGGTACACGAATAAAACCCGTTAATCTGGATTGTACATGAGATAGCCAGCCCATGGCGGATCACTCAGTGGAAGGTTGCATAGGGCAAAAGTACAGGTCTCGTTTCAGAATTATACAGCCTAGCGGACATCTCAATGTCGATGCTAAGGTCATGCTTATGTGTGTGTCTAAGTGTGGGTATGTTTGTGTAATAGCTGATGTGTATGTTAGTATGTTTAATGTGTTAGTGTAGGGTTTATGACCGTATGCTTGTGCGAATACACCCATGTGCGTATGTGGGTTTGTGCATGCGTGTTTGGTTGTGATTGTGTATTGGTGTCAAATAATTCATTATGTCTGTAATTATGCACGGCTATTAATTCTATATTAATAAGAGATATCAGTATAACAAAGTCTTTTGCTGTAATACCGTCTTATGTTAGTAAATGGTTAATATACTACAATGTTTTAACTCTAATCAACGCCATGATTGCTTAAATTGACACAAGTTGTAAAATTGATGGGGCAAACTCTTTTCCTGCCACAAGCCACAAATATTCTCGAATCCAACAAGACCCTAGAAAAAAGGAATACAGTTGCAGAAATATACCGGATCTCTAGAGGTCTCAACAAGATCATGTTAAAGAAAGAAAGGCAGCAAATCATATTTGGTCAAGTGATATTTCGAACAAGGCAGCATGAACGTGATAGCTGCTGCTTGAGTTTGGGTTAAAGAATTCCGTTCGATAACGAGTCTTGTAGGATGATTGCGGTAAAATGCAACCAGCTTCCAAATAAGAAAGATCATTTTATTATTACATACGTTTAATATCCTGGTGTCGTCATCAGAAAAATTTATTGCTATTGAAATGCAACAAGAGCTACTAAACGCTGGTCAACAGTCAGCAATTATAATGTTTTATCCAATAAGGTGGCACTATCGGTGTTGTACAACTGTCATCGAAATACAACCACACCCATACTCTTTTACATTTACCAGGGTCATGTGTCAAAACGATGAACATTTATCTGGAACAGCATTGAATGGACACAAATGGTCCAATACAACAATGGGACAGGGTAAATTACGTAGACCGTTTCAAAATGGAATGCTCTGCATAAATTCTAAAAAGGGTGTAGTTATTGAGTGGCATGTGAATTTCGCACATTATTTGTCATCTGATGAGTTCATAACTCCCATTACATTCATAATTCTCGTAACTATGATACTTTATAAATCTGCTTATAATTGCCATAGCAACCAGTGAAGGGTAGCAATCACAACCACATACATCGTTAAAATACTCGTAGCATCCCTTATGAAAATTTACCACACTTGACAAAACAATTGTTACAGAGATTATAATACTGTTAATGAAGTGACCGGCGATTTTCACATTGCCTAGATATCCCTCGACGAGACGCTGCGACTGAGGGTAGTTATGGTGCTAATCGCAATCCTCATTTCAACGGATGACCCTACGGTTTTAACGCCCTCACTTGCGCTTCTTGTATACTGCTATAATGGGGAACACAGGTAACCACACTAACAATGATCACACAGAGACCTGTTATTTAAGGTAACTCTGTCATTATTTTTTCCCACAAAGTACGACGCAGAGTGGTAGAAAATCGATGCACATGTCTAATTGACACCTTAGGGTCATGACCATAATAGCAGTGTAAAATCATCACAGTTGGAATAAAATAATTAGCCCCGAAGAACCACCTACATGCCATGAGGCCTTATCTAACACCATATTGTTGACCACCATTGTGTGCATGAAAGTGTAAATCCCATTGGTCAGTCGACTCGGATGGGTGATCATCACATTGAAGCATATATCAATATTGTCAGAAGGCACCAGTGCGTTTCCTCAATAACTCAACGATACTATTGCTCCGTTAGTCACGATGTTTCTAATACTGCCAGAAGTCTGCATTTATATTGACACTTTGCTCGTAAATCGCTCTCTGCACTAAATTGAATCTGTTGAGAATCCCAGGAATGACGTAACCCATGCTTATCATAGGCTGCAAGTGAAGGAAAGAGGTTAAATTTTCGAATACGGACCAGATTCATTGCAAATAGGTGACCTTTGGAATATATATATCTTAAGAGATACAGCATGTCAACGTATGAAGCTCGTATTCTACAGCTGCGCACCTAAACTAAACTGGTTAGTTAATGTTTAACTAGGGTTACCACCCATCCTTCCGTATACGCTGCATTGCATGCTTACGCCCGATATGCAGAAAGGGATGGATTGAAAGCAGATGAGCGGTTGTTTCCGCGTAATTGGCACTCGAATGCATTGTATATGTCAAGGCCGCTCTAGCACTGCGTCAATGCAAAGATTGCATCAGATTACGTTAATATGAAGTTGGATGCCAGTGATTTTTTGTTAACGATATGCTTATTTATCAACTAGGACAATGTATTCTGTTTACCTGAAGTGTCCCATCTTCGAATGTAAGTGTCAGGTAAAAAGAAGAAAGCCTCTGAGGCTAATGGCTTAGATATAGTAACTATAAACCTGTTGTATACTTGCACCATATTAGGTGTCATTGGATGGTTAGGGTGACACATACATCATTTAACATCATTAAACATTATTTCACGAGTTGTATAAATTGTCCTCACACAAACCATGAAGTTAAGTTTCTTTTTTTTCTCGATGACCCATTGTTACTAACAGACACCACATCTCGTAAATATACAATATGGTTGCTTTTCCCCTGTGCCTTAAATGTAGGCCGATTTCAAGGACAGTGGCTTTTTGTGTCCAGGTACTGCATTCCTAATTATAGTACAAGGACGCTGGCGAGTGAGGGGAACGCCCCCTTCCTCTGACGTCATTCCAATTCTTCAAGCTACAACGCGTCCATGTATGCACTTAGTCTCATTGAGGGGCAGGCGTAGGAGAAACATCATACACAAGCACATCTAAGCAGGAATAACGCGGAAAGGTGTAGCTATTTGATAACAGGGTATTTTGTGCAATTAACAGATGCTCCTGAATTCAAGGAGAAATATATATCATATTTGAACAAAACCTATTATAATTATTAGTACAAAAGCGCTCATACAGCGATTGGTCTTCTACAGTAAAATGTAGAGAAGCATTTTTAAACTACTGATTTGTATTTACATTTAAAAATAGATCCTTTCAGCCTTGTATACAACTAGGTATTATCCAATACCCGTGATTGTGGTATACCGTATTACGTGGATATCACATGTAATCACAATTCGTCATTAGATTGTGTCATCTTTGTGCTTAAATGACACTTGTTTTGTAGTTTGACTGTCTTGTCCTTGATATGGACGAAATAAGCTGCTTGTCTGACATTTGCGTGGTAGATCATTAAAAAGAGCCATGGGTCGTTTGATATTACAGAACGCCACCATAAAAATACAAATGATATTCATTTGGACAATAATGCTGGAGAAGCTTACATAAATGAACGATAGAATGAATGAATAAATAATAGAATGAATGAATAGGTGATATATTGTACATGTTATTCAACGTCCTTGTGTATAAGAGTAAATACCGACAGCATTGAATAGACAGGTAAAAAAAGCGTGCTCATCAACAGAACCATATAGCATTCTAAGAAGAACAGTACAACCATTTCGGCCCATTACTAATACAAGGAACTCCTTATATCGTCGCAAATGTACGCGTTGATACATAAACCCGATTTACATCGGCATACGGCGCCTGTGAATAAACCGACTATCAAGGCTGTTCGACAAATGAAACCATTCCATTGTGATTATATTCCATGTGAGGCCAAAGCTACTTCAACGGCAATTTAAACAAGCATTACTTGTTTGCAGCATCACGTCATGGACCAGTGTACTGCTGAACATGTTATGGGTCGCATATATGTAGCGGTGGAAACCTTTTTTGAGACCATGAGCTGATCCCATCGAGAATATTTGCCTGTTGTGAAATTGTCGTATTAATATACCTGTACTGGCAACTATCCTCGTATGCAACTTACAGTGCATCCGAATAGATTTTCTTAAGTGCGTTTTTGAGTCAATCGGCATTTTATCTACCGATGTACTTATAACTTTGATTTGTAGTTATGAAGCTACCGTTTGATATGAATTTATTTGGAAGGAGCCCAGCGTAGAATTATCAGATATAAAGTATAATTCAGAAAAGGCTCGTAGAATATTATTGACCTACATAATGCTAACTTTCATATATAGAACCATTCAGATAATCGAAAAGGTGTGCCTCTATATGTCCATGATTCAATCCAGGGCGGCGACCTTAAAATATGAAATCACCGCATTCTTATTCGATATTTGCATCCAAGATTTTCATATCGGATTTATCTGTTCCATTAATGTGTAAAAAGCTATTCCAAAACTAACAGTGTCGGTCATGGGTTTAACATGAAATACATTACTGTATGTATATTATCGTTCAATCAACTTAAGTCAGCATTAAAGTTATTAATTGTTATAATAGGAAGTGCTTCGATTAGGAAAAATTCGGAAACGAGCCAGCAAGGCTGTACCGCACAGTTATAAGTCTACCTTAGGTGGCCTGTATATTTTTCCAACTGCACACTGATACGAAAACATCACTTATTTTATAAAAAGCGGGTTCGCGCTCTTTCAGAAGATCATTGTGACACGTCAGAGAAATGTCACAAATAGAAATAATAATGTTGTCATAAATGGAGTTGATACAAATGCAGCAGATACTAACAGCAAAATCCGCTGTGTAATGAATATATCTATCTATCCTTAAATGAAGTACATGTAGCGTTTACATTCAGTGACTGTGCAAAAGTTTAACCACATACAAGGTTCTAACATTGAGTGCCTACCTTAGCGAAAGCCTATTTTACTATACCAAGCATTGCTCTGGAACTAGTAATTAATAAATGGAGATATAAGCCCATTGTGGTTCTGTCATTTAGTTCCACAATTTGGTGGAATGTCCACTCGTCAATGATGTATTATTGTAGCAGAAATACGGAGGACAAGTCACACAATATTGATGACTAGCCGAGTAGATTTATAGAAAAAGAATTTTTGAGATCACTGATCAAGCAATGTATATAGATGTCAAATCACTGTCGATCATCCAAACCAGGTAAGAATTATAATCATCGAATGGTCCACCCTCAGTTATTTCTAAAACCTGATCGAACATGAACGTTTGCCTATGAAATAGCGAAATATTGAATAATTAGACTGCAGTGGTTGATAAACAGTTGTCGTCTGATTTCTGTTGGTTACTGACCTTTACTTACATTAAGTTTATGTCATGACTTAATATATTTGTGAGGATCATATGTGAAACAAAAGGTGAGTGTGTCTGTGCATGTGTGTGTGTGTGTGTGTGTGTGTGTGTGTGTGTGTGTGTGTGTGTGTGTGTGTGTGTGTGTGTGTGTGTGTGTGTGTGTGTGTGTGTGTGTGTGTGTGTGTGTGTGTGTGTGTGTGTGTGTGTGTGTGTGTGTGTGTGTGTGTGTGTGTGTGTGTGTGTGTGTGTGTGTGTGTGTGTGTGTGTGTGTGTGTGTAAACCGACACTACAGGACAGTGATGAAGTCGTCGTTTTGTCTGTCAAGCTCTATCATGTACACTATGCCTACTTGATGAGTTGTCATTTTACTGCCGTCCTTGGTATTTCTGCTTATGGACTAGACCTTACCTACAACTGGGAATTAAGCTCTAATAATACAGCGAATACAGACGAGAATGGATTGGACGAAAATCGTATAACGATACACGGGTATATCCAGGGTAACTCATTAGGTTGCTATATAATGATATATGCAGTATAAAGCAGTAACAATTGCATATCACAGTTATCGATGAATGTCGCAGGAAAAAGTACATGGTACTCATAGCATTAGCCGCATTAAATTATTCCCAAAATTTTGTCTTTGAATGCAAAATGATTTAAACACATGCTGATTTTGCACGTATTTAAGGAACAGTTACACAATAATGGGCTGTTGCTGGACAGTATGGGTCTAGCAACATCCTTCCCTCTTACAATCCACGCGGGGAAACAATGCGTGTAGGCGCAATCTGTCCTAACGCATTACAACAATTAATGCGCTTCCATCGTCGAAACAAAACACCATGGGTCATTTATTAATAAATGTACACCACTAATGCTGTTACGTTAGTCCTAATAATCAATCATTCAGGTGTTCATTCATGATATGTATGACATTGGTGTATGGTAACGTATATGATATAGCAAACTTAATAAGCCTGAATAATTGCCACAAATACCGTTGAAATGGTAATGTGCATTTAGAAGGTTCCCTTTGTATTGTGGTAACCAACAATATACATATAATTTCAATAAACATATACATTATTTACACTCAGAGCGACAATTATGAACACATCATATGCATTCTGCTTCTCAACATTCCTTGACGTCAACGTACTTCAGACAACTCGGCATATTCAAACACAGTAGTAAGTATTCACGCTCGCAAATTATGGGCATTATCTTTTTGGATGGGATCATTCATTAGTCCCCTCCTGGTTGTTTTACAACCATACATTCATGCAGAATGCAGATGTGTTAATGTGATAGAAAATGTTTCAAGATATCTTTTACAATTGAGATATAGACTGTTTTAGCATGGTTGCATTTGAGGTCTTTCAATATAATGTATACACTTATATAGTCTACTACCTTGATAAGTGATAATTAATACCACGTGGTGACATTTCAGCCTTAAGAGGGATAGATTGATTTACAGCATGTAAGTGTCATAAATAATGAGTCGTTATGGTAATGAAAGTACTGCCATATAGAGCACCTCATTATATTGTCAACGTCCCTTCATGGGCCAATATATCGTATTGCCCCATTAACCCTATTTCCATATGCACTTACTATCAAGCTCGACCCAGACCCGTAATCATATATCACTTTTTCCTCATTGGGAGCATAAATACACGATTCTCTTCCTAGCGAGAAGTTTCAGTTTATTGTACTATGTTGCGGACCACGATTTACAATTCCTGTCTCATACCTGTATATGAAATGAGGTTAAACCTGCATGAAATGTACTCATTGCGACCCATTTGATTTGATTATCAAGTAAAAACTGCCAATTCGTTACAACTAAATCCTGGATTAGGGTTTTTTCCCCTTGGCTGGATAGAAAAGTAACATAGGCTCTCATTCGGATAATCATTTGCGAGTGCCGTATTCGTCAAATATAAACGAGAGAGTGGCGGTATACCAGCAACCAATAGTCTACCAACGAATAAGCGTCATTCACAGCATAGTTTATTGCTAATTGATACACATTGTAACTTCTAGGTCATTTGCATGCCCCGGTGATCCTGTGTCGATATATTGCAATTACGCACGATAAGTTGACAGCAACAGATGAACTATTATTCCTAGAACTAATGTTGTCCAATGCGCTACAAGTCAGTCGCAACCAGACAAATAGTATTCAAATGATCACATATTTTGCAATTGTGTCGCTTTTAATTATGTCGTACACATATTGTGTTAGCTAAAACCGGTATAGTGCTATACAGTTTCTATACTAATTGGTTGGTATTGTTAACAACTCTACAGCAACGCTGTCAAGAGCGTTTATCTTTGAACATAATAGCCATCAAGCCATTGACAAAGGACGCCACCTCCTTTTGATCATATTATTTGTCGTCTGTACTCCTGAGATAATGGCAATTATATTTAATTTCCAGGAACGATGACACCTTAGACATCTATAGTAGGCTCAGCTGGTTGTGCGAAATGGAGAAGTGATGTATGAAGAGCAACCATTGTGTTTGTTAAAATACCCAGAAACCATGTGCAACCACCGATGCCTGATGTACATGGTTTGCGACGGGAAAGTAACCCACGAATAATTGATCAAATAAAGATGCTCCAAATGAGTAGCTGAATTATACGATTGTCAGTTCAGTGAAGCATGTATTGATTATCAAATGTGGTGTTAGATGTATTTTGTGGTTTCGATCCTGCATCACATGAAAGCCATCATCGTGGGCGGTATTGTATTACTTCTATATTTGCGGCGTACTGGCTTCTAGGAACCCCTAAGCTTTTCGTATATATGTGGAAACAAGTTCAAAGAGAGCGCTCTCCGTGATTACATATGATTGTGGGAAGGTCGGCAATATAGTAAAACAGTGGGTTCCGTCACAAATGTCGAGTAACTATAAGTGAACATAAATATTCAGTGCTGTTTATAGTCGACAACTATTCCAGATAGGTGAACTAAAGCATTGTTAGGCATGTTATATATTTATTAGGACATATCAGATAATAACTCATTAGAACATATCAGATAAAAACATCGACATTGGAATGTTATATATGTGGTGTACAGAGCGCTCCATATTAAATAAAAGTTGTTTTTGCTACTTATTTCATACTTTGAAAATATTTCTCCAATCTTATCATGGTGATACCGTGTTTTTGTTCTAAGAAAAAGAAAGCCACTCTTATCTCTAGACGTGCAAACATTTATGGTATAAGACGAGACACATACTCACAAAGGGGTTCAGACTAAGTGGTAAATAAATTGGAAATAAACAATTAGACCCTTCCTTTCCAATATTTGACAATATCTCCTGCTATGCGGTATTTCAATATTGTTGCAGCTTTTCCATTTAATATGGGGCCTCCTACCACTGTCAAATACGTACCTGGTCACATGTTTGTCATCCATACCACTCTCTCAACACTTAATCTTTCATCCTTGTCAATCCAATCATCAACCTTCCCATTATCTAACCATCGACACCGCGAAATACCTTCACCACCCACCCACGCGCAGAGCGTTCTCTTTCCACACATCCGGTGCAAACGTCACAGATATATTGTGAATTAGCTGCTGAGGCGTAATGACGTTATCGTGGGTTTACCAGTAGGTGAACTGCATTGGGTCAAATAGGGCTTAATAATTAAATTAATTTGGCTTGATGTAAGAAATTAATAGATCGCCATTCTTTTGATATTGGTGGTGAATGCTTCATTCTGAATTACAGACAGCCCAGGCGAATGTTTGAATGGTGATTTCCGCGACGACCTTGTGTGATTCTTGTGTGGTTTTTCGTCCAGTTGACAAAATGACGTTGTTGCTTTATTTCATATTATTGGGAACAGCAATTCATCAATATTAATCCGCTATCCATCGTTCCGCAATTGTCTACCAGACATCCGCCATTTTGTATCATTGGGTGCTTAATTAAGTACCATATAAGGTTTCATAATTTGGGGAAATTATATATTGTGGACGCATTTCGGAATACGAAGAGAAATTATTTATATGGGGATAGAACAATCGGTTTGGGTGAATGCCACAGAAAACGCAAGTTCTTTCGGGTAAAATCAATAAATACCCAAAGAGAGTTTACTAAGGACGTGAACGTAACAATATTAGGTAAGTGTAGGCATGGTATTCTTGTAACATAGGAGATACAATCTTCATGAAATATTAATAATTGGTTAGTCCATCATTTGTAACGTCAGGAATTCAGCATCCATTTCCGTTCATTTTGTTCCAAGTGTAGGTTGAGTCTTGCCAGCCCCAACTTTGCAATATATAACGAAGGGGAGGAGGAATAAATGTCGGAATAACATCTCAGATAGCAATTCGATCACTTAAATAATGAGAAATATGGCAATTTATTTTCCATTTAGGTGCCGCCATTACTCATAGGGTAAATAGGTTAGTGGACATTCATGTTGCAAGTCTCATTGTTACACCAATCTGTGATACACTCCTTAAATATAATACTGTAAGTAATCATGTGACTGTAAACCACGGGTAGCCTTAAACAAAAGCAACAGCTAATTGATCGTTGTAATACACTGGAAGAACTGGTAACAGATGTCCGATGTCAACTATCCTTCTGTCTTCATAAATCACTGACCTATCAGTGTTCCATCGGATCCTTGAATCAAACAACATCGCAATACATCATCGAAACGGACATGTGGGCAGGTGTTTTCTTGCTAGACATGAGAATATGGAACCCGCATAGATATTCAGAGATTACGCAAATATGTTAGGGCGAATGCAACGGTAATGATCTCGTTTCAAGGCCAAAGCCGTAAAGGACATGAGTAATTCAAAATCAATTTGTATATATGGACCTGCCGTCAGAACAGGATCTGTGATTTTATCTTCGTTGCAGTTCCTGCCTTTATTGGTGCCTTACTTGCTGCTCTTGACATCAGCTGGTTGTGTGGAATGGTGACGTATGGTGTGATATATGAACTAGGAAAAAATGCTGAATACTGATGCATTCAATGCACAATAACATGTTTAGTTTCTCTGGCGTAATCAACAGTTACTGCGCTATCCAGCTATGTAATAATTATGTAAACCTAGTCACATAGCAAATGTTATAAATGTTTCAAAATCATGAAAACTCTGCTTTATCACTACACCCGCAGCTAACCATGGCGTTGCTCTGTTATATTAACGCTCAAACATAACAACGGATTGGTTTTTGGATGCTTCAGTCGGCCATAATTCCAGGATAATGCTATATTGAATTTTAATATTGTATGACGGCACGGCAATGCTGACCCTTCAACATTCTGTAGTAGCTCATCATGCATGACAGAAAGTAATCAGATTATTTGTGAAAGCTTCTTAAGTCCATTCAATAAATCATTTTGGTTAGTCAACGTATTGAAGACAATGTGGGCTCGCGGATGCTGATAATGCACCTGAGTACAGCCAAATTGATTTCTTTCAATAATATACCATTGTTGGCGCATTAGCCATGTGCTTCAGATGCATCACACGATACAAGTAACCACAGAAACATTGAAAGGTTAAGTAGAGGGAACTTCAAAGCATCGTCTCAAATAGGGGTGACACCTTCAAGTTAACATAAAACCAAACAAAGTCAAATTTATCCTGCCATTATTTAAAAACAACTTCAAGCAACGCTGTTATGCAAGTGAAAGTGAAAATATGTATAGATATATGACTGTTAAAGATTTCCAAACCACGATACATTGACAGTAAGAATATAATGTGGTGTTTACCAATGGCAAAGTGTCAATGTAGCCGTATGTGTTCAACGTAAAATCACATACTGACTGCATTGGAACAAATCCAAAAGGAGCTTGTGAATAAATTCTTATTGCATTCATATCATCTAAGGTTTTTGTAGTTGATTTATGACTATGAATTGGTGTGTTGAGAAAATGCAATGATGGTCCAGCAGACTTGGCGTGACGATGGTCACGACAGATATCATTTAAGGTCAATATTTCCGATCATGCTGGTATTGTTTGCAACTTGCAACAACAACATAATAAGTCAAGTTCAATGTCGTTTGAACGCAATGTAGAGCTAGGAATGCGGTAATTTGTTGTGCCCTGACAACTCAACACAAAGGTGTTTTAACGGTCACATATTGTAATGACTGATTCACAATTACTTTTATCGCACCATTTTATTTTACTTGATTCTGGCGAGAAGAGAGCACTGGCAATCTACCTCTTTGCATTGATGAATACCTACCTGTTCATCTGATTTTCCGTCGTCTCGTCTCTATTTCTGGTGGTGGTTTTATGAGCCCTCGATTCCCCTTCAAGCACCTAACACCCCAGTTAATGGTCACTCGCTGGTTATTCGATAAATCACTTCAATGGAAAATGTACTCAAGCCAGTGAACGTGCTAGAAATGCCGTTTTTCATGAGAGACTTAAACACTAAAGCCACAATCACTATCGGCGCTTAAACATTGGCGATCCTGGTGGCAATCAATTTGCATCACTCAGCAGAGGAAATCGGTTTGTGGTTGACGTGTCAAGCTCCGGAACAGAGATGCGTGAAAACTCGCTCTCGTAAACGAAGTCATTCAGATATACACATGAACAATGTCCGAAACGCAATTCGTATACGCCAATGGAACTACCTCCTCTACAAAGAATGCGTAGGCGGACGTAGAGGACGACGCCTGGCGCAGGTCATATCCTCAGGTATGGATCAGGACGAGGCCACGCCTATGAAATCATAAGAATACAAGACGGTCTGCGTCATTGCATTTCAGAGAAGTCAATACGTTTATATCCTTAAGGCCACCAACGTCACCGATACATCAAAGCAATGTCATAAATCCATGCTACTTACGCACATAATCGCAAACCAGGACATCTCATAAGCACCACGATAGTGGCGCTTGTGATTTATTCCTGCATATTATTGTAGACATATTAGAGTTATTAATTACCACAATATAGCTGATTGTAGTACAGTAGTATCAACATAGCCAAACTCTCAATAGCATTGAGGACAGTGTATTTAAACTAATGTGGGTTTGGCACAACCGGCATCCTTTGCACGCCGTTAAATGCTTGGGTTTACACCTGGTTTGACATACAACCTATTATTATCGACCGCAAGAGTCAGTATAGCGTTGTGATCAATAAATACAGTCGATAATATTGTGGTGATACACGTCACAGAGTTCGCTGTTCAAAGTATTACCGCAGTCATTGTCATTATGTGTGTGTGTGTGTGTGTGTGTGTGTGTGTGTGTGTGTGTGTGTGTGTGTGTGTGTGTGTGTGTGTGTGTGTGTGTGTGTGTGCGTGTATGTGTGTATGTGTGTGTGTGTGTATATGTGTGTGTGAATGTATGTGTGTGTGCATATCAGTTCACCCAACGTATATAGTTGTCGTGTATTCAAGCAACGATCACTGCCATACCCATATAAACATCGGTTGTAGTTTCCGAAAAAAATTCATCATGTCTAGGAGCCTTTGTTAGTTGCGATCAGTAGTTGTGTTACATTCACGAATAACCATTGCATTACATGAGGTGATTTGATATAACAAAATCAGCTTATGAGGATATATAAATTGGTGGAATGGTGAATGTTCAAGATGTCATTCCATGCACGTCTGCCAAGTACGTTTGGACCGTGGGCGTACATCCAGTGTTCCATTGTTTGGCCTCACTTTGGCCACGCTAACACGATCACTCAGACTGTCACAATGAAGCCAAACTATGCTTGTTAATATGTATGATATGCTTACTCCGCTTTCAAACCAGCAGTATAGAGCCAGCTAAATATGTTAGATGATGATATATTGCGATAATAGAGATGGTTTGAGACAAGGTATTTTAACATTGCCAATTGCGGGGATAGACTCATGCTTAGCAATGTCAAATAATTCTAATGATACCAGCGTATCATCATAGACATAACAGCGTGATAAATTTCGTATATACCATATTCATGACAGAAATGCTTAAGCACTTAAATCCATTAATCTATTAAATCTATTCATTAATCATTAATCTATCACATCTCAGTTTGAAGTTGATGAAAATATTACCATTCGGTACATTCACTTCAGTAAACAAATTTTAAAAATTATTTTGTTATATGCGTCACTGCAATGTTTGTATTCATTAATACAAGAATATCCGAGAAATAAATGCAGTATTGAGGATGCAAAGCGATATGAACGTACGTTTTATAAACATTTGTCACAATTTGAGCTTGTCTCTAGTTCTCTTTTTATTCAAGATGGCGCATCACTGCACGTGGAATTTGACTTGTGAAGAATAGTGACGAATAATTTGAGACAAATATGTTTGTTTTATTCCACTTTTAAACATCCTTTAACACTCCTTTTTGAATCATGCATTAAATACTTGGCAAAAGGTCAGTTCGTCATTAATTTAAATTGGAAGCACTTTGTTGCTGTACTATACATATCAAAGCGGCTAGTGCAATAAAAACGTGGGCGGTGCGGCGTCAGGCGCTAAATTATTCCCAAGTCTATCTTCTGGGCCGTGCCATACTCGATCCATCGCCACTGGCAAATATCCGATTAGAAACATTTAGCGGTGCGTTCGCTGTTTAAATGCGATAGACTAATTCATTCTGTTGTGAATGGAGTACATGTTGTCATCTGTAATGAGGGTTGGTTTCATTGAACTGTTGATTTGATGTAGCCCACGAGTACACATTTAGCATCGCACCAGAATGCACAACAAATGAACAGAAAACATAATTTTGTATCAGTGTATGACTTTTGCACTAACCTTATATCCCAACACAACCTGATAATCAATATGCAAATGAGGGTTTATTTGTACATCCATATGCAGACCAAGCTTTTTATATTTATGTGACTGATTTGGGGTTGGTTTTCCGAGTTAAATTAACGATTTAGACCATACTCTTGCTGTCTATGATATGGAACCAACCCGTGCAGGATCACTGCCAAATTGTCCCTACATTATTGTCATAAGCCCTTCTGCCATATGTCCTCAGTCACTATCCTACTGTCGCATGCCCACTATGGTCACTGTCATTACTCTACTGTCACATGAACACTATGGTCACTGTCACATGCCCACTATGGTCACTGTCATTACTCTACTGTCACATGCCCACTATGGTCACTGTCATTACTCTACTGTCACATTCCTTTTGTCACTACCTGACTGTCAAGTAGCCATTGGCACAACTCCACTCTCATCATATGTTCACTGTCATAAACCTTTGGTTATATGGCCAGTATCACAAACCTAATCATGTATACTCTTCGTCACACACTGTGATATACGACAACAACGAATGACTTTTCGGACGGACAAGCTGAACAACGGCATATGCCACGTTCTGATGCCTTGGTTCCGTAACAGATATCCTCAGTTGATATGGTATGTTGGCCGTTGGATATGTTCGTACCATATGACAGATTGTAAATTCTGCATGTAAATCTTAGGATGAAATACGCATTACCATGTAAATAAATCATTTAAAGCGAAAGCGTGTCCGGGCTATTCAGATGGCTGCTTGCACATTCATTTTTTCTCTGGCCTGGGGAGTTGACCAATCTACATATTTTGCTTTGCGTGGGCCAAAATCCATATATATAAATTTATACATATACGTATCTATGTACATATATATATATATATATATATATAGATATTACATATATATTAGATATACATATATATATACATATATATAAATGTATAGAGAGATATACATCTATATATATATAGAGAGATATATATTTATATATATATATATATATATATATATATATATATATATATATATATATATATATATATATATATATATATATATATACGCTTTAAAACAAAAGTAGCAGCTAATTGATCGTTGTAATACACTGGAAGAACTGGTAACAGATGTCTGATGTCAACTATCCTTCTGTCTTCATAAATCACTGACCTATCAGTGTTCCATCGGATCCTTGAATCAGACAACATCGCAAAACATCATCGAAACGGACATGTGGGCAGGTGTTTTCTTGCGTATTCTAGACATGAGAATATGGAACCCGCATAGATATTCAGAGATTACGCAAATATGTTAGGGCGAATGCAACGGTAATGATCTCGTTTCAAGGCCAGAGCCGTAAAGGACATGAGTAATTCAAAATCAATATGTATATATGGACCTGCCGTCAGAACAGGATCTGTGATTTTATCTTCGTTGCAGTTTCTGACTTTATTGGTGCCTTACTTGCTGCACTTGACATCAGCTGGTTGTGTGGAATGGTGACGTATAGTGTGATATATGAACTAGGAAAAAATGCTGAATACTGATGCATTCAATGCACAATAACATGTTTAGTTTCTCTGGCGTAATCAACAGTTACTGCGCTATCCAGCTATGTAATAATTATGTAAACCTAGTCACATAGCAAATGAAAACATATCTTATGCATTGCACTCCCTCCAAATGTTATAAATTTTTAAAAATCATGACAACTCTGCTTTATCACTACACCCGCAGCTAACCATGGCGTTGCTGTGTTATATTAACGCTCAAACATAGCAACGCATTGGTTTTTGGATGCTTCAGTCGGCCATAATTCCAGGATAATGCTATATTGAATTTTAATATATGTATGACGGCACGGCAATGCTGACCCTTCAACATTCTCTAGTAGCTCATCATGCATGACAGAAAGTAATCAGGTTATTTGTGAAAGCTTCTTAAGTCCTTTCAATAAATCATTTTGGTTAGTCAACGTATTGAAGACAATGTGGGCTCGCGGATGCTGATAATGCACCTGAGTACAGCCAAATTGATTTCTTTCAATAATATACCATTGTTGGCGCATTAGCCATGTGCTTCAGATGCATCACACGATACAAGTAGCCACAGAAACATTGAAAGGTTAAGTAGAGGGAACTTCAAAGCATCGTCTCAAATAGGGGTGACACCTTCAAGTTAACATAAAACCAAACAAAGTCAAATTTATCCTGCCATTATTTAAAAACAACTTCAAGCAACGCTGTTATGCAAGTGAAAGTGAAAATATGTATAGATATATGACTGCTAAAGATTTCCAAACCACGATACATTGACAGTAAGAATATAATGTGGTGTTTACCAATGGCAAAGTGTCGATGTAGCCGTATGTGTTCAACGTAAAATCACATACTGACTGCATTGGAACAAATCCAAAAGGAGCTTGTGAATAAATTCTTATTGCATTCATATCATCTAAGGTTTTTTTAGTTGATTTATGACTATGAATGGGTGTGTTGAGAAAATGCAATGATGGTCCAGCAGACTTGGCGTGACGATGGTCACGACAGATATCATTTAAGGTCAATATTTCCGATCATGCTGGTATTGTTGGCAACTTGCAACAACAACATAAGTCAAGTTCAATGTCGTTTGAACGCAATGTAGAGCTAGGGATGCGGTAACTTGTTGCGCCCTGACAACTCAACACAAAGGTGTTTTAACGGTCACATATTGTAATGACTGATTCACAATTACTTTTATCGCACCATTTTATTTTTCTTGATTCGGGCGAGAGGAGAGCACTGGCAATCTACCTCTTTGCATTGATGAATACCTGTTCATCTGATTTTCCGTCGTCTCGTCTCTATTTCTGGTGGTGGTTTTATGAGCCCTCGATTCCCCTTCAAGCACCTAACACCCCAGTTAATGGTCACTCGCTGGTTATTCGATAAATCACTTCAATGGAAAATGTACACAAGCCAGTGAACGTGCTAGAAATGCCGTTTTTCATGCGAGACTTAAACACTAAAGCCACAATCACTATCGGCGCTTAAACATTGGCGATCCTCGTGGCAATCAATTTGCATCACTCAGCTGAGGAAATCGGTTTGTGGTTGACGTGTCAAGCTCCGGAACAGAGATGCGTGAAAACTCGCTCTCGTAAACGAAGTCATTCAGATATACACATGAACAATGTCCGAAAAGCAATTCGTATACGCCAATGGAACTACCTCCTCTACAAGGAATGCGTAGGCGGACGTAGAGGACGACGCCTGGCGCAGGTCATATCCTCAGGTATGGATCAGGACGAGGCCACGTCTATGAAATCATAAGAATACAAGACGGTCTGCGTCATAGCATTTCAGAGAAGTCAATACGTTTATATCCTTAAGGCCACGAACGTCACCGATACATCAAAGCAATGTCATAAATCCATGCTACTTACGCACATAATCGCAAACCAGGACATTTCATAAGCACCACGATAGTGGCGCTTGTGATTTATTCCAGCATAATATTGTAGACATATTAGAGTTATTAATTACCACAATATAGCTGATTGTAGTACAGTAGTATCAACATAGCCAAACTCTCAATAGCATTGAGGACAGTGTATTTAAACTAATGTGCGTTTGGCAAAACCGGCATCCTTTGCACGCCGTTAAATGCTTGGGTTTACACCTGGTTTGACATACAACCTATTATTATCGACCCCAAGAGTCAGTATAGCGTTGTGATCAATAATTACAGTCGATAATATTGTGGTGATACACGTCACAGAGTTCGCTGTTCAAAGTATTACCGCGGTCATTGTCATTATGTGTGTGTGTATGTGTGTGTGTGTGTGTGTGTGTGTGTGTGTGTGTGTGTGTGTGTGTGTGTGTGTGTGTGTGTGTGTGTGTGTGTGTGTGTGTGTGTGTGTATGTGAATGTATGTGTGTGTGTGCATATCAGTTCACCCAACGTATATAGTGTATTTAAGCATTGATCACTGCCATACCCATATAAACATCGGTAGTAGTGTCCGAAAAAAAAATCATCATGTTTAAGAGCCTTTGTTAGTTGCGATCAGTAGTTGTGTTACATTCACGAATAACCATTGCATTACATGAGGTGATTTGATATAACAAAATCAGCTTATGAGGATACATAAATTGGTGGAATGGTGAATGTACAAGGTGTCATTCCATGCACGTCTGCCAAGTACGTTTGGACCGTGGGCGTACATCCAGTGTTCCATTGTTTGGCCACACGTTGGCCACGCTAACACGATCACTCAGACTGTCACAATGAAGCCAAACTATGCTTGTTAATATCTATGATATGCTTACTCCGCTTTAAAGCCAGCAGTATTGAGCCAGCTAAATATGTTAGATGATGATATATTGCGATGATAGAGATGGTTTGAAACAAGGTATTTTAACATTGCCAATTGTGGGGATAGACTTATGCTTAGCAATGTCAAATAATTCTAATGATACCAGCGTATCATCATAGACATAACAGCGTGATAAATTTCGTATATACCATATTCATGACAGAAATACTTAAGCACTTAAATCCATTAATTTATTAAATCTATTCATTCATCATTAATCTATCACATCTCAGTTTGAAGTTGATGAAAATATTACCATTCGGTAGATTCACTTCAGTAAACAAATTTTAAAAATTATTTAGTTATATGCGTCACTGCAATGTTTGTATTCATTAATACAAGAATATCCGAGAAATAAATGCAGTATTGAGGATGCAAAGCGATATGAACGTACGTTTTATAATCATTTGTCACAATTTGAGCTTGTCTCTAGCTCTCTTTTTATTCAAGATGGCGCATCACTGCACGTGGAATTTGACTTGTGAAGAATAGTGACGTATAATTTGAGACAAATATGTTTGTTATATTCCACTTTTAAACATCCTTTAACACTCCTTTTTGAATCATGCATTAAATACTTGGGAAAAAGTCAGTTCGTCATTAATTTAAATTGGAAGCACTTTGTTGCTGTACTATACATATCAAAGCGGCTAGTGCAATAAAAACGTGGGCGGTGCGGCGTCAGGCGCTAAATTATTCCCAAGCCTATCTTCTGGGCGTGCCATACTCGATCCATCGCCACTGGCAAATATCCGGTTAGAAACATTTAGCGGTGCGTTCGCTGTTTAAATGCGATAGACTAATTCATTCTGTTGTGAATGGAGTACATGTTGTCATCTGTAATGAGGGATGGTTTCATTGAACTGTTGATTTGATGTAGCCCACGAGTACACATTTAGCATCGCACCAGAATGCACAACAAATGAACAGAAAACATAATTTTGTATCAGTGTATGACTTTTGCACTAACCTTATATCCCAACACAACCTGATAATCAATATGCAAATGAGGGTTTATTTGTACATGAATATGCAGACCAAGCTTTTTATATTAATGTGACTGATTTGGGGTTGGTTTTCCGAGTTAAATTAACGATTAAGACCATACTCTTGCTTTCCACGATATGGAACTAACTCGTGCAGGATCACTGCCCTATTGTCCCTACATTATTGTCATAAGCCCTTCTGCGATATGTCCTCACTCACTACCCTACTGTCTCATGCCCACTATGGTCACTGTCATTACTCTACTGTCGCATGAACACTATGGTCACTGTCATTACTGTACTGTCACATGCCCACTATGGTCACTGTCATTACTCTACTGTCACATTCCTTCTGCCACTACCTGACTGTCAAGTAGCCATTGGCACAACTCCACTCTCATCATATGTTCACTGTCATAAACCTTTGGTTATATGGCCAGTATCACAACCCTAATCATGTATACTCTTCGTCACACACTGTGATATACGACAACAACGAATGACTTTTCGGACGGACAAGCTGAGCAACGGCATATGCCACGTTCTGATGCCTTGGTTCCGTAAGAGATATCCTCAGTTGATATGGTATGTTGGCCGTTGGATAGGTTCGTACCATATGACAGATTGTAAATTCTGCATGTAACTCTTAGGATGAAATACGCATTACCATGTAAATCAATCATTTAAAGCGAAAGCGTGTCCCGGCTATCCAGATGGCGGCTTGTACATTCATTTTTTCTCTGGCCTGGGGACCAATCTACATATTTTGCTTTGCGTGGGCCAAAATCCATATATATATTTATACATATACGTATCTATGTACATATATATATATATATATATATATATATATATATATATATATATATATATATATATATATATATATATATATATATATATATATATATATATATATATATATATATATATATATATATATATATATATATATATATCTATATATTACAACTACATGCCTCTCAGGTAGCATTATTTCCGCAGGGTATCACTGCATTACATCAATGAACAAGCCTGTTCTTCAAGATAATTTGCATTTTCATTACTGTTCACCATTTAATACATGGTCAACTTTCAAAAGTCATTTTTATGGTATATGTTTAATAAAATAGAATGTGGACACTGCTATTTATGTACAACTAGCTTGTGATGAAGATATTTATTACTGATGGCCCATAAGTACAACACTTTCCTTGGACATTTAAAATGTGGAGCAAATAGTGAAGGTTCAGATATGAAGAAAACACATTTGCAACTGTTATTAAATCACAATACTTTACATTACATAATCACTTATTAAAAATCACAATGTCGCATTTATGTATAAGTATATATACCAATGTATAGTGCTTCATTGTAATCTCTATCTATATACGGTTGTGACATCAAGGCAGCTTGACATGAAATAGAAATTTAGATAAATATTCAACAATATAAATAACTGTTTATATACTGAAGACAGTAAAACACAAAAAGCACTGTTGTTTCAATTAGCAATAACATGTCACTTCTAAATAACGAAGAAGCCAACAGGTTGATATAATTGATATTATACAGTGTACACGTAGTTGAACTTGTCTGTGATGAGTGATAGTCACAAATTAGCACCAGTCAGCATTCATACAAATACCAGTGAATAAATTGAGAAATACAATGGTGGATTTATGTACAACTACCTCTCAGCAACCAAGTATTTTGTAAGTCACATATCAATAAGCCGCCCTTAAACCAACTAGTTGTACAACCCATCAGTGTATTACTAGCAGTTAGGTACATTTAAAATACAAACAACAAATTCTCATAGAATATAAAAGTGTTACTTCTAAATATGAGAGATCAATACATCTGATAAAATACTTGTAAGGATTTACAAAATAATTACAGTTCAAACATGCCCATGAAAACAGTGCATTTCATCTGAAGAGAGAGAGGAAAAGAAGATTTGGTAAGAAAACTACATTGAGAAGACATGGTAATGGGGATATCACTCACAATGAAACCTCAGCTCTCTTTACCCAGATTTCATTAGGCAGAGAGCTTCTCCGAGCTGAGCAGTGATCAGGACCAGAATGGTTCAATAACTTTGTGGTCACTGCCTCTTGGTCATTGTAATTATTATTGACAGTGACTTTGGGAAGTTCTGCATGTAAACTAACAACAGTGTCATTAGCAAAGCTGACTTCAGTATCCACCGAGTCAATGGTTGTCTGTCTAGGGGAAGGGACGCGGTAGCCACGCGGCCTATGATGATGGTGATGATGATGGTGGTGGTGGGAGTAGAAATGTCCATTGTGGTCTGCTAGCGGTTCCAGCTCATGTGTTTCACTGCTTGTACCAATATTCGTACCGGAGGTAGATACGGTAGATTCGGACATTGTATACACCGTTTTATCAACACGACCGTGAGGTGAACTGCTACGGCAATTACAGGTCGGCCACCGGAACTGCCCAAATCCACCCTGCGGTCCAGCAACTCGTAAGAGTGACTGGAAAAACAGGGTGGAGTATGTCCAGCTTATGGGCATGACAAGCATCAGGAATATAGCCAGCTGTCGATATACAAGTACTGTTGATGGTAACATAATGGCGCCCGCTACGAACGTCGTGAAACAAGCCATCGATACAGGACTGGACATCCGGGCTGTGGCGCAGATCACGCGCTTCTCGCGGTCGAGATCTGGCGATAGTCTATATGCCATTCCATAATGCAAAGAGAAATCGACGGAGAGACCAACGGCAACTGAAATAGTGACGGATTCGAGAATGTTGAGCTCCCATCCTAAGATTACGAGAGAAGCCACTGTAACAAATATGGCCGCTGCTATGCTAATCATGGCGTAGAACGTTATTAAAACATTGAGCGTGGTGAGAAACGCAACAAGCGTGGCGATAGCAAGGGACACGCCTATTGCGATCGGAGTTCCGTGAGCAATGCTTTCCTGCAAGTCAAAAAAATTTAGGTAACTGACAAACCAGCCTCTGCGCATGCCCGGTGGCGCAGACGCTAACTGTTTTTTCACAAAACTATTCATGGTGGAATAGAAATGCTGCATGTCAGTGTAGCTGAATGAGAAGGGCATGTTAGCGTTGAACTCAACAATCAGGGCCACCAGTTGTTGAGTGTCTTTCGAATAACGCAGACCAGCGTTTTGAAATCCAGGGTAGAGATGCGAGGATTGTTCAAGTAAAGGAAGATATACATTGATACATTTCCTAAACACTGGTTCTGGGAATGGAAATTCGCCGGCGTTTCTGCAACATTCTAACCTTTCTCCATTCGCCCCTTCACATCCGCGTTCCATAAACAAACGGAAATGTTCTATGAAGCAATTGCTAAGCTGTAATCCAGACTGGTGTTGGTAATATGCACTTTTTCGAAACTCGCGACAGAATCGGACGAGCCACATTTGAGCTTCGGGCGTAGCGACATTAAAGTCTTTAGAAAAGACAATGTCGCCTTCATCGTACGGATCTAGATGGTTGCCCGTATCAGACGCCTCGACGCCCCAAACCACCGAGAGGGGCATCGTTGCTACATGCTCCCCGGCCGCCTTCTCGAACCAGAACGAATCTTTGATTTTGAAGTCATATACTTCGAACGGATGACTTTGAGCAAACATTTGGAAATCATTTGAGGATGGCAGTTGCAGCTTGGGATAATAGAACACGATGATCAAAGCGGCTACAGCTAACAGGCCAAACACAGACAACCACACGTAACGCAGTTTGATTACAAACCACGGGAGAAACTTCTCAAAAAATATCCGTGACCATTCGGCAAAAGTGGTGTAGATTTTGTAGGGGATGTTACACAGATAGTAAGCACAGCCAGACTTAGTGGTGTAGAAGTCGGGACTGTAGCACATACAGCAGTCTGAACACCATTTCTCGTGGATGACAATAACACCTGGAATCCAGGTGACCATGATAAGAAAATTGATCACCACAGCTGTGCCTGCAAATAGTGCGAAACAACTGAGCGCAGGAATGTCACTTAAGTAGTTGGCGTAGAAAGCCGCGGCAGTTGTGAGACTTGTGACGAACATTGAAAGCGAAGCATGGCGTAGTGTATCTGATACGAGTTTCTCTAAAGTCCCCGCATTTTTCTCATGTTTGGCCGTCCGCCAAACTTTGCAGTATATAAAAACATCATCCGCGCCAATTCCAATGAGGATGACGATGGTCATTAAATTCATGAAGGGAAATAAGGGAATCTCAAAGACGAGGGTGTAGAGGAAATATGTGATTTCCAAAGTGAGGAAGAGGGATATTACGGTCATGATGGTGATGAAGAGAGAGGCTGTATAGACCCACATACAGATAAATATAGCCACCAACGCTACGACGGACCATAGTGTATCTCGACGTAAATACTTATCGAACAATATATGCTTGAGTCCGAATTGGGTCGCCACGACCTCTACGTTTTCATCCTGCAAAAGCGCCCCTGTGATGCTTCGTACAAACCCTCCATGCCTAAGCCGGCCGCTATAGGGAGGTAAGTCATAGCAAAGGTCACGTTGGTGTTCAACTCCCGCAACTCCTGTTTCATATAGCGGATATCGAGAATATAATGTAGTATATGATACACGGCATTCTTGTTCGTGCATCTTTTGGGAACTTTGGGACATCTCGTTTCGGATTCTGTTAAATAATCTTGGTGACAGTCGGACAGGAGTTGTTGATTGCGGTAAAACTTGGAGCAGTCTTCCAGGAGATGCCGCGTCCTCTCCACATCAGTTATTGTGATGCTGGAACAACTGGATCTGTTGCTGAGCATGGCAATGTAGTTGCCTAGCGACCAGCTGCGACAGCAATGACGGTTATGTTGCGAGATGTGGACACAGGACGATGCAAACTCAGGCAGAGCACGGATATGTCGTTCCTCAAGGTCACACATGGATTTCAAGTTGTCCAGGGTGAAGAGATTGGACCTATCTTTGGCGCGGAACACGATTCGAGCATATTCCTTCACTGCACACAAAATCGTTTTAAATCAGTTTATTACAACAATATTATGTAGCCTTCTTAAGAAGTGTCTAACTATGAGGCGCCATAAGGACATAGTCGGCGCATCACGAAGTGACATAATAATGTAGTTACCTTACCATGAAGTGACATTATGATGCAGTTACCTCATCTTGAAGTGACCTAATGACGTAGTAACCTTACCATGAAATGACATAATGGCGTAGTAACCTTACCACGAAGTGACACAATGGCGTAGTTACCTTACCATGAAGTGACACAATGGCGTAGTAACCTTACCATGAAGTGACACAATGGCGTAGTAACCTTACCATGAAGTGACACAATGACGTAGTAACCTTACCATGAAGTGACACAATGGCGTAGTAACCTTACCATGAAGTGACACAATGGCGTGGTCACCTCACTATAAAGTGACATAATGACGTAGTAACCATGACATCACCATGAAGTGACATAATGACTAAATTACCTCATCATGGAAGTGACATAATCAAGATGTGATATGATGTGAAGATAATGAGACACTTCGTGACACTTCATAATGTCAATACTTAATATCGTTAGCACTTCGCGATGCGAGCATTTAGTATTGTAAGGTCACACCAGGAAACGTCAGCACTACATGATATATTCTCGACTACAGCACTACATGACGACAATTCACTACATTATGTCAATTCGCGGCGTCAGCACAGCACAACACTTCACTTCACAAGAACCAGATCGTTGTACTACAAAGATAAGAAACACCGAGATGACCACATTCACTTACTTGGGTCACCACAGAAGAATTCATGAGGCCCAGTATTATTTCTCATGACGTCATAATCACTCTTATAACCATCGTCGTCCTCGTCATCACCGTCGTCAGCGGAGGAAGTCTGGGGGAAATGATCTGTGTTTCGCTCTGAGAGTTGGGGTTGAATAATAGAAGGGGCACCGGGTCGATTGTTGACGGTCTTCTCCAGGAGCAAGGCGTGACTTCGCAGGCGGTTACTCAAATCAGTGCCCCTAGCCTCAAATCCCTGATTCATGGACACCACTCACATCATTATGGTTATTGTGAATGTTGAAACAACCAACAAAGAATACGAACTGGTGAATATATGGATCGATTTAGGTAACGAGGTCATGGTCCTTGATTGACGAAAACTACACACAGCATTAAGATCTCTTGAAATGGTAAATATATCGGCGGATGAATGAACGCATGGATACATCGATTCATATATTATAACATACATCCAATCATAACTACCTATCAGAAATAAACCCTCAAAATACTATTGTGCCACAAGAAGTTTATCTTAGTTTATCAAGTATAAATATCATAGATAAATACTGACTAGTTTCGGGTCGTGGAAGTCAGGGAAGTCAGCCAGGGTCATGACGACGACGAGGCAGGTGATGGCGAAGATGGAGACGACGACGAGGATGACGTAGGGGTAGTGAGCCAATACACGTGAGTAACTGTATCACACACAGGCAGTGAGCCAATACACGTGAGTAACTGAATCACACACAGGCAGTGAGCCAATACACGTGAGTAACTGTATCACACAGGTAGTGAGCCAATACACGTGAGTAACTGAACCACACACAGGCAGTGAGCCAATACACGTAACTGAATCACAAACAGGCAGTGAGCCAATACATGCGAGTAATTGAATAACACAGATAGTGAGCCAATACACGCGAGTAATTGAATAACACAGGTAGTGAGTAAATACACGCGAGTAATTGAATAACACAGGTAATGAGTAACTACACGCGAGTAATTGAATAACACAGGTAATGAGTAAATACACGCGAGTAACTGAAACACACGCAGGAAGTGAGCCAATACACGCGAGTAACTGAAGCACACATTCCCACTCACACACATACACACATTCTCAGACACGCACAGTAAGAGGGAAGGACAATGTACGCATTCCACATGATTATACAAATTTACAAGTAATGACCAAAACCAACGAGTGGATGCCCATCCCTTAGAAAGAAAGAAACCAAATACAATACAGACCAAGGGAATCCAAATTGAGAGTCCATGCAACGGTTAGTACGGTAACACGTACCACAAATGTCGCAGCTCCGTTTTGAACTGTCCAAACAACCCATAGTCAATAAAACCTTATGGTCGACCCCTCGCCGCATAGAGACTGAGTTACATCGCGGCACAGGGTTAAGAACATTTTTAAAAATCGATTGTCCATTCGATCAAAAACAGTTGGATGTGGCCGTATACGTCTCGGCTCCGTCACACCCCGAACCCCACCCAGCCAATCAAGCGGACACTCATGCATATTCATAAATCATCAAGATGGCCCAGTTCGAGATCACATGCCCGTGACTTCTTGTTGAAAGGTGCAATATTAGAGCTCATTACACGTTAGAAAGAAATACGGTTAAAAGAAGCCGATTTTGACGTGAAAATCATGTCATGATTGGGTTGTTTAATGGACAGATGCCATGAGCTTGATAACATGAATAAGTCATCAGATTAAGCAGCTGGATTCGATGATAATTAAACCTCCCACACAGCGACAAGAAGACAATGTGCAAGTTACAAGGAACTGGTTGGCACGTCTTGAAACAGGACTTATGTACACAGACCCACGTGCACGCCTTTATATATATATATATATATATATATATATATATATATATATATATATATATATATATATATATATATATATATAGATATATATATATATATATATATAGATATATATATATATATATATACATATATATATATATATATACCATATATATATATATATATATATATATATATATATATATATATATATATATATATATATATATATATATATATATATATATGTATATATATATATATACATATACACGCATACACACACATATCTATATATATATATATTATATATTCAAATTGTGTAATCAGACCGAGCCCACTGAAACACGCACTGCCGCTTACCCGAGATGAAAATAAGGCAAGAAAAATGTAATAAGGAATAAAGGGCCGCCGGACATCGTGGGTTGCGACTGGTCGTGGGTGTTTAATCACCACACCTGTCCCCGCTCACCTGGCTGGAGACGTGAGATGGCGGGCACACAGCCAGACTGACGGAGTAATCATTACTGATGCTGTTGCTGCTGTTCATGATGATAATAATCGGGGTTTGGGCGATAAAATAATGATGCTGATTATGATGACGATGTTGATGAAGTAGTTGGTGGTGTGATGACGAAGGGGGTGATGGTGATGCTGTTCATGTTCAATACGGAACTGACACGTTCGTTTTCAGTCTACAAATGGTAATCATGGAGTGCCATTCACAAACCGTGAGTCATCATCTGAAGTGAAGTTGGTCAAAATTAAGTCAGAAACACCGTACAATGGTCATTATAAAATCATGAACACCGTAGATTGGTCATCCTTAAGTCATGAACACCGTACATTGGTCATTATTAAGTCATGAACACCGTAGATTGGTCATACATAAGTCAGGAACACCGTAGAATGGTCATTATTAAGTCCTGAACACCGTAGAATGGTCATACTTAAGTCAGGAACACCGTACATTGGTCATTATTAAGTCCTGAACACTATGTATTGGTCATAATTATGTCAGCAACACCATATAGAGGTCACAATAAAGCTGACGTAATAGTACATTGTTCATGATCTAAGCTAGATAACAAACATGTATCATGTCTGATTCATTGTTATCTAGATTTTATCATAGCCAATATCTAGTTAACAATGAATCAGACATGATACATGTTTGAATATCTTTGTTACGGTAACTTTCCATTGATGTTCAATCGCCATAACTGCACTAGATGTATCCCCGTTAATCCGGTTCCTATCCATTTTGACCAGCATAATGTAGGTTCGACTCGCAAGCAGCCCCACATTCTGACCTCATAACAGATAATCATGATTTGTCTGTTTACGTTTGGAACAACTCAGAAATAACGAGATATTCTCGGAACCGGGCTTCGTTGATGAGACATAAACGTTCTCGGTGGCGATTCGCCAGTGCTGAGAGAAAAAACCAGCGTGAGGGTATTTATACTCGGGATGCACTAATAGGCCAATACTTCGATGATTTTGGGTGTATACTATTGAGGACAGGAGTGCGTCCTCCTCGTGAATCTCTAAATGGAAGCTTTTTGTTGAGAAATATATGACCTTATTATGTTCTGCGGTGTGTTTCGTGTGACATGAAAAGGGATGTGATCAGGGAATCACAAAAGCGTGTATTTCATATATATATATATATATATATATATATATATATGAATATATATATGAGAGATATATATATATAGATGCATATATGAGGGAAATATATACTCTCTGTCTATATCTCTATCTATGGATCTCTCTGAATCTCTCTATCTGATAGGGGTGAAACTGGGTTTAATAAACAAATCAATTGACACGTTTTGATGGAACTGACGTCACGTTGCACACACACACACGCACGCATACACACACACACACATTTACCGAGCAACAGTGCCGACCACTCTTTTAATTCTCCATCTTACTCACTCCTCCGGTTACTTACACACTCAAGTCTTCACTAACCCAATCGCTTACTTCTTTACTCACTCGGTCGCCCAATTCTTTACTCACCAACTTGGTTGCTCACTTTTTTATTCATCGGTCACTCACTAACACTAACTCTACCTCTAAATTCACTCACTCATTCACTCACTTATATTACCAATTCCTCTACCTCCCTTCTAGACTTTTTCTAACCCACCCGCAGACATACACCTGAGCAAAAAGCTCGCCTCGATTTCTCTTCACCAACCGCTCCAGAAATACGCGGAACGAACACAACTGACAACGCATTATCACAACCCACCCTTCTGCAATTACCAACACAACCAACGCACTCTGGTACCTACTCCCACACACGAACACACACACACTCAATTAGTGCTGGCCTGATGAAGTTGGAAAGGTCAGGCGTATCCATTAGCGGTCACAGTCAAACACTGGTTTACATGCCGAATTGACCTCCGGGCTTTAGTTCTTGAGAAACATACAGCGTGAGCTTGTGATCTTATGGTGTCGTGGATAATTTACATTATGTTGATGTCTGGTATATATTTGAACACAAGAAACACAAATAAAGCCCTATCTTATGCACCTAGCTACTTTCATCCTATCGTGTATAGGTCAATTATGGCCTAATATTATAATCAGCAAAATGCACTGTGTGTATATCATAGCATATCTATATGTTCCATATGATGGCTTGTTTCTTATATATATGGATAATTTACATTATGTTAATGGCCCTTACACACAAGAAAGCAAAATAAAGCCCTATGTTCAGTCAACTTTAGCGAATATCTTGATAGCCAAAATATCAAAACAACTGCCTTGGTATTACTGTAATTCCATGTACGGCATCCATTAAAGGGGGTGAACACTTTATGGCATCAGTATTTGTCATAATCTCGATATTATCAAGTAAGCGAAACGCATTAAAGATCATTGGTTATTGTTTTGCAGAATCAATTTGTGGAGCCATGTTCTGCTATTGACAACTATAAGAAATATCGACCACTCAAACCTGCACGGCCGGAGGGGCTTTCACAAATAATACTGGGTTGATAAATCTATGAAGCAAAACACTAAACGACGCCTTGACTTCAATCTTGAACGTCATTATTGGCATATCAACGTCACAAATGGCACAAAAAGCGTCTACAATAGCCATTGATCGTCGGCACATGAAAGTAACTTAGTGCACATGAACGTCAATGGTGGCACATGAACGTCACAAATAGTCTAAAACGGCCATTTATCGTCGGCCATGAACGTCACTTGGTGCATAGAACTTCAATCGTGACACATGAACGCCACAAATGGCACATAAGCGTCTTCAATGGCCATTTATCGTCGGCACAAGTAAGTCAATTAGTGCATAGAACGTCAATCGTGACAGTTAACGTCACAAATGGCACATAAGCGTCTTCAATGGTCATTTATCGTCGGCACATGAACGTCACTCGTGACACATGAACGTCAATAATGGCATATGAACCTTACACGTGACACATGTACGTCAATAATGACAGACGGACGCCATTAATGGTATACGAGCGTCATTATTGGCACATGAAATCATCCCATCTAATCTCACGTCATCCCTTCCAACACACATACACGTCCCTTTAAATAATTCACTTGCAGACGCAGTGGAGAATTCACAGCAAAGAAAATATAGTTGCACTTGCCTCATTAATCTCTCTTGAATGAGATAAAATCGGATATGGTCGTGACGGAGTAATGGCTTTCTGGGAAACGTCGAATAGACTTGGTGTCAATACGACAATAGGGTTTGGAAATAACGACGCAACATCGAAAGAGATACGAGGTCTTGGACTCATAGTATATGTGTACACACTCCCTACTTAATCAGAAAGCTCTTCTTAGAAACAATCGATACTCGCTGCCTCACCTCATGTTGTGACTGGTGCTGCTCCCTGTTGTGAGATGTCCGCTAACCACGTGATAAAAACACCTGCAGAGACAATGGAACGCATCACTCTTCGTCAACGAGAATCACACATAATAGTTAAACAAAATCGATTGTGGTGTGTAATATCTTGTAATTTCACAGATTTATGCGGCAGAAACAACTAATATTCACCGGTTTCGTAAAGGTTAAGTAGATGCTTGGGCTTGACATAACGAGATAGCTCACCCCAGATCACCGGCTCGTTTGACTAATGGTTGTATTTTGCTGCAGAACACACAGGCAATAACATGGTAAGCACGTGTCAATTACAGCGCATAAATCCGTATGAAGCCGTTTTAAGCATTCCATCACCTTATACACAGTAACGAAAGCAAAGAAACAGAGACACACATATACCCAAACACACACACACACATTATGTATGTCTGTCTGTCTGTCTGTCTGTCTGTCTGTCTGTCTGTATGTATGTATGTCTGTCTGTATGTATGTCTGTATGTCTGTATGTATATGTCTGTATGTATGTATGTATGTATGTATGTATGTATGTATGTATGTCTGTCTGTGTATGTATGCTGTGCGTGTGCGTGCGTGCGTGCTGTATGTATGTCTGTCTGTGTATGTATGTATGTATGTATGTATGTGTATGTATGTATGTATGTACGTACGTACGTATGTATGTATGTCTGTATGTATGTATGCATGCAATGCATGTATGTATATATATGTGTGTCTGTGTATATATGTATGTATATGTATATATATATATATATATGTATGTATATATATATATATGTATGTATATATATATGTATATGTATATATATATATACATATATATACATATATATATATAAATATATACACATATATACACACATTCGCATGTGAATAAACATAAATATACATATGTGTATAAAACATAGTTATATATCATGAGTAACATTGACAAACAACCCTATTATAGCCACAAAATCAGACATATGGGACAAGACCGGATACACAGCATTTTGTGTCACTTCCGCCCCAGGCCATTCGTCCCCTTCCTGGGTCTATCATACCCATCCATATATACCACAAAAACAGAGCAGCTGCGTTTGAAAATGGATCTCAGGCGATTAATTTGTCAACAATACAGCGAGGCTGTCCCACTCCATCAAGCAGCTGGTACCAGCGATAACGTGGTGCATGGAGAACATAATAATATGTTACAAAAAGACTTCCACCCTGCAACCAATACACAAATACAATTACATGTCAATAAGGGGACTTAATGTCCTATGGATGATATGCCCTGTCCAACTGGTGACATAATCATTCCCATTAGATGACATGACCTCTTTTGTAGATGTCATAATCATTCCCATTAGATGACATGATCATTCTTGTAGATGTCATAATCATTCCAATTTGATGACATGACAACTTTTGTGGATGTCATAATCATTCCCATTAGATGACATGATCATTCTTGTAGATGTCATAATCATTCCCATTTGATGAAATGATCATTATTGTAGATGTCATAATCATTCCCATTTGATGACATGATCATTCTTGTAGATGTCATAATCATTCCCATTTGATGACATGATCATTTTGTAGATGTCATAATCATTCCCATTAGATGACATGATCATTCTTGTAGATGTCATAATCATTCCCATTTGATGACATGATCATTATTGTAGATGTCATAATCATTCCCATTAGATGATGTCATAATCATCTCTTGTAGAAGTCATAATCTTCCTCGTAGAAGATCTAATCTTTCATATACAGGGCATAATAATTCCTACGAATGATATAACCAACCTAGAGATGACTCAATCTTTCATAATAATGATCTTTCCTAAACACGAGGCCCTATGGTTTCCCGGACTTAAAGATGCAATCCGGCCTAATTCTATTTACATCCATACACAATAACATTAGGTTATAATCGCCCGGCATAAGTCACCCATGCACCATGACATTAGGGTATACACGCACGACATACGTCACCCATGCACCATGACATTATGGTATACACGCACGACATACGTCACCCATGCACCATGATATTAGGGTATACACGCACGACATACGTCACCCATGCACCATGACATTAGGGTATACACGCACGACATACGTCACCCATGCACCATGACATTAGGGTATACATGCACGCATGACAGATGTCATCCATTCACTACAACACAAAAATAGACCAACCGCAAACAATACATCGATATCCTAAATCAAATAACAATTTAATTAAACATTCCATGCAGCAGATCTCACAAACAGACCGACTAATGAAAACACCACTTCCTTGGCGTAGGTTCGAAGACACAAAACATTCCACACCATCCTTTGGACAAAGAAATTTCGTAACTCGTAGCGTCTGCACCAATGTTTGTCTTAATCTGCACAACGGCTTGTTGTTTTGTCCACAAGCCCATATAACAACACCAAGGAGTCGAGTATAAATATTGATGAAGAAACACATTCAACGATGGATGAAGTAGTGATTAAAGTCAACAATCAGTCGAACGAGTTCCTTTGGTTATATTGACATTCAGCCAAAAATTGCCACCAATGTGAATCAAACGCACGCATGCACGTACACTCGCACGCACGCACTCTCTCTCTCTCTCTCTCTCTCTCTCTCTCTCTCTCTCTCTCTCTCTCTCTCTCTCTCTCTCTCTCTCTCTCTCCACCCCGTCAACATCCTAACCTAACGTTTCTTGCTACTGGGCTAATTAAGCAGTGCTAAGACGACTTGTGTGATTAAGACGCTGCGAGGCATGAGCCCCATCTGGTGCGCCTGCGCGTTAGTCTGAAACACGGCAGCCTGTCCTCTGACGTACATTGACATCCGGTGCGTTCGGCGATGAATCAATCGTTATTCTGTCACTCGCTGCAGAGAAACTCGACCAAGATGAAGGTCAGTCGCTACACTTTCGCTGGGATGATTACATGTGATTCCGGTAGTGCTGAACATTGGTAAGCTAAGTATCGGGTATCGTCTTGATCTCAATTGCCTGGATCAGCACGTCAGGGTTCCGAGCACAACTCGATTGTATCAGCAGAGTCCGTTTTGAAGCACCAAATATGGAACAAGACGGCCGGAGCCTGCTTATCTGATAGCCAGGGTCTGAGTGTGCATCCCCTTACGGTTGCTTTAGCATACAACTAATCGTACGTCGAAAGATCTAAATGGAGACTTGCTGTCAGAGAGCGTCCTTAATTATTCCCGCCACGAGGTTATCAGCCCCGGTGCTGCCTTGTGTCGGCGTACGACCACAACAGGGGCCCAGGTTAATGTCCCCTGTTCCACTCTCTGGAAGGGGCCTGCTCACAGACATCAGAAGAATCTTAATATTCCCCCCTAGAGTGTGATTTAGTGGTGAGAGAGTACCAAGAATCGGGTGTATTGCTCCAGATATTGTCTCCAACCTTACGAATATATATGTGCATACACAGCGACCGAATTACGCGCCACGAAAACGCCCTTCCGAACTAGTTGCTCCAATTACCTTGAAGACAACCTCTCCCATCGTTCAACGCGGCTCTCAGGCCCTCATAAACACCAACTACACGGATACACTGATTTAAAGTGAATTCAGCAATAGCGCGACGAGTCACATGTCCATTGATTTAGTGCGACCCCGCTTTTTTCGCGATGACATTTAATAAACATCAATGATTGCGTTATAATGGTGTTCCTCTTTTCCTAACAGTACGCTTGGTAACACAGAAGAAGGATTCTGAGATTCCAGATACGCGTAATGCGTATGCGCAAAACGTATGCGGTATGCGTCATTCGTTTGGTATGATTCCTTATATACGTATACGCATGCGTTTTTTAATCTTTCTTGCCGACGATTTTGGGAGGAAAATATGGCGAACCAGTCAAAGCTGCAACTGGCGTTGTTGCAGATGGAAGAGGAATATAGACTGATCGCCATGTCATATAAAGTGCAACAGTGGAAAAAGCACCAACATAAAAGGAAGCACCGGTGGTGGGCTCATAGCTTATTATATGTAAACGGTTTCAGCAAGGAGCTTATCCTAATATAGTCAGCGAGTTACACGTGCACGCTGATGGAGAGGACATATGGAATCACCGCCGTGCTTTTGCCTGTTATCGATTTTTTCGGATGATGGATGACGCATTACGCGTATATGGAATCTCAGCTTAATGCATATATTATCGGGGCATGGAAGTGGGGAAAGTCAAAGGTGTGACGCGAGTGACGGGGTAGTGAGTGGCCAGGTAGTGTAAAGCCAGCAGGTGATGGCCACATTGCGGGGGAAGCGACAACCCAACAAGCAACTCATTTCAATGTTTACAGAAGTGTATCATTAATAGATGAATTGAGATTCGTTCGTTTGCCATGGACACTCAATCCCATCTATTTTCCATTGCTCATACGATAATAACGCAATGGTACCATTTGATCACCAGGTCTAAAAGCAATTGATTTGCCCGATCAATTCAGTAATGCGGTGTTCGTATTCATCGATGACCTCAGTTTTCGGATACAGGAACTAATATATTTCTCTGACGATGGAGTCAAAAACAATACGTAACTTTCCACAGAAATCCAAAATAAGATTCTTTCCACGAATTCATTGCAATGCTAGTGTACGAGCGACAGTCCGGCCTTGACATGTGGTAAACATGTCCCACAGAAGCTGGCGGGTATTCTTTAGATGATAGGCCTACGCCATTGCTAACTGAACAAATGTCCAGCAGCGAAGGAAGCATAAAATAATCCCTTATGGACTTTGAAGGAGTGATTCAGATGTTGCTTCCGGGGATAAAGTCACATTTCCCCAGCTCGGGTCGGGCACTGACAGAGTTGTTTAGCTCAATAGAGCTTATGCTACAAAAACGAACGAAGATATGACATGCGGCTGATATTGACTTCAAACTCCTTGGACTCAAAACGGCGAAGCCTAAAGCATCGCGAAGACTGCTTTCCTGGAGCTATTGATACAAAGGCCCAGTCTGAGCAACAATAACCACAACCTTAACTTGGGATACAACAACCTCAACCAGAGCTACAACAACCAGCCTCAACCTGTGCAGCAACAACCACAACCTTAACTTGGGATATAACAACCACAGGCTCAACCTGAGCTACAGGAACTGCAGCCTCAACCTGAGCAGCAACAATCAAATTCTAAGTCTGAGCTACACAAAAACACAACTTTAAATCTGAGCTTTAACAATCACATCCTCGACATGAGCTAGAACAACCAGTCTGACCCTGTGCTAGAACAACCAGTCTCAACCTGAGCTAGAACAACCAGTCTGACCCTGAGCTAGAACAACCAGTCTGACCCTGAGCTAGAACAACCAGTCTCAACCTGAGCTAGAACAACAAGTCTCAACCTGAGCTAGAACAACCAGTCTCAACCTGAGCTAGAACAACCAGTCTCAACCTGTGCTAGAACAACCAGTCTGAACCTGTGCTAGAACCAGTCTGACCCTGTGCTAGAACAACCAGTCTGACCCTGAGCTAGAACAACCAGTCTGACCCTGTGCTAGAACAACCAGTCTGACCCTGAGCTAGAACAACCAGTCTGACCCTGTGCTAGAACAACCAGTCTGAATCTGTACTAGAACAACCAGTCTGACCCTGTGCTAGAACAACCAGTCTCAACCTGAGCTAGAACAACCAGTCTGACCCTGTGCTAGAACAACCAGTCTGACCCTGAGCTAGAACAACCAGTCTGACCCTGTGCTAGAACAACCAGTCTGACCCTGAGCTAGAACAACCAGTCTGACCCTGAGCTAGAACAACCAGTCTGACCCTGTGCTAGAACAACCAGTCTGACCCTGAGCTAGAACAACCAGTCTGACCCTGAGCTAACCAGTCTCAACCTTAGCTGTAATAGCCAGTCTCAATCTGAGCTGTAATAACCAGTCTCAAACTGAGCTGTAATAGTCTCAACATGAGGTACAACAACTACAGCGTCAAACTGAGCTACACCAACCACATCCTTAACCTGAGCTACACCAACCACATCCTTAACCTGAGCTACACCAACCACATCCTTAACCTGAGCTACACCAACCACATCCTTAACCTGAGCTACACCAACCACATCCTTAACCTGAGCTACACCAACCGCATCCTTAACCTGAGCTACAACAACCAGCCTCAATATAAACTATAACAAACACAGCCTCAAACTGAGCTACAACAACTACAACCAAAGCCACAACAACCACAGTATCATCCTGAGCTACAACAACCATGGCTCCCAACTGACCTACAACAGCAACCATAGCCTGAGCTACAGCAATCACAGCCTCAACCAGAGCAGCCAGAACTAACCCTGAGCGACAACAACTCCACCTGGTTGCAATCATAAAACCAACACCTGCGACCACAAGGCTGTACTCGCAGCGACCTTAAACATGACAATATCAGTTACAATCAATGCCAGTACAGTCTCTCGGAATCCTAACGACACCAGTCACTGAATGATATTAGTGCATAAATCGACTTTGAGAGCCGAGCGTCTGTGCTTCATTGTACAACCCACAACTTCCCTACTCACTCTCTTCATCAGCTATCCATATCACAAAATCCATCTTCCACAGTCAATCCTTAAACACAACCAGTCCTGCTACCTTGCTGCTAGATTGATGGACTGACTGAGCCGTGGTTTCTGACCGTCAACCCAGACCTCCATAAACCACCCTGACAGAGCCCGCCAGAAATTAAGACACTACTGCGACAAGCAAGACTAATGCGCGGTGAACTGTTGAAACGTAGTGGGGTGGTTGGCGATTACTATTGTGGTATATTGCCCTCGCGGAGCGCAGAGACATATGTGATGGCAGGGAATCTTCTACTAAATGCACTGGCAGCAATCAGAAGGATTGGGTAAGGGGTGAGGGATAGCCAGTGCACTTACAGTGATGGTGGTGTAAAAAGCCTGCTGAAGGGGGAGTATCTATAGGCCTGAAGGCATGCTTATGTCAAAGGACATTAGGATAAAGAAAATGGTGTAAAAAGCCTTCAGAGGGGATTCTATCAAATGTGATATGGACGAGGATTGGTTCCTAAAGGCTTTGCTAAATATTTCACCTATAATATTCTTTACAATTAGCCATTAAGTGGGTCAGCCATCCAGCACATTTAATCTGAAGATAAATGCAATGGAGCGTTACCCACGGGGGAAATGTGATCCAACACGACGCGCAAGGCATATCAAAAACCCATCAAATCTCATACAGGGAAGCTGTGCTGACTTAAAATCCACCCATAAACACACGGCCCACGCGTAAATGGCAGGCTGCAATCGTAAAAGCATGCGCGGCCATCCACGCAACAGCTGCGTAGATCATATAATACCATTAAGGTCGTGAATGCAAACAGGTGCGCTCTTTTTTACGATATAAACGCATCATCCAGTAATCCACGTACGTCAAGCGAGACCAGGAACGACTATTTCATGGCCACGAACATCAACCACGCGCGGATTGATTAAAATACCCATATTTATCCATCACACTGGTAGGTCGCACGGGAACATCGTGAGTGGGCAACTTGTGAGAATATTCCATGCGTAGCCGTTGACGATGTCCTGCAGGTGCTTGCTGTCTTTTATATGGGTCTAAGTTTATGACGTCAGATCCACAGGGACGTTATAATACAATATGGTTGATCTCAACATTTACGTGTGGGCGTATGTACGAGAGTGTGCGCGTGTGTGACTGTTTACTGCCGCTGGTGAAACGTACAGCTTTGTCCAAGACAACTCGCATGACGGTCGATAATTTCTGGTGTTTCGCTGAATGAACTCAATTATATATTGCCTTGCTACAGGCAATCATAGAGCGCGGGATTGGGCGACGAAACAACATCATTACAGTAATCACTCCTCCCTTTCACTTGTACAAGAGAGCGATGGAAAACGAAATGATGGATTTAATAACATAACTCATTCAACCAAAAAAGAGAGGGTTTATTGCAAAACTGATAAAAAAACATGTCTCAGACTCTCGATTTCCGTTGAAGAAAATTGTGTTAAGTTATGAGTCAAATGATAAGAAACTGTAGAAGAAGCAAAGAAATCGGTGTTTAAAGTCACTGTTATATTTCAATTAAGAAAGCTCCGGGTCTGTACCTTCGAATGAGCGCTTTTCGGCAACGAAAAAACCCACTTTAAATGAAAATACAATGAGCACAGCGCAAACCAACCAACCAGAAGGATTCCATTCAGAGATGAGAATAAAAATACAACACATGTTAATACGAGACGATGAACAGGACGAGATGTGAATTGATGCGGGATTAACTGTCACAAAACCCAGACGTCAGACACACCCTACATGTCACACAACCCAGACGTCAGACACAACCTAAATGTCACACAACCCAGACGTCAGACACAACCTAAATGTCACACAACCTAGACGTCAGACACACCCTACATATCACTCACAAAACACACCCCACAAACACAACAACAAATAACAGAAACAAACTACTGCCACACATGTTGTCAGTACCACACAACCTACACCTGGCCTACATCACAGTATCAATCAACCTAAGAGAGATATCCATTATCTTATTCAACGCTCAACACTTACACAGTTGAGTCACAGACTCCACGGAAATCAAAGACAGAATACAACCTCTTGGGTATAACGTTACAGACCTTAAAGAACTAAAATTCCCAGATAGTCTCATAAAAACAGTATAGAACGTGATCAAACGAAAGGGACTTAGTAAATTCAGGGACAGACAGGATTCAAAGGGATCTCTGCATAAAAGGCACTAACACGATCCAACCACGTCAATCAAGAAAGGGTCTGTAAAATCTTTTATCCTCAAACGAAGTGCCAGAAGCGAACAGACGCAGGGATATAAACCCCAACCACACTTCTCACCCTTCCTAACAACTCTCTCAAAAGCCCCAAAATAGCCCGACAAGACTTTTGTTTAGAAAAGCAATTAAGCAGATGGTGCTGAACAATGATTTTTTCGGCGGCGTTCCTACTTCATACGGGTCTTTATCGCCTGTTCGTCAAGGTTATGCCAGGAGTATTGACGTTTTTGAGTTATGGCTCAACACGTGAGGTCTATGGGGTGAACTGGCAGCTGCACTAACAATAGGCAAGCCGGAGCATTAATGGCAAGCGGACACACAATGGTTACACTCAGTGAACCTGCGGATACGCGCCTGAGTAATAAAAGTGAACCAATCAGCCGCAGATATAGACGATCAACTCGCGTTCGCGAATGACAGAGGAAATGTTGAAGAGAATCAGACGGGTTGATAATCCACCAAATAACAAAAAAAACACTTACCATCTGTGTTTAACTGTGATTACAGTCCGAGAGCTGTGCCAAGGTGAAAGCTACAGGTAAGATCCTATCTGCCCGATATTAACACCGCTGCATTGCTACAGCGCACAAAGCACACCTATTTATTGCTGGCCTGCCAATCACCAATCAACAGGTGTTGTGAACCCCACTTGATCAGCGCCGGCTTGTTCCCTGGCACGAAGGTCTGATCAGCTCTCGACTCGGATAACTCGCGCGCACGCAGGGCAACAGACGATACGGACTGTGCGTGCCAGGCTCAGCGCGTGAGTTCTGCAGATTGGACTGTCCGACCTCACGTTTTGTGGCTCCCAGCTGACCGCCGTCGTGGATAGATCGACCATTAATTAAAGTCTTGCGTTAGTCACAGTTCTCGGCAGCGTGCCATCTCACGGCTCACAACACTCTTAGTGAATCCACAGGAAACGTAATAACGATGGAAGGCGGTGCTTCCACTTGTGTGACCGAATGTTTTCTCGGAACACAGCGGCAAATAGCATAAAACCACTACAACTACACTCACCACCTCACGCCTGGCAAACACGCTGGTTTTGAGCCGCCGTTCGCTATGAAGCCTCGTATTGTACTGCACCATAAGCCACGCCCACTCCACCACTGGCCACCCTGATTGGCTCGCGAAATTCCGGCCGGGGTTGGGGTAAGAAATCCGTCATATGAGCAATACATGATCTTCTGCTTCATGGCGGGTCATTGTTCAGCGGAAAATTGTCCACCAGCTGCAATATCAGCGATCAAGCACAGGCCCAGAGTCACAAGAGCTATACAAGTTGGCATAATGGGCTCCAACTAACAACGCGGCGTTATCATGGATATACAACGAACTGTCATATACTGTGCTGGTTGAAATACCAACTAATGGCCATTGATTTCATTAACGACAGCCAATAACCTGCCCACATTTTCTTTAAATAAGAAATACACATACCCTAGCTTCATTTTTTCCTCAGCCTGCCGACGACTTGGGAATGCCAAAGATACATGATACCCTGTACTTAATGTCTCAAAATTAGGACATATTCATAAGAAATTGTACAATTCGTGAAAAATAAGCGCATGGCGTGCACTGAAAAAATAATTATTCATGTTCGTTATCATATATTATCAAATTGATGAACATTCTAATAATATCTAATTATGGGGATCTGATTTATACAGATATTTAAAATTGTCCAAAAGGTTGCGTGCGCTGCAATGGCAATGAGGTTCTCGGTGAAAAAGTACACATGACTAAACATTAGTGGAAAGCCGACTTTTTACCATTTGAATCCATTCTTATTCAAGAACAAGGGTTCTCATGGACATTTCAGGCCAACCAACAGCTAACTCGTGCTTTGCCGTTGAGTCCCTTGATGACCGCGGGCGACCGCCATTTTTGGTCGATGGATCGCAAGGCACCCATGTCAAAATGGTGAACCTACAAGACGTTGACGCGTAGGTAAGTACAAGTAAAAGACATCAGTACGATTTACAGGTATGTTGACAGGTAAGTCATGCATAGCTTAACAGCACTTATAGACAAATGTACCCGTGTACCTACACCGACATTTGAAGGGTATTTTATGTAGGTTCTGGACATAACGTGCGCAATGAATTTGACCAAGCAAAGCCTGTCATGGCCCCCAGACAATGTAACTGCCCTTCAACGAGAAGATGATCAGTTGAGTTCCAGATCTTAGTACCCTAGGGGGGTTGTTTTAGAGCACCCTGGATATTTGCTGAGGGAGTTGATGCATGGGCAATAGGCAAGAGGAGAAGGTCAGATTAAGGATAAACTATGATGTCATGACGTGTGTTTTAACATCTGCGTGGGTTTTAACATGCGTGTCATTGCGTGAATGTGTGGAAGGCGTCTGACGCATGCGGGGAACTTGAGAATTATTGGCATCCGGACCCTTTAATTCTACTAAGTCAACAGACCCTCCTAGCATGCAAAGTCTACAGACCCTCAGTCTCAGTGAGGTCTTAAAAAATATTTTGACGGTGGCAAGTTTCTTAACAAAATTTGATCGCTTGTAAAATCGAAAACATCAGTTCGATAGTCATAAAACTTGGTTCAATTGTAGTCATAAACAGGTCAACCGTATCGTAAGATTTTAAGGAGGATGTCGAAACGAGTAAAAGTTAGAGCGGAGGATACATGGGAAGTTAACGCCCGTTTTTCCCTCGTTGATGGTTGTATTGTGATTTTGTTAACGATCACAAGTAGCTCGTTCTATTCTGAGAAAATAACTAAATCAATCTAATTGTAAATTCGTTAAAGTTTTCTCATAATCGCCGCTCAAAGAATGTTAGTGTTACGATAATTAAAGTACAACGAGCAAATAAATTACACGGAAATCAACCGGCCTCACGCGCTGCTGGCGAGCCTTCTACCGATGTCGACGTAATACTTTATACACTTTAGACAATGATGACGATGATGATGATATTGGTTATGATGCTAATGATTGAAAAATTGTCATCATTGGGTTCGCCAGCTCATACATACCCTGATGCATCCCTCGTCTACAAACTCAACAGATCCTCTAAAAATAAAAAGCCACCAGACTACTCTTCAAAGACATCATATACTTTACTGGTCTACCATTTCCTATGCATGACCCATATCGAAAAGCGCGGTCATGCTATCCAAATGTTTCGGTTAATGACGAAAACAAATCAACCCACATAGCGGAAACGTAGATCCAAATATACCACGACCATAGCTTAATATAGACCGGAAACTGGTAGATAATGGGATGCCGGTAGTGATCGCGGTGTAAGTGTATCCGTCTGTCACGGCAAACAGCCTTCCAAGCACGTTCCCTGCCTCGTGTCTACTTCCATGACGTGAGTGTCAATAAGAGTGGGAGCCGCCATGACAGCTGATGGGTGAGCTGTGAGGTCATTGACACCGTCAAAATTCGCAATAATGACCTCTCAAGTGACCTCGAGCGACATCTGATCAGACCTAAATTGTCCTTTTCAAGGGATTTCAACAATAAATAAACGACCCACACTGGGAAGACGCAAGCGCAAAAATCTACAAAAGCCTCTAACAAAGCAGAGGATGAGAGTATAATTTAACTCAGTGGGAATAATTATATGACTGTTAGAAATCAATGGATAATAGAATGGTGGTTAACACAAATGCGACGATGAAATGACTCAAATTTCCTTCGATCAGTACAAACACAGTAGATATGGTTGGCAGATCGTATCCATTTCGGGGCATGAACAATGCCCCTTTATACATGTCTTCTGAAGTTGCCATACCCTATGGTCAGTAATACAAAAAATGACAAAAACGTTTGCCGATATACATTTAACGTTATAATTGACCAAGGGGTAAGCAAATAAGAGCTATAATACGTTATAATTGACAAAAGCAAGTATCAATTGACTGATATGCTTTTGGCCAAACCAGAACCAATTAACAAAATATGAGTGATCTAATGAATGATTACAAACAATTGATATTCAATACAAATGAGACGATGATCTGACTCCCCCACCCCCCACCACACTACGCAACGCAACAGTGGTGCGAATTGGGAATGACTGAATCTTCCACCATTGTAGAGAGTACAGTTTCTCAACCACACACCAGTGGCAGTTATTTTATTTGCAGATTGCATCTACCGCAAAGATTCCCTCAGCAGCCTGAGGGCGAGTCGAGCCAAGCAGCATTCAATCCAGTAATAGAAAGCGCTCAGACGCTGGCGAACTTGCAGTAGATCTTATCGTCAGTACAGGATTGGGGTCTTCAGACCGCATCTAATACAGGGTGGAAATATTTGCCCATTATATATCAAATTATCTTGTCATGACCTATTGCTAGTAATACAGAAATGGGCGGAAATGTTTATCAATGAGCAGTATGGCGCTGAACTGTCCTAGTATCTAACAATGCATACCGGCCATGTCTCTGTGTAAAATGAAGTTCTTAACACTGTCTTTATCGCCAAAGTAATAAAGTAATAGAATTTTTGGCGGGAACAATAGACCATTAGGTCTGGAACTGCTGCAACATTTGGCATGATTGTCTAATACAAGTTGTGACAAGATTAAATCAAGACGCTACATTAGATTGAAACGGTACATGAGATACCCATTAAATGAACTCAGCGGTCAAAGGTTACATTGATCTGATTTGTAGTATGCAAGGACTAATTATCAAAAGAAGCTTTATTCGGGGCTTTATAAGAAAACCCGTTATAAGAAGTTTATGAACGGACAGACGGCCGCATGAAAAGGACGTACAGACGGACTCCGGAGTGAAGATATATGACAAGATTTACTTATTATAATTCCCAACTGGGTACACATTTTAAGTCAGGCAGGGCAATTTGCCATTAACATAAGTGGGGTCTACGAATAACTCTGGGCAGTTAGCTCGCTTTTTGAGAAAACGTGCCATCAAAGGTGTTTCGCCATTTGGTTTACATAGTACAAGAGGTGTTGTAAAAGTTTTTCTCAAATAACCCATGAGTCAAAAGTTATAATGGACTGATGTTAAGATGGCAAGGAGCGGTCAACATCAGAAGAGTCCATGTGTAATTTGTAGCAGCTAGCTGCTATCATAAGGAAGCGTGCCATAAAAAATTAAGAGTATGGAAGATTTTCAACAAGTTTTTCTCAAATAACTCAGGGGTCAAAGTTCACATGGGGCTGATTTTTGGTATGCAAGCACTCATCAACAACACATGGGTCCATAAGTAAAAAGGCTATTCTATACTGACTTTACATAGTAAGTTCTTCTTAAATAGCTCAGCGTTAAATGGTCAGTTGGGCGGATCTTTTGGTTGCAACGAGCCATCCACATTAGAAAGGTCTCTGTGTAATGTGAAACGGCAAGCTTGCGTTATAAGCTTCCATTAGAGACTCTGTTGTGTAGTAGTGCAACTGACGCAGGACACTTCATTAACTTGAACTCTGAACCATCTTTAAGCTGCTGCATACACTAATGTTATGGGTAAAAAGGCAAATGACACCCTCGTTGTCCGTGTAACATTCTCCCAGGGAGGCTTTAGTGATGGGTAGACGAATAGCCAGATATGAGAGTGAACCTTGCTGTACAAACTCAAACAGCAGCTTGAATGACGTTATCTAGGGAATTGTGCTGATACCATTACATATTTATTGGAGCAGATGTAGGCTTCCTTCACGATTTCAACGATTTGATTGTAGTCATTGTATTTACTTCTCCCAGATCATTGAGCAGCGATACATTATGCTCCATCATTAAGGTGAGATGTTGCCCTATTGTTAAACCCTTCATTTTACCTACTCGCTTACCCTGTGATAAATTAACGTTAATTCTACCCCTGACAATGACAATATAGATCTACTTTATCAGCTAATGGTCGATGTCTCCGTTAGCTGTTAGGGCTAATTCTGATAGGGTTAATTCTGATAAGAGTCATACCATCTCAAAACAGCCGTAAATAGTCGTATTAATCAGGAAGATGTGCAACGATATTTTTTTGATGCACTGGACTGGACAGAGAGAGAGGGTTCAACACAAACGCCTTACAAAGGAAAATATTCAAGTGACTGACCATCAAATGTAACTATAAATATTCCAACGTGAACAGTATTACACCGTGCTGATGTCTATGGTGGATCGGAAGCTTCAACACTGTAGGATTTGACAAGAGGACTCAGAAGAATGGCCATACATAATATTATTAAAGCCATGTCACGTTTAACGATCACATGTCGTTGGAGATGATAAGATAAACAGTCAACTGTGGTGTACGACAGTTGGAAAAACGCAAAATGTATTGGGAATTCATGTCGTTGTACTCTGCGTTTTGCTATCTGAAGATGCTGCTAGGCCTACTTATCAAACTGAGCAATGCCAACAATTGATGTGCCAAATTGCATTACTCTCCAGCCCGACCGCGCATGTCGCTCCGAGGAAGTGTTATTTCTAGCAAGTATGAGGCACGGTATGCAAAAAGATCATGATTCTGTTATTAAACTATGGGCAGTATGAAACTGTTTTCATTTGACTTAGTTGTCTTAACCAAATGAATATCTCGTGTCTAAAGCCCCATATTCAATGAGGCAATCCTTTCCATGAAGATCAGTCCAAATAAGTCACAATCAGAAACACAAAAACCAGGAACGAAAAAACCCAGCGACAGCATTTGGCCATGCTCTTACTCTTTTCCTGTACATCACAATCCATATCCAATTTTGCAGGATAGTTCAATTGGCTGGGGAGGAAAATTAACCCACATTGCCGTCATATATTTCCCAAAATACCACGAGTTAGACCAAAAATAGCCTTCGCCGCTTTATGTACAATGATAAGCCGGTAGTGATGGAGGGAGGGTGTCTGTTTCAACATTCAGCCATTCTTGCATTATATCCGGCTAATGGAAATATGCACGCAGAGAAGCATGTCAACACGATCAGCTGACACAATGACAGCTGATGAGTGCTGAAGCAACATAAACAGCGTCAATATTAACCCCTATAGGGATGGGTTAGATCCATAAAGCCATAGCCAGGGAATCGAATTAACACTAATTGATGGTAGGGAAGAAAACGGGTCTATAAATAGAATTAGCCTCCAATATAATGGGCCATAATGGATATTAACGTATGATATGGCATTTTGGGAAGGGAGATCACGGTCATAACAATTATCAATTCAACCCAAAATTGGTGGACGACAATCGCTGAATAGTTACTCAGAATAGCGGAGAATATTAGGATAGATAAAAGCCAAGTTAGATAATAATGTTTGTTTAGGAGATATGTCATTTAATATCACCAAGATGAGGAACACAGTGAGAGCAATATGTAGATCTTGCATTCTCATAATCTTGATGCATTGTGAAAAGAACAAAAGGTAGTAGAGAATCGCAACGAATTATCTTTCCGAACAACTGAATCCTGGCCAGTAACAACGTTGTACTCCCTATTGTATACTTTTATCTATCTTTGAGGATTTCCTATGAATGTATCCGAGTCGGGGGTGGTTGTGTTGTGGGTGAATGGTGCCTCTATGGGAACCAAACACTGAGGTAAAAGAGAGGTACTTGATCAATGATAGCATGATGAGGATAAGGATACTCATGGCAAAGTTGTGCTTGCTGCTTGTGCAAATAAAGATGGAACGCACCTTACATTATTTAACTGTTATGAGTCATTAATTGCAAATAGTGATGTGATCTTCACATTAGTTCAGCAATTTCAAACCACAGCAGGTGAAATACCCCACCGCAGAGGCAACCATCCCATCCACCGCTACGCGTCAACTCTGATAAAAGGCCATTCTTTGCCATTATCGTATGCACCAAGTGGCCGTCAAGCATCAAATACCCTGGTCGTGGTGGCCCGTCGGTCACAAGCAAATGTGCAGTTAATCTGATCTCTTGTGCGCGATTGATGTCGTGGTTTGTTGATGGATTTATTTGTGATGCTATAAAGACATATACTAAGGTAAGGTAAGGTAAGGTAGGGTTAGTAAGGCGTTTAATGGTGTGTTATATAATGCTTACAAAGATGAAAGAATAAGAATGACCTGATAGGACAAATTAAAAAAAGAGGGATGAATATGAAAAAGTCGCCACTAGCCGAGTGACTGGACGAGGCCATTCCAGCCTCTCGTCTAGGTGAATTACGGGCCATAGTGGTGTGTTGCAGATATGATCCTTGCAAAGACCTCTCCATTTACCACTAGGATCCCTTTATCCTGCGACAAGAGTCGAAACCCACGGCCAGCAGGTTGTCCCCTATTAGTCGCCTCTAACGACATGCAAGAGGATACAATGGCCTATTCTACCCCCGAACCCACAGGGGTAGACACATTAAAGGTGATAGAACAATCTTGTTATATTGTTAAACGCCGGGTCGTGGAAGCAACCGCTGTTGCTTACGATCCAGGCAGACGTCTGAGACGAGGAACGATCACAGAAGAGGAGAACGACAGGTCAGCCATCATCCCATGCGGCCACACCAGACTCAATGCCAGCTGGGGATCAACAGGAGCAGAAGAGGCCATAACCAATTACAGCAGTCCACAAGAGAGAATGGATCTGGATAAATAGTCTAATGTCATTGTTTATATGGATATGTAATGGGAAGAAAAATATTTAACGTATTCTTACTGTTATACGCGGAGGAGATACTTGTGGTCACTCAAAATAGTCATGATGCAACAAAATCTAGCATTTCACGATATGTTTCACGAAAACTAATTAAAAAAAATTCCCCCAAAATTTCAGAAAGCTTCTTGGTACCAAAATGATACCCGAGTATTGCGCAATAGTGTTCTTAAATTATTGCATATGTTTATTGCTGTATGTCTGTGTTGAATGTGTGCAGGGCCATAATGGCCATGCGGGTGGAATTGGTGCATGCACATCCCATATTAGCGATTGAATCATTGCTTCGGTCGGATTCTGTTTAACGTTTTATTTCAGTCTATAAGTTAGTATTAACTGATTAATAACCGTGGTGAAACTGGTTACACAAATTCATCACTGGTGTTCTCTCTCAGTGGCCAAGCATTTAGGTTATATTGGCATATTTTCGTATTGCGTTCAAGAACTGATGTTCCATGCAACTCAGTAAGGATCGGTAAGAGGTCGGATGTTATCATAAAATGAATACAATTTAGTGATTCTAGTGATGAACTATCGATTCAAGATTCATAATTGATTAAATTTGATATCTACGGACATTTACCATTCCGACAACCGAAAATCGACATTGCACGGTTTACATACATTGTAATACAAAGTGGACAATGAATACATTGTAATTTCTAGGGCAATTGGTTATAGTGATTTCTCCACTATGATAAGGGCTTACGGTTACAGTACGGAACAGCACTGTCGTTTAAATAATCAACAGCAATAATTTATCTTACGAATCGACTGAACCAGGCGAATCTAGTCGTGCGGCAACCAACCCAACAACAGCAAGTAGTCAGATACTAGCACATTTGTATTTGATCTCATTTTTAACACGGGATTGGGGTCGACGTACCTTATCCATAACGGGTCCTGAACGTAAGCCCTTTATATATCAAATCATATTGTCATAACCCATTGCCAGTAATAGCGAAAACCGACAGAAATGTTTATCAGTGGGAAATACGTAGCTCAACTGTTTAATGGGTCAGTGCTTATCGACTCATTCCCGCTGGGTGTCTAGGGACTGTAAAATCAAGAAATATTCGACTTCGGATATATTCGGGAAAATCTCACGGGGGATATAATTTCGTGAAACAGCCCAGTACTCCACATCTCCAGCCCGTATTTCAACTAAACTGCTAAACCAAGCTGTATCAATAGGATGGCCTAAGCACGAGAGCGGATCTTGCTAAATTTCAGTGAATCATCATTAAAATTTTAAAAGCACTTGATGAAGGAATTTTGTTCCCACTTTCGCCTGTTTGCTTACACTTACATTTGTGCTTAGACAGATGTGGTTTTCCATTATTTTTGATTGTTCCACGGCAAGGGATATTCTAGTTCATGGAATTGGGGATTTGGACAATTTATTACCGTTCATAGGGATATATTTGTTGAATATTCTCGTCACTTGTCGAAATCATACCTTCCAACTGAACCATACCTGTGACGCTTTTGATAAGATGACACACAACACCTTTAATAACTACACAGGAAATCGTAAGGCAGATGAATTTAATTTGTCCTACCAATTTGGGGTCAACGAATTGATTACAGTTATATTTGTTTCCCACATTTCCCTGACCAAAGAATCGGATCCATTATGCTCCAATGTCGTCGTGAGATGGTAATCTATTTACGGACTACGTGATCGTCAAGTAAAAGTTAGTTATATCCATTAAGGATCTACTTCTCATTATATTATCTTCGACATAAAGTGGACAAAACGGGTAATGGTAATTAAAGTTAAGCTGTCTGGGCGCACCAAAAAGCTGCCACGTCGATACCAGTTTACAGACCCCTCCAAATCAACAGTAGCATAAGTCAGGCAGATCGTGAATATCATTATTATAATTAGCACTCTTGACAGTTTTCGAAGAACATTTAACAGCGAAACTTTCAATGAATATTTATAACTTCCAACACAACTGTTGAAACATATGCGTACGATATGCGTTTCAAACCTAGTCACTGGCTAACCAATGCTGAACTATCCTCAGTATGATTGCAAAATTTTCCAATGTAAATACGGTGACAACATACTTGTAGAGCTATTCGGACGAAAAAACACCAACAGTGTAAATCAGATTCCTACATAAAATGCCCCACACCGTCCCCGAATGCAATAAAGAATATGCAGGTCATGCTGAATGGCCACATTTTCACACTGGACTACCAATCTGTCGGAGATATATCCAATTACACGACGATCGGAATATGGTGCACGGGTTGCTTTATGGGTACGAGCCTTATTGCTGAATGCCTAGCAAGAGATAAGGCATGGAACGTGACAAGAAAACGAAACTATGGATGAAATATGGACAATGTGAAACTGTTTGCATTGACCTATTCTGTCAACACCAACGTAAGTGCTTACTCTTGATCTTTTCTTCGGAGGTTAGCACACGCCATATTGTGTGAGGGGTAGGGATAAGCAGTGAAACATAGCAGAACTTAGTTCACTCGAACAGCTTATGTTCATATTTCAAGTAAAATTTGATGAAAGTTACGCAATGCTTCGAATCAAGATATGCAAAAAACTGCAAATGGCAGTTTTCATGATGACACTTGCTAAATAACATTACCTAATCACATCAGCTACTATAAACATTGATTCTGCATCAGACTGGTTGTAGGGTAGACAATCATTTCAGTCTAGTCTATGTCCACATTCCCTTGAGACGCCACTTCCCGACTTCATCTGATCATTATGAAGCAGGGGAATAATGAAAACCGAGTATTATGGATGTAAAATTAATCAAGACAAGACAATAAGAGGAACAGTATTGGGCTAGACACGCCCCGCTCTAACTCATTTCCATACCTGGAGATTCAAATTAAACACAATGCCGACACGTGCTTCCATAATCACGTCGAGCAAGGCCAAAAATAGCCTCTAATATTGTGGATCATCGAGTAGATCAATGTTTTAATCTTGTATGACGGGTGCGGCAATATCACTCATAAACATTTTAGATTCTGACAGACGGTGAGAGATTTAATCAAACGTTATAAGGCTCTTGTAAGGCTCCATCTAACATATGCAATTCATACGTGGTCATGGCTCCTTCAGTGTGACATAGATATATTAGATAGATTACAAAGGCGTGCTACTTAACTCATAGCCGGTGTGACGGAAAGCCACGTACACAAATAATAACTTCTAAATATCATGGCTGTATCGACTTCAACGTCCCAAAAATATACAATAGGTCGGTACAAATAGGTCCTTCATCACATTAAACCATTCGCTGTCTAATCAAAGCAGTTCCAGAGATTTATATGCTTTGACTAGACTAGTTGGCCATAATAAAAGATTATTGGGGATTTCTCAGACAAATGCATACATAATAACAGAAGGTTGTTTCGCTATTCATTTGAGTGAAACATAAAACCTATGAATGTCTGGATAAGATATCAAGCAGTAATCATTCGCAGGCCGCACATTCTCGCCTTAGAAATGCTTGCCATTTTATATGGCTTCAATTAGTTCATTGGAACAGCTCAACCATGTTTATTGCCAAAAAAAGGAAATTAAATTGTTTCGTCGTTAGTTTGTTTACCTCTCAAAAATAGAATCAACTATAGAACATAAGCTGACCGAGTAGGCAATTTGGAATATTTGGGAAAATCCTCTGAATAAAACATGTTGTGGAACTCGAATAAAAAAGAATGTCGAATGATCTTTTTTTCAGAACGAGAAAGTTTCCAAGAAGTAAATCAATGTAAACCACAAATAAATACAATACACCACCCACATGGACTCACAACAGATAAGATATAAATCGTATGCGCCTCTGGACTATATACAACAGATGTTAGCCATGAATGTATAGCATATGCTATAGATTGTATCTGTAATCGCGAAATTGGATTAGAAGCTGTATGGTATATGCCGTCGGTAGAATGTGTCATACAATTGTGGCTGAGCTTGTCAACTGTCTCTTGAAGCTATGACACGAGGAGTATATTCCAAGGACGTTTGATGCACTTATATAAACATGATTTTATGTGTTTTACTACTAATCCTACGGCTCATAACGGAGCCACAACTGGCCGAGTATTTATCATAATACGCCCAAGTTTGCTTCACTGAAGTGGCCGGGAGATACAATTGCTACTCCCAGCATTCATGCTGGTCACATAACCTTTGCAATTGATACGGGGTGTGTCTACAATCACAAAATTAGTTTGACTAAGAAACCGAACACCATTCATCAACTTTGATCCCATAGAGAACAGCAGGATTCTATTACCATGCTATCAACGATAGTCTACATTTTTACGACCGGTTCTGAATTGTCAAACCGAACTAAATACGTAAACGTAATCAGGCTCGGCTTTCATTGAAGTGCTACCACAAATAACTCGCCGTGTGTGTGAATGCTGCTAGGGAGATTTGACGGAGCAGCACTTTAAACTGGTCTCAATACACATCATTTTGAGTCTCTACTGCCACGACAATTTGATGTGGCACGATACCCACATGGCATTTACAGGCGGATCACCAATCTCCAATACCATAGTCACACTTTCCACATCTTTCAATTGACAATGGCCACATACTCACAACACCACTATCATGACCGAAAAATAAAGTTGGATAAAGAAAAGTCTGTAACAAAACGAGCGAGTTTATCTGTCGGTCTTGACAAACAGCTTACCGGCGCGTTTCCGGGCTGATGTCAATTTCCATGCGAAGTTGTTCGTCAAAACTAGTTGGCACCACAATGACAGCAAGCAGGAGCGCTAAAAAGATCCGATTATATTGGCCATGGCTATGTTGTTTTCTTATGAAAGCAATTATTATTTAAGGACAAAGAACATGTTCATATATATGAACGATGTATCATTTCAGTGAACTGTGAGTGCCTCATCAATGGTTGCTTTTTTAATTGTACCGCATTGTCAAGTTAACACTAATTAGGACCACAGCACTTTCGTCTAAAACACATTATGCTTGGCGTCCAATCCATTCCTATTTATTATTACAATTTCTTACCAAGCTTGGGTAACGCTCGTAAAAACACATATACAGTTACAGCGCAATATGGTGGATCACCATGCTGGACGCTAGCTATATCTGGCAAAAAAAACATAGATTCAAAGTCAAATTATATTTACAGATCCCTTACAGTGAACGCTATTATCAACTATAAATGGAAACCATGTTTGGAGAACGTTGAGCCGTTATCTGGCAACCAGCTTCCTTGTATGGAATCGGTGTAGCTGTACCATGGGTTTGAGTGGATATCGCGCCCGATACAACAAGGCCTACCAATGTGTCTGAGCAATATCCAGCTGCATCATAAAACGGACAGATTGCGCGTGTAGCTTGGCAGTAACAAGTGGAACAGCTGTATTCCCAGCATGCGATAAGGCATGGAACGCTACACTAAAATGAATTCATAAACGAATTAAAGGCAATATGGAGCCGTTTGCATGTGTTTATTAGGTCTATACAAAACAAACCAATGAACAAAGGGTGCTAATAAAGAGGAAACGCTACGTCCATAATTCGGTGGTCAGCAGCACACATAATGAAGGGGTAAGGGGTGGTGGAGTATCGAGACTCCCCTCAGACACAACTAACTCTGGAATAGAGTATCATGTTAGATAATATCATTGGACATATAACCAATATTGGAAGCGCAACAAGTCAAAGACAACGTTGGTCTCTACCTAAGAACAAATGTTAAACAAGAGGACAATTTTCAATTAACCTAGCTACATATCAGAACCCACTAAAAAAACATCTACCCTCTCAGCAAACAAATAGTTCGCACCAGACCGGGAATATGGCGGGGGAGTCTTTTTAGTCTAGTCTCTTGTCCACAACACAGTCACGCATTCCCCAAAGTACAACTAGCAAGGCCACAGAAAGCCTTTAACTGAATGATTGATTAAGTACCAGTAGTAACGGTGGCGTGAGATCAGTCACAACATCCAGTCACACACACACCTTACACAGATAATGTTTATATACGAATAGACGCCCCCCACCCACACACCCCAATCACAGGTGATTGGTGCTGAGACGGCAATAGCATCATCAATACAAACCATGAAATACACTGCAAAGACTAAGAGCGACAACAAATGGAAGAGTCAGATCCGTAGTGATATCGTCGCGAATATAGAGCTTCAAATGTGATGAGCCGTAATTGGCATTAAAAGATCCCAAAGTGGATCAAGCAAAATGATGCTCTTAGTATCTAAAGTCAGCTGACCTACCTAATGCAGAAAGTCAACAGATGGCTTAGTCGAACTCAACAAACCCTCTTAGTATACAAAGTTAACAGACCCTCCTGAACCCATAATCTATGTACACAACATTCTCTAATCATCTACAAAGTCAACAGGCACTACTAGTCTAAAGGTCAGTAAACAACGTTGTCTTCCTGGATTAAACAACATATTAGCAAGGCGATACAGCACACCTATTCAAGTGGGGCTACTGAACAGGTATAACGAATATCAGACTTAAGCTCCGGCTGACATACTATCTGCTTGACAGCTGAGGAAGACACCTAAGTCGATGTATCGATCGAAACATAAATCTCTACATACCCGATCGATACGCTATGGTTACGTCACTACTACGTCGTGTGTGTGTCACATGTACGTCGTGTTTATCTTGCTGCGGTATGGTTGGCCCTTACCTCTGCAGTTCAGCAACTAGTGGATCTGTACATGTATCGCTACTTTTGGGCCTAGGTCCCAGCGACGGAATGCTTTTGATTGTAGGCATATGACATAGCAAATCCTTTTTACCTTTTGCCGCCTAAGCTATGAGAAAAATCAGTGGTGCCAAAAAGTTCAGTGAAGTGTTTTAAACACACAACAAATGCACCCAGGTGTTAAGATGACCAGCGCATTGGTGCCAAAAAATGTCCGATGCGATCAGCTGAGCTGCCAACATCACTGAAACTATGTTTGTGAAGGTCAATTAAAATAACCAGTCATTCCCTGGTGAAGTCAATAGAATTTTATAACATATTACTCAAGGAATATATCATGAGACCCTCATCAACAGGTTGTCAGTACAGGTATGAGCAACAATGGTAAGGCATAATGGTTCAGGAATATGTGCAAAAAACGTTAATCTCGCGTAAAATAAGAATTGACCCTATAAACACGAAATCGACTTTAGCGCAGAAGCAACATTAAATAATTTGAGAGCGAACATATAATCTCAAATTAATGGCTTTGTAACGAAAATAAACACATCGCGAATATACTTCAACCTTCCTCCGTGGTTAATGCTAACTACTTATTACGACTGGTAGAGGTATGGTGATGAAAAACACTTCCTAATATTTTCGTTGCACAGAGTAACAAACACTCACATTCAATATATAGTAGGCACATAATTCATACCACCCAAACAGCAATTCATTGTGCATCACCGATCTCTAATATCTCGGTCACACTATCCCACTAGTTCATCAGTAACAGGCGCTAATCGACTCACATAGCGGCCTTTTAGTCCCTTAAAACAACGAGTTTAGCATAGCCCCTGGAGCTGGTGGATGATGGGGTTCCGGTATTAACGGTTGCCGTAAGTGTATCCGTCTGTCAAGGCAGCACGTTCCCTGGCTAATGTCTGCTTCCATGTTGTGAGTGTCAATAAGAGCGGGTGCCGCCATGACATAAATATTCGCAATAATGGACCCTTGTGTGACACAGAGCGATATCAAATGGACAGACCTATATTGCCATTATTAAGGGATGTAATCGAAACATAATTGGCCACCACTTGTCAGGCAAGATGCGCCATAGTCTACAAAACAGATCAGCCTCTAACTCAAAGGGATTAATAAAAGGAATGATCATAATCATATTGGGGTCTTCCACTATTGAGAAGTGTTCCAGTTATTATACCGTACAGCAGAGATTCTAATTTAATCAACTGCACGATCTCAGTTGGCATGAAAAGTCAAGTGCCATATAACTCACCATCGGGATGTCTTCTGAGGCTAGCAAATTTGCATTAGAGGTCATTGTGGTCGAAAGTCCCAAGTCATTATCGCCACAGTCGATAAGTAACGGTACAACTTAATTATTCAAAAACGATTTGTGCTCATGATGATGACAGATTGATATTTTACTATCTCATTTTCACAAATTCGAAGAACAATATACAAAGAAGAAAATGCCAGTCCTCCGGGTTCCCAAGCTGCCTTGTCTTAGTCAATGCGAGACAGATATCAAGGGGTTAACGCTTGGCAAGTGGGTTCTAAACGTCCCTCAGATGAAGATACGAACGCCCGGAGCAGGCTTATCACTTAAACTATCAATATTTGTTTTGTCAAAGATAACAACAAGTGATATCAAATATGTGAATCCGTTACAGGCAGAATCAATAATGTGTGTGGGCTCCTCACAAGCTGAAATGATCACTCTATTGAACGGTAAACTAGCCTGACAGTCTTCATAGTTGTTCAAGTTGATGGAAATGTGTAAAGTATACACTGCTCAATGAGATATGTTAGTTGAAATATTTCTTCACCCGTATAAGATCATCTCACAGGATTGTCATCTTGAAACGCTGCATTCAACCAATAATTGTATATAAACTTCATACCTTCCCATTTTGCAATACTGCTGACTCCTTTCATTGCTTAACGCACATGGCTACCTTATATTATATCACAGGAATGGTATCGTCCATGAAGTATCTCTTTTTGATGAAATAACAGATGCTATGATGTTGTGGAAGTGCTATCGAAAAACTCTCCACAAGTGGAAGGCATCGCATTAAAAAACATCTGAACCTTCTTTAAGCTGCTGTTTACGTGCGTCTGATTGCATGGGCGTGCCAGATAAAGAGGGGAAACTCACATCCAGCGCCGTTAATGTAACATCCCACCGGGGATGTTTAAGTGGTAGGCTGGGTCTACTTCATCAGATTAGCGTCAATATTTGGAGTGTTAGGCTATTTTGGATAAGCTGCCATGACTAACCACTCAACGTGAATATTAGTATTAGTCCACCAATATTATGGCCACGCTGGAGATGATACCATTAGTAGCAGACTTTGGTGTTAGACGGATGGTGCAATCTATTGGAAAATTGGTGTGCTTGCATTATGGGTTTGAAAGAATGTCGCGTCAGATGCAGTTAGGTGCTCCTATCTATGTGAGAAATACCAAGTGGCATAACATTCCGATCCAATTGCGCGTGTAGTTCTGTGGGGACAGACGACATTCGTAGCAGGATATCGGACATGGAACCCGACAGGAAAGTGAATCTGTAAATGCAATATGGGCAGTATGAATCTGCTTATTGGGTACATACCGACGTAACTGCTACTCGGTAATGCACGGCGCCGTCTTTAATTGCCTGAAGGAGGGGTAGAGGGAGATGCAGTATCAAGACACAACTTACGTTATGCTTAAGATTAGATCTTTGAATGTTTAAAAGCCTCGTCAAGTATACATGAATCTTAATCACAAATCAATAAAGGAATGAAACTTAATGAGGCCTAAAATAAGGCCTTACCGAACTGGTTATTATTAGGCACAACATAGTAGAGCATCGTCATTCCCAATATATACAAAGAGAAATCGATCGATTATGCATATCATATGGAAGATATTGAACAATCTAGATTATAAGATGCACAGTTGACGAATGTGAGAATGAACATATAATCGTGAACAAAAGGGCTTTGAAATGGGACACAGGAATGAATGCATGCATACTCTTTCCCCTCGCAAACAACAGCTGCTGATCACTGCTGTGGGGGTTTGGGAAGCAAAAACTACACCTATTATTACACGCTCACAGACGATATGTGTTACTACGTTATGACAATGAGGCTTCATTTAACGGCAACTCAGAACCAGATACGTCACCTAGACAACTATTTCCTGCGCAACACCCATCTCTAATATCTCATGCTATCCAAGCGTTTGCATTGACTACGGATACTAATTAACTCACACAGTGGACACGAACGTCTAAATATACAGCGACTATAGCTTAATATAACCCTGAAGCTGGTGGATGATGAGATACCGGTAGTGATGGTGGCGTAAGTGTACCCCGCTGTAACGCAAACAGCCTTACAAGCACGTTCGTTAGCTGATGTTTACCTCCATGTTGTGAGTGTCAATAAGAGCGGATGCCGCCATGACAGATGATGGGTGCGCTGAGAAGCCATGTACTACATCAATATTCGCAGTGAACAAGTGACCCTCTCAAGTGACACATAGCGACATCCAAGGAACTCATCAGACCTATTGTCGTTATCAAAGGGATCTGATCAACTCATAATTGACTACAACAGGGTATTTAAACCAAGAAGCTTTTTGCAAGGGTAGAGTAATCAAAATACATTATGAATCATTGGAATAATGAAACGTAAAATAAGAATAGTCGATTGACGAGCCGAGTACAACAAATCGCGACGATGAACTCAAACTACTCGTTATCAATGTAAAAGCCGTGCCAATCAGACATGATTGACTCTTCCGATATTATGGAGTGTAACAGTTACTTTTCAACACAGTAGCATTGGTGAGTTTATCAAGTTAGGTAAGTATAGGGTTTTAACGGCACGTGTTATATGGTGCCTACAGAGGTGAAGGGATTATATTGACCTGATAAACCAGCTGTCTTCTAGGGACAAAAGAGAGAATTACACGTGGATGGAGATGAAAAAGATAACAATTATCCTAGCGCAAGTCGCGAGAAGCCGATCGACTAGACCAATTCCAGCCTCTCGTCTAGGTGAAATACGGGCCATAGCGGCGTTTTTGAACAAAAGACATAAACAAAATATATATATGCCCCTTCCTCCACACAACTAACCCGTATTTAAACTGAACAAGCTACCCCAAAAGGGCCGCATACATTCCTATTTACTTTGAACGCATTTGATTCACTCTAAATAAGAGGGAAACTCACATCCCCGGCTGTCGATGTAACATTCTGTAAGGAAGGCTGGAGTAGTCGGTTAGACGGATAGCCAGAACACGGTAGTCGATCTGGCTATCTTTGTGCTAAATTACAACAACACAGATTTTCCACTTTCGCGATTTGCTAGCTTTCACTTTTTGATCGATAACATTTTCTTCATTATTTGTGAATTCATTTAGTTTCAAAGATGATCTAGTTCACGGTATCGGAGAGTTTACTACCATTTATAGAGCAATAATTGTTGAATTTATTCGTCACTAGTCGAGGCTAAACCACTCAATTGAACTACACCTTTGATGCTTTCATATTTTGATACACAATACCTTATATCATACACAGTGGATTGTGTGGTGGATGAATACATTTAACAAACCGCTGAACATGTGGCTTCATACAACGGCAAGCATCAACCCGACATTTCACTCGCACAACAATTTCCATAGCATCGCCAATTTCTCGGTCGTGCTTTCAAAGTATTCATATTGATTACGGCAGCGAGCACGTAAGTCCGCAATTGCCACGACTATAGCTATATATAGCCCCGGAAGTTGGTGAATGATGGCATGCCGGTCGTGATGGTTGCGTAAGTGAATCCGTCTGTCATGACAAACAGCCTTTCCAGCACGTTCCCTGACCAATGCAACTTTCCACGGGGAGTGCATCAACAGCATCTACCGAACAGATTCCCTGCCAAAAATTCAGCCAGGCGAATCAAATGGCAATAAACCAAGCAATGACGTACGGTCAGAGACATGCACATTGGCAGTTGATCTGTTCTTCAGTATACGATCGACAGATTTCACCCATAATGGGGCCTGAATATTACCCCATTTTATGTCAAATTGTATGGTCATTACTCATTGCCAGTTATACAGATATGTTCAATTACCACATGTCCACGCTGGCCCACGAATCTATCCGAGCAATATCCAATTACATAACCATCCGGACAGAACGTGTGGGTGGTTCGATGGGAAAGAGTGTAATTGCGGAATTCCTAACAAGAGATAAGGCATGGAACGGGACAAGGGAACGAAATTGAAAATGAAATATGGGCTATAAAAAACTGCTTGTATTAGCTTATTCGGTCTATACTTACGTAACAGCGTGTCGCTAACGCACGATCGTTACTTAGGTGGTGAGTATAGCACAGCTGGTGGTTTATTAAGACTTCAAATTTAAACATGTCAAAGGTACGATGCTTGAAAGCTTGCAAATTATCACTTAATACCATAAGCAATATTGAGGGAACCAGAAGCCGAAGCTAAATAGCAGATATATTCCATATATTATGTTTTCAAAGTGTGGTGTCAACCCTTCTAGTCAATTGACTCAGCTATATATATACTTCACATGAACAGCATGAAACCCATTTCTTATGTAGGAACATTATGCAACGCCTCGATTCAAGATCAGTCAAAATCAACTATAGACAGCCTGGGTCTCTATTTCCAAAAGGGAGGGAGCCAGCAAGTGATGTAATCATTTCCACAGCATAACGCTCTGTGGGAACAAGTGATATAGAACGGAACGCGGCTAGAAAATGATTTCTTAAATAAAATATGGGCAAAGTAACTGCTTGCATTTGCTTACATTTGCTTATCTTGTCTATACCAGAGTAAATGCCACCCTGACACTGGCACGAATGTTGTTCCCGCAATGCCACGCAATGCCACGCAATGTGTCGTGCCAATGAGTAAAGTAATGAGTAAAGTCTTCGTGAACGAGCGTGAGGAGTGTGTGAAGGGTGCGGGGGTGCGTGCCATGTCGTAGAGAGAATTTTGAAATTCACGAAGACTTTATATTCTTGAAAGCCTGCACTGAATATTTAAACCAATTAAAAGCATAATAAGTCAAAGCCAATGGCAACTTTCTACTTTAGAACAAATGCCAAGCCAGTGGATAATATGTAGACTCCTACATATTTTACTCGCTATGCGTTTTAATTCCGCATCAGACCGGGAGTGTGGGAGAAAACCACTTCCGTCTATTCTCGGAAAATCTTAGCGAACGATCCTTTGTGACCAGTAGCAATTTGAAGAGCTATTTCAGATACCTTAGAACTATAAAGAGGAGACTACCCCATCGAAAGCTAAGTATCGCCACTGCTACGCACTAGGGCCATTTGCCTTATGCCCAGAGAAGATTGCTATACGCCAAGCATCACATCCCCCACCCATGTTGAACTGACAGGCAACAGCATGGACGTTATTTTAGCTCTTGATTGAGATTAACGTCATTAGACTTCATACATGGCAGGGTGGAAATATTACCTCATAATAAACCGCTACATTGTCCAAACAGAATTATACAGATTGTCTTGAAATTGCATTAATATTGACAGTTAGTGGATCTATTTATTGCTGCAAGGAAGACCAAAGTAATAGGTGACATACCAATCGTTTTATATAGTTACTTAAAATTGGATCAGAAGTTTCCAGCGAATTCAACCCCATTTTGTAACATCTACTTGTCATAAAGGTCCCAGAGTAGCTATCCACCTCTCCCATTTAATGCATGGCCAATGAGAATCCAACACATTATCACTCAAACATGCCATGTCTTAATGCCATTCAATCAATACGTCCGCTGCTTTGGTACAACCTCCATACTCATTGTAAAATAATGTGTCACATGTGAAAGGAACTCCATTTTTCTCCCGAACAGGACCGACTGTAAAATAGAACAACATAATAAACTATTGGCTCATCATTTAAGCACATGACCTAAACATATCATAGCTTCAACAACGAATGTAACAAAGACATAACTAAATCCACCATGTAGAAAAAGCCGTATGGCGTGGATTATTTGGAATAGTGTCTATTTGACAGACACCCGCTTTCTCCGAATACAATATGATAGTATATTACATTATAGTCTTTAAATATACGGTAATGTTTGACCACATCAATTGAATACATCCACGGTATCAATAGAACAAACTCTGTCATACTGAAATGCTGAATTATCGAAATGAGCTCGGACACGATCAGTTATTGCTGCGACCAAATATGCCCAAGTTTGCCAGCCTCATGGTGGTGGCCGGGATCTACGTTTGTCGGTGTACCAACAATTAATACACATTGCACTTGATAGGAAGTGTGACGACAATTACAGAATTAGTTTGAAATCGACCCCATTGAGGTATGGAGGTCGAGGAGACGATTCAGTATTATATGACAACGCTATCAACGAGAGTCTGCATTTTAACGACAGATTTTGAATTGTCAAACCGAACTTAAAACCAAAACCTAATCAATGTTGCCTTTCGTTCAAATGCCTCAACAAATAGCTCAATCCTATCAGCGAATGCTGCTTAAAGGAGTTGGGTAAAACAACCACAGCACGTTAATCAAGCCCAAATCTACATTACCCTAAGTCTCCTTGAAAAACTGCCAGCTTCTTGATGAGGCGCGGTACCTACACATCGATTTCCTCTACCTCGCCCATCTCAAATCTTCTAGTCACATCTTCCAAATAATTCAATTGACTGAGGCCATGAATAAACTCACAACGTAGTCAAATAACTACTACAGCACGAGCATGTTTTACAAAAGCATGTTGGATGAAGAATTATCGACGGTTATAACAGGGTGAGTTCGTCCATGAGTCACGACAAACGGCCATCCTCGCACTTTCCTTGGCTGATATATATTGCCATGCGAAGTGGTTGGTCAACACGACTGTTACAGGCGCGCCGAGAAGGTCCTATTTTATTGGCCAGAACTATATTCTCATGATCTAATTAGAAGTAATGGACGACCTTTTGAATAGGCAGCTATAAATATGTTAGCGGGACGACCAACAAATGATGTGGGAAGCCTCTCAAGCTAACGAGAGACCATCATGGGCAGCTATGAATATTCATCAGGATAAATTTGAATAACTGTGGTTATTTGTTGATCCCGGAAGAATAACAATATCCGTTATCAGTTGTATTTATCATGTTAAATGATAAAACATAGAGACTAGCACGTTTATAGACTCGATACAGTTTAACCCAGCGAAGTCAGTAACTATTTCAGCGCCCTTCCATTTTATTCTACATTAGCAAATAACACGAACGATTTTTTAATTGGAACTGATCAACCCTTGTAGGTATTTCTCTCTTTGTGAACGCTACATCGACATTAATAACAGTCAAGTTGTTTCTACCTAATGGGAATCACGACCGCATGATTACCGAAAGTATATGGAAATGGAACAAGCTATTGAGCGAGAGTTACTTGACCAGAGATAACACGGTGAAAAGTAACAGCGGTTTGTACAGGCTCAATAATTGCCGACTCGGGCACATGTATGGATAATAGAGATATCCACGATGATGGGGCTAATAACAAATCGAAGTTGGAAATATAAAGATGTCGTACATGTTTCTCAATGAACACACAGGCGTGGTGCATGATATATTATTTGGATCCACGACGTCTTGAATAACTTGCATCAACGTCAAGGACTGTCAGGTGATCTATCCATACACAATGATTAATGGATAGCAAATCCCAGCACAGCGTACCCCCGTTGTTAGATGCTATATCTCACGCAAATACTACAGCTCTTTATTTAATCGTCGATAGACAACGAAGATGCTTATATGTTTCATCAATACCAAGTAAACATTACAAAGTAATTAATAATCAAAGCCTGAAAAAACAATTTCAGTGTGCGCCAGTCACTGCTGTCGATGCTAGGCAAAATTTCCAATTCCAGTTCCAAGGATACATGCGTCAAGCCAAGTGACAAATGCCACAATTTCGGTGGGCGGCTGGACGAGAATGAATCTGCAACTGATCTTATCATTTCAATTGCTTAATTCTGTTCGATAAACCTTATATACGACTGATGCAGACTTTTGCCACAATACAGTACCGATTCAGTGATATCCTGCACATTCAACAGTGAACGTTCTTGTCAAGTGTAAAGAGCAACAATAGAACATATGTAACATATCTATTATGGCACAAAACACCAAGTATCGTTATCTATGAGTATCCGTTGTTTTTGCATTAAGTACTATCTAACCTCAAATAGCATTGTTTGTATCATTTCAATGTTGATGTAACAAAACAATCGGCAATATAGCATCGCAATTGGCTACTAGTTAGTTGCCTGGGCGGATCATTCGTTTGCTGTCTCGGCTGTTATGGCGACACCTCATTGTGTTGATACGCCGCTCGACGTTGATATTGGCATCATTTATGGACAGCGCTGTTATGGCGACACCTCATTGTGTTGATACGCCGCTCGACGTTGATATTGGCATCAGTTATGGACAGCGCATGGGTGGCTGTTTTTTGGTTGTAAAAGATCTTACAACACCATCACCATCGGCACTGCAGCATGCACACATGCTAGTCTTTGTCTTCCTCTCGATATTTTGGCAAATAAGTGGCGGCTGTATTATTTGCGTCCTCAGTCAATTGAATGGTTCATAGATATTGGCGATGAGCGAAATACAGGGAATGTGTTGATGCGTAAATGCTATAGTTGTTTTAATCTCATCTTAATTTGACTTCCGTCCAAGACTAGAAGACTTGAAATCTACAGTATAAGATGCACAAATGAAGCATTTGAGAGCGAGCATTAAATTTTATCAAAAGACCTTGATTTTTTTAAACAAAACAACACGCGTTACACGTTCACCGTACATCAGCCATTTCTCATATCTCCCTCATACTTTCCACGTTGTGCAATTGAGCACGAATAGCCAGAACCCAGAAGTGGATCTTGCAACCTTTCGGTGAATAATCTGCTAAATTACATCAACACTGACCGAAAATGAAGGGCAGATCTTCAATTTCCAACTGTTTGCTTACCCACCAACATTTATTTGAATGAATGCGATTGTCATTATTGCTGAATTCACTTCATTCCACGGCAAGGTATATAATACCGTTCATAGAGATATGTTTGTTGAATATTCTCATCACTAGTCGAGGTTATACCCCCCACCCCCGTTACCCATTGGATCAAACATACTATTCATATTGGAATCGACAATACTTGATATTGTAAACAGTAAATGCATGGTAGATGACACGCCACCCACTCACCCACACATTTCCTGAGCTTCACCAATCTCTTATTGCTCGGTCATGCTTCCAACAGTGCTTCTATTGACTGCGGTCACAAATTAACTCACATAGCGTATTCGTAGGACACAATTAGCTTAATTTACCACCGGAAGTTGGTGGATGATGGTGTGCCGGTAGTGGTGGTGGCGTGAATGAATCCGTCTGTCACGGCACACAGCCTTCCTAGCACGTTCCCTGGATAATGCACATTACCATGGGGTGTGCATCAAGCACGTTCGCATCTGCCGAACCGATTTCCAAGGTAAAAGTTAACCAGGCGAATCAAGTGGCAATCAGCCAAATAATGGAATACGGACAGAGAGAAGCGCTTTAGCCATTGATCTGTTCTTCACGGCGAGGTCGACAGACCACACCCATTATGGGGCGAGAATATTTATCCATTATATGTCAAATAATGCGGTCATTGCCCATAGTCAGTAATGCAGAAATGGAAATTCCTTCATGTTTGCTTTTACCCTTAAATGTTGATTCGAACAGGGTTTCCATTACTATTTGTTACGTTGCCTCATTCAAACGTTTGGGGCTCAATTATATAATCTTAGTCATTATATATGCTTATACCAATTTATTGATTGACGATTCATTATACTCTATCGTCATGGAAATATCCTGATCTATTTATAAATCATGGTCTTGCCCACCCCTCGGTCAGTACTAGTTACTTTCACCCCTAATAATGACAACATGGATCCACATCATCAGTGTATAGTTGATCTGTGCATCTGAAGTGGCTGTTCCGATTAGGGTAATATCGTCTCAACGCAACCATCAGCCGCAGTGGCGACACCAGACCGCATTTACAGACCAATCCTAACCGAAAATAACCAATAGATTGAGAGATAAACAATATCATCATCATAACTAGCACTCTGGACAGTGCAAAAAGTCATTTATTGATTTATACTTCCAAAACGAAGTTTGGCCATCAATTGATGAACAATATAAATTGCGTGCAATTTGCCTTTCAATAGCTAACAAATTATGAGCTAGCAACAGCATGATTTCAAATTTTCGAATGCGAATTCGCAGAGAATTTACTGGTGTCTACAATTCGGACAGAGAAAAAAAAACACAATTTTAATCCGGTTCCAACATAATATTTCGCAAACTGCCTTTAATGCAAAATTCCAAGCAAGAGATAATGCATGGAACGCAACAAGAAAACGAAACTGTAAATGAAATATTAGGAATATGAAACTTCGCTTGTGGTTTATGCATGACCCTTACTTCGGTTGTTAGCAGAGCATAATAGTTGTAGTTGGTGTATGTAGACTAGCGCTATACGCAACTCTCAGCATGTCAAAAAGGTACGATGCTTGAAAGCTCGCAAATTATCAAAACAACATTGATGGATCAAGATGGCAACACAATATAGCATAAATATTCCTTATATAGGTTTTAAAAGCGAGCTGTCAACCCACAGAATATCTAGTCCAATGCCATAAGCTTAAATGTAAGACGAGATGAGAATTATGTAGTGCTTTTAATCTAAATAAATCAAAATCAGTTAATGGCAGTTTTATCTCAGCGGTAAATCGGGAATGAGTAAGCAACTGGTGTTATCATTCCTTAACATAACGATCCAGACAGATTGCACTTGTAGCTGAATTTGCATGGAGCGCAACTACAAAATTATTCAATATAGGCAAAATGGAACTGTTTGCAGTTGCTCTTTCGATCTACACCAGTGTATCTGCTGGTCGCTAAAGCAGCATCTTTAATTCGGATGTCAGCAGCGCATAAATGGGAAGAGGTAAGGGTTGGAGGAGCAGCGAGACTTCTATCAGACACAACTAACTCTATGTCAATGGCATGATGCCAAAAAGTGAATATCACAACCAACATTGAAAGCACAACGAGTCAAATCCAAAAGGAAGCCTTCTACAAATGCTAAGTCAGTGGATGATTTGCCTCCTAAATATCTAAATCCAATAACAATTACGCATCAACTCAACAAGCAATTCGCTCGCCCAGTCGATCGATTCCAACTCACCGGAAGTAAAACACGTCAGTCTAGTCCCGGTCGAAGTTCCCTTGAGCCAAAACATCGTGACAACTTCGGATCACTATGGTGGAGGAGAAATGGAATTCCCTGAACGCTAGATGTAGCCTTAATCGAGATATGGAAAGTACAGCAGCAACATAAGACACGCTTTGATCACTTTCCTGTATAACAAAAACCCGTCGGCAATCGCAGTGGATCATTTAACTGACCAGGAACGATTAACCCACACCGCAGTCACGCACTTCCCAAATACTGTGAGCATATCCCAAAATAGCTTAGGCCATCTGCACGGTACTGATGCAGTTCCGGTAGCGTTGGTGGCATGATACCTGTCTCAGCAAACAGCCATCGGCATACCTAACATGGCTTATATAAATATGCACGTGGAGTGGTGTGTCAACACGATCCGGTGTCGCTATGACAGCGGATAAGCGCTGAGATGACGTCAACGCCATCAATACTTACCATAACAGCCACTCATAAGATGCAGTTACGACACACCGAGGGATCAAATCCATATGGCCATTTTAATTATATTCAATTATCATAAAAGATTCAGAACAGTAGCAATAAGGATCTATAAATAGTAACAATAGCAATAAGTATCTATAAATAGATCAGGCCTCTCATATCATTGACCATAATGGACATTAACGTATGATATGGTATATTAGGAGCGGGAATATTCGCCAAACAATAATTGATTTAACCCAAAACAATGGTAGGAAAGCTTGCATACAAATTGTAGGAAGTAAGAGGATTGGATTGAAAAGCACAATTGAGATATTGACACTTTTTATCAGGTAATTGGGATGCTTCATATTAAATACTAAGGCAAGGGACACATCGGAATTGGTATTGAGCAGGTAGACTAAAAACAACTTGGTTTGATGAATTGCATAAAGAACTAACGAAATCCAACCAAATTGTCTACTCACTGCTTGTCATAAAGGTCCCAGAGTAGCTATCCATCCCCCATCTAATGCATGGCAAATGAGAGTCGTACACATTATCATTCATACATGTCATTCGCTGAATGCGTCCGCTGAATGCGTCCGCTGAATGCGTCCGCTTTGGTACAACCTCCTTACTCATTGTAAAATAATGGGTTACATGTGAATGGATCGCTATGTTTATCTCGAAAAGGACCGATTGTAAAAAAGGAAAAACCATTATAAGCATAATAAGATGGTTATCAGGGGATTTCAGAAGCATGCAAACAGTAGCGGCTAATTCTTAATTTATATGACTTACACATATCATAGCTTTATGGAACAATATCATTGATAGTATGTAACATGCAGTTCTTTCTGAAACTGCAAGGGGAATCACGTTTTTAAATATATGTCAATGTTAGAGCATGTGAATCCATCCATAACAATACAAAACTTTCAGTCACCGCGAAATGCTACATTACCGAACGTTGGTCGTATAAATACATCACCCGATCAGTTATTGCCTATAACCAAACGCGGTCCAATATACCAAAATTTGCTGGGATCCACGTAAGTCCAGGTACCAATATTGCCCTTAAAAGGGGTTGTGACAACAATTACAGAATTAATTTGAAATCGACCCCGTTCAGGTATGAAGGTCGAGGAGACGAGCAACAAGCTCTGTTATAATTCTATGACAACGCTATCAAAGAAAGCCTGCATTTCAACCACCAGTTCTGAATTGTGAAATCAAACTGAATACCTAATCAAGATTGCGTTTCATTTAAATGCCCTAACAAATAGCCCACGTTACCTTCACATCATCTTCCTGCACCACGCCATCTCCACTATTTTTGTCACACCTTACAAATCGTAAAAGTGACTAGAGCCATGAATAAAGCCACAAATTTGTCAAATAATTGCAACTACACGAGCATGCCATGCAAATATCCGCGAAGCATGTAGGATGAAGAATTGTCGGTGGTTATAACAGGGTGAGTTCGTCTGTGAGTCACGACAAGCGGCCATCCTGGCAATTTTGGCTATTGCCATGTGAAGTGGTTGGTTAACACGTCTAGGCACCACCATGACAGCTAATCGGTGCGCCGGTAGGAACCAATTATATGATCTAATTAGACATAATGAACGATCCATTTAATAGTCAGTTATAAATATGGAACCGGAACGACCAATGAAGGATAACGCAAGCCTGTCAACATTACGAGAGGCCATTATGGACATTCATGAATATTCAATAATAAATATGGATATTTGTTGATACCGCAGCTCTGGGAGAACGTAAATATCCGTTATCAAATGTATTCATCATGTTGAATGATACAAAATCGAGAATGGCATTCTACATTAGCAAATAACACGAACTATATGTGTGGCTGATCAAGCCTTGTTGGTATTTCTCTCTTACTTCGACATTAATAACAATCAAGTTCTTGCCAACTTAATGGCAATCATGACCGCATAAAGAATGTACACACTGACACGGAATGTTTTTTTCAAGTGGTGCATGATATATTTCATGCATCCACAACGTCTTAAATAATTGACAGGTCAGGTGATCCATCCATACACAATGTTTGAATGGTTGCAAATCCCAGTACAGCTTGCCCACTTAGTAAGTTGCTATACCAAATACTGAAGGTCTTTATTTAATCGTTGAAGATGTTGATATGTTTCATCAATATCAAGCATACATTACAACATAATTAATTATCAAAGCCTCTGTCGATGCTATGCGCCATTTCCAATTCCAGTTCCAAGCGCTGCGTGCGTCAAGCCAAGCGACAAATGCCACAATTACGGAAGGCGGTTGGACCAGAATGAATCTGCAACTGATCGTTTCATTTCCATTGCTAAATTCTGTTCGATGAACCTTATATATGACTGAGCCAGACTATTACCACAAACTACTACCAATTCAGTGATATTCTGTATATTCAACAGTGAAAGTTACTGTCAACTCTAAAGAGCAACCATAGAGCACTTCAGAAATGTAACATATCACAGGATTGTAATACTATGAGAGCAGAGCGAACGTTGCGATCTGTCAGCTTGCTTCAGTGAGTCATATTGATGTGGCTGTACTTTGGGTTTCATTGTATACCGCGGAAGATGCAATTAGGTCTACCAATCTGGCTGGGGAATATCCAGTTACATAACAAACAAACTGCGCGTGTAGCCCGGTGGGAACATTTAAAATTGCAGAATTTCTTGCAGGAGATAGGGTATTGAACGCGACAAGAAAGTGAATATGCAAATAAGATATGGGCTATATGGACAGTTTTGCATTTGCTTCTTCCATCTATAACAACGTAACTAGTCGTCGCTAACGTATCAACTTCAGCGATGAAATGATTATAGAAGGAACAATGACAACCACTGGTTGAGGATAATTTATACATCTATTTAATTGAACGAAGTGGTGTTATTATTAATAGCAGAGCATTGACTGGGAGTGGAGGTGTTCGCGGTGTATCGAGACTCCCTGTAGACACAACTAACTCTATGTTTTAATTAAAACTAATTTTCAAACCCAATATTGAAAGCATAAGAGTGAGTGAGTACAGGGTTTAACGTCACACCAACACGTATGTGTTATATGGCGCCTAGAAAGGTTTATAGATAAGTTTGACCTGATTAAGCAGCCGCCTTGTAGGATAAATGAAAATGGAAATGGAAAATATAAAAATGGAACTGATTATCTTAGAGCAAGTCACAACCAGCCGGTTGACTGAACCAGCCTAGCCTCTCGTCTAGGCAACATCCGGGCCAGATAGGTGTGTTGCAGATAGTGCCCTCAAAAGGACCGCTCCACTCAACTACATGGATCCCAATGTCCACCGACCCCAGTTGCAACCCACGGCCAACAGATTGCCCCTATTTGTCGCCTGTTACGACATGCAAGAGGATATAGTGGGTCTATTCTACCCCCGGACCCACATGGGAAGAAAGCATATGAACCTAAAACCAAATATAACATATTCTCAATATAACAAGACAAGTCGATGTGTGTTGTCAATGGATAAACAAATCAGTCAATTAAAATACCAGTCAGTTCACTCGAACAGCATATATTCCATCATTTTGATGACATTTAAATTATTCAAGGTTTTGATTAACGATAATTTCAAATCAATAAATTACATATATCTTCACCTAGTCACAATCATCGACAACCCCACTATGCAAAACGCGCACCATCACTTTGGACACCCGCTCTAAAGAAACTCGAGGGTAATATGAGCAAATATAACAGGATGTTCAGTAGGTAATAGAAAATAAGATAGGATTCACCTAGAAACTTCTGAATGTGAAGGGCATTATAAAATGATTATGTCAGTTCTAAAATGTCGTCGTCGTTTTGTCGATTAACTGATGCAATGAAAATCAATTTCAATATTTATGCAATTTTCAGCTATTCTGTATAACTATACCGACAAGATTTATTGACATCACTCATGTACAGAATATAAGATAAACTTGCTCGCATGTTTAACAGCCATGGTGTTTGACTAATGAGAATGGCACATAGCATGCCACACTGTATAAAGTAATGGTCTATAAATCGATATTGGAGATAAATTAATGGCGTACTCTCCTCAGTGGTGCGGTTTGTTAGCTGCCATATTCTGAAACAGCTTTTGTGAGTTTAGTTGGATGTAGTGTAACGTAATAGTCCTCTTAGAAGTTTGAGATAAATTCGACGGTGACTTACTACAGTTCATTGTACCTTATCATACTTAGCTTTTAATGGCACAAAGAGCCTTTGCTTTGAATATCTTCTTTTTCGTTAAGTTCTTACAAACCCAAATAGCATTGGTAAGATAATCATGTGGCTGCCATCACTCACTTCCAACATCGTCCTACCCCAGTCCAAAATTCAAATCATTTCTTGCAAGTTGATGGAACTACACACACCGCATTATTGGATCGTTCGTTTGCCCAATCAACACCTCTCAGCTGGCATGGCCGAACCTAATCTTGTTGACACGCCACTCTGTGTGCATATTGACGTTAGCCACGGCAGGTGCACGGATGGCCGTTAGCTGTGAACGATGTCACGCCATCAGCACTACAGGGACTTCATTAGACACGAAGCTGGAAGGTTATTTATGGTCTTGGTCGTGGTATGTGGAAATAAGTGACATCTTTGTATTTAATGTGTATCTCCCGTCACTTTTCAAAGATATTGGCAATGTCTTGTTCTCAGTATTTTGGGAATTATGTGGCTGTGTTATTTGCGCGGTTCAGAACAATTGGTGAGGAGCGATGTACAGGGAATTTCCTGGTGTATTACCCGTCTGGTCCGATCCTTTAGTTGGCTTAAACTCGTGTTGAATAGGTCTAACTCCAGCGTTCTCGGAGGTCATTGGGATGTAACGGCTAACATCATGAGAATGTGAACCGAGACTCAACCGAAGTGGTTTCCCCCCATTCGATTCCTGGCAGAATCATTAAGCGCAGTGAAAAATTGTCGAATGAGAAGATCGATGTTTGAGACCAGTAAGGAAGCGTAGCTAGCCTGAATGCCAATAATACACTGGCTTGGCATTCGTTCTTGAGTAGGGACGAAAATGCGTTCTTAATTCGACTGCGGAAAAACAACAATGACTAGGAAGGGTATCAAAACATGCAGCCAAATAGGACAACCGTTGGTATAAACAATCCGAAATCATGTCAGTTGACTGGCGTGTCTTAAGCTTATCACAGAGTCTCGACAATCTCCACCTCTTTATACCAAATCCATCTCAGGATATGACGTATTTATGGTTTCACAGAAAGGAAGAAATCAGGGAAAATGCTTCAGGCTGATACTCAGACAAATTGCGCAGCTCATTTCGAACTTCTCCCTTGTCAAATGTTGTATTGACGGCAAGGGCTGAAGTGGGTGTGGATAAATCATGAATATGGATTGAAATACATTCATTTGATTATACTGGGCTACGTGTAGCAGCACGACGAAAACTAAATATTTGGATAACTAGTTGGTGAAGTAAGTAATTATGTAATAAGGTAAGTAAGTAAAAGACACCAATACTAATGTGTTATATGGTGCCTTCAACAGTATGGTAAATATCAAGAAATGTATGACATGATTAAGCACCCGCCTTCTATGATAAATGGGGACAAAGAAGAGATTCCATCCGAAAACAAAAGTTGAGAAAAATTAGAACGATTATCCCAAAGTACGTCCACCGAGTCGCAAGCTGCAGTGAAGAGGTCGCCCCCAATTAATCGCCTCTAGCGACATACAGGATGCGGGACACACAGGGAAGTTGAGAAAGAGGTAGAGGGGGTAATAAGGAATAAGTTGCGGATAAAATGATTGGTTTCGACAACCTGATGAACAAAATGATATAAAAATTGAATGGCTTCTTGGTGTAGTTTGATCAATCCAAACTCAACAGCACTATTAGCGGTACAAATAACAGTGATTTTATTATGATCTTGTTAATCCCACCCCATTATCCATTATCTGCTATTTATGTCCATTATATGGGTTTTCTCTGCCTGCCCTGACGGGTCTTTACAGTACTCACAAGTATAAGCTTATGTCCTGTCCCATAGGTAAAGAAACAGTGATTCCGTCACAAAAGCTCATTAAAAGGAGCCGAACTGCAGGGAAATAGATCAGAAAGCAGCCTTCATGGTTATGCCCTCACAAACCATGCAAATGCCAAAATGTCCGTGTTCACACAGGAGTATCGATCATCCTCCAGTCAACGCAATCGTCAAAGATAAATCCAATATCTGCTTCGATGCAAGAAGTTAAATAAGGCTGTTTCATAACGTGCCTGGATAGCGTTCCATGCATGATGCAGTTAGTCCTATCGACCTATATGGGTAATTCAGAGTTACTTGACGATCCGGTCTACTTTGATTGCTAATCTATCTGCCTAGGGGCATCCTAGTCAAGACTAATTGCGGGATGTGGGGGCAATATACAATTAGGGAGCATCACCAAATGACGTATGACCAATGTGAAGACGTTGGATGATATTAACAGGACACGATTTTGATGCAGATAGTTGTAAACATTCATCGCGATAGAAGTACAGATAGTGTTTTACAACACTTCGCGCTCCAACCTATTCTCAGCAGGTCGTGAATCCCCATCGAATACATTAACCAAATAACGCCCGCCATTCATTCAGTAACGGGCTACAGCAAATAGCGTATGGTATATACAAAGCCAGTTTGGGCACCAACAAGTAACGATTGTGGCCATGACCGTCCCCTCGCTGATGTCAATGTTCAGCGTAGTGATATGTCAACGCGAGGGGATTCCATTATGACAGCTCCTTGATGTCGTGAGACAACGTAAACACGGTACTATTTACCCTATTAACAACACTAATGACACGAGGATGAAACAAAACGAAGGATAAGATCTATTTAGTCATTATGGGGGGGGGGGGGGGGGGGGGTGGGGGTGATTGATGGAAAGCACGAGTACGAATTAGCAAAAGCCACTAAACACCATGAGCATTAAAGAATAACATAACAATAATGGGTTCGGCCCATAACTGTGGGTTTATATGGGCTGCAAAACAAACAAATTATGTTCACATAAATATTGAAGGTAATTTGATTAGCTAAGAAAGTTCAGCAGTAAATGTGATGTAAAGCTGTTAGTTTCAAAGATGGAATGAGAAAATGCAAATATAATGACCGCATAAATTGTCAGAGAGATCATATTGCTTCCTCGAAGGAAATTGGTATGGCTGTGTATTTTAGCTCGTTTCGTGTCAGAGGCAATTAGGACTACCGAGAAATACAGATGAATACGTTCGGTGGCGCATGTGGCTATATGGGAGCAGGTCGGTCAAGCCAAATTTCTGGCACCAATATAAGGAGTAATACACGATATGATAATGAAGTAATGAATGAAGGCACACGAGTCTTCATATGGCTCTCTCGTATTATCTTTACATTCGTTGTAGAGCCTCTGGACAGCGACCGAGTTGATCTTATACATACTGTTTTCAGCCAACCTACTTTGAGGCCACAGGCGTTGTATATGAAGGCCTGTGGAATGTTATGGTAATAAATGGACTACAGGATAAAGGAAATGCCAAACACATACTGAAGTCTGTCTCGCCACTTGAGAAATGATAGAGAGTCAAATGTACATCAGAGCGTGGGGGACAGACTCCGACCTATCATTAAAACTTCCCGCGCAAAATGCTACATATACAGCCCCACGCCTATTATGGTACAGCCATTCCATTAAATTTTTCCACATGTTGCAGCAAGAAAAAGTGATCATGAATCCCACGATGGGGATAAGCTACAGACAAAGATAATAGAAATATCCTGATAAATATAATCATGTTTGAGGTAATGGCGAAGTTGAATGGGAGTAATCACCAACAAGATTCGACTCTTCATTCAGGCATTTTCAAGCCATCTTAAGTCACATTTTACATAGAGACAGTTATGCGTCCGCACAGCAAAGACGTTGTATTAGATCAACTCAACACTACTTATTTTCAGTATAAATACCTGTGTGTCAAGCGATGCGTCAACTTGTCGGGCTATGGAAGCGGTTGATATACTTTATAAATTATCGGGCCTGTTTTTCTTATCAACATAATCATTTACCACATTACATTCCAATCATAAAGAAATTGGCGGAACTGGACCAATATTTACAATTGGGCAATATGGAAATGGAACACAATATTGTTGATCTAGACAAAGACCAAGAGAAATGCTTCAGTACGTATTAACAATAGTCAAAGAAATGCATCATTTATCCTACAGCAATATGTTCTTCTGATCCAAAGTTTCAAACATATATCTGATAACTGCCTCGTTAATTAAAACAGAAAAATGCCTTAAGATAATTGCAGGGAGAGGGTTTGAAGGCATATTACGTCTGATGCAAATAAGCCTGTCAACCTACATGAGCATTGTAAGACAATCCGAGAAGTTGAGAAGTTCGGGCAGGCATAATAGCGGGATGTGGGGACAATATACAACCAGTGGGTAACATAGACACTGACAATTGAGTATTCATTATATGTAAGACTTGTAGATGAGATTAAAGGTCTATTGTTCATGGCAACGTGGTGGGTGTGGGGATGGGGGTTCTACTCCCCGAAATAAGATACAACAGCAATTGGCAAATCAGCAGTTGTACAAACGCCGCTGGCGGCAAGGATTGTATGGACTGATCAAACACAGAGCTGCCTCAAAACAATTCTAGAAATTTCCCATCAAATGCTGCGTTCAAATCCAGGAACAACTATTACATACATAATGGCAACCTCATTGTAACCTAGATCAGAGGCCCTTCAAATATACAATAAGGTAATCCAAAGGGTGGAATGACACATGATAACATTCTCTTGTGATCATGATTATCGACACAGATAAAGGGTTGTGCTTTCAATCACAGAATTAGTCCTACATCGATTTACATCGAGAACTGCAGCTCAATGAGACGAGTGACAAGCTCTCAATCGTCAAAGGAAAAAACTAAACCTTATCAAGATCACCTATCATTCAGGTGCAACCACAAATAGCTGGTCATGTCAGCCAATGCTGCTATGGGGAGTTGGCCATACAAATTACAACACTTCTAACCAGCCACAAGCACTATTTATCAACTTCAATCCCGTTCATTCCTCTGTCCTTCAATTTTCAGATTTCAATCATTAAAACAAATCAGGAATGCTACACAAGTCAGATTTTAAAACAAATGATTGCTGGACACCGAGCTGTGTAAATTCTTCATTGGCACTTGCAGCGATCCAATATGTCAGCGTAAACAATGACGTTACGACATGGCAGGAATATCGTTGGTTCTCGGTCTGTCTTCTTCTTCTTGAATTTGATACGGATGGGTCACAGAATCTGCGTTGGTATCGCAGCAGATGCAATTAGGCCTGGCAATCTGTCAGAGAAAGGCTGCATTACATAGCAATCTGGTTTACTTTGATTGAGAATGTAGCTCTATGGAGAGAGCTTGGTCAAATCTAACAGCAGGTTTATTGGCAGAATCCGAGATGCAGTGGAGAAGAAAAGGAAATATGATCAAATTAAGGAATTTGATTGGCTTTTCGGTTCATTCAGACAGACTGAGAGCGCAAGAGGTTGATATGTCTCCACAAACACCCTCATGTTATTCATGGCAAGAGGCAAGGTTGAGGATGGACTCAAACGTCTGAGGGAGCCTGGACTACATATAACCAAAGAGCTTACAGCTATGTAAAGAGGGCTCGTTCTAATAGGCTTTAGCGGTTGGCATTTCCAGCACACCCATCGCTCTTTGAAATAACTCCAGTCTTATTATCACGGAGGTTTAAACTTTGCAACATAATTGATTCTAACTTGACCACACAAAGTATTAGAATGTGAACATTGGCTTGCCCTCTGGGTGTTATTCACAAAATGTAACTCCTGATAGAAATATTCCGGCCACGTAGATAATATACGCAATGCACAAACAACAACAACAACAATAACACACTTACAACCCTATGACGGAAGACGAATCAGCGGACACAAGGGTTAGTATTTATAAGGTAGGTTAAAATATAATTAGTGAATGATTTCTGCTCCCAATCCTGCATTGTGATTCTTAAATAAATATCTATCCGAAAACCCCTTGGATACACGACAGTTCATTTGCGGCTTCTATGACATACATGGCGTGGCGAATACATTAATCAAGACAGGAAAAATCGAGTACATTTTTAGATGTTGTGGATTCTATACAAATATGCAGGTAAGAAGCCCCTGCCAACCCTATCTTCCATAAGAAAACGGTAATACGCGGACATCCATGAACCATGTAAAACAGGCATGATAAGGGACAGCAGGGTAATACAGGACAGCAGGGTGATACGGGACAACATGGTGATGCGGGACAACAGGTGATAAGGGACAACATGATAATAAGGGACAACAGGGTGATAAGGGACAGCATGGTGATACGGAACAGCAGGGTGATAAGGGACAACATGTGATACGGGACAACAGGATGATAAGGGACAACAGGATGATAAGGGACAACATGGTGATAAGGGACAAAAGGATAAGGGACAAAAGGATGATAAGGGACATCAGGATGATAAGAGACAACAGCATGATAAGGGACAACAGGATGATAAGGGACAACAGGATGATAAGGGACAACAGGATGATAAGGGACAACAGGGTGATAAGGGACAAACATGATGAAAAGGGACATCAGGGTGATAAGGGACAACAGGGTGAAAAGGGACATCAGGGGATAAGGGACATCAGGGTGATAAGGGACATCAGGGGTGATAAGGGATTACAGGTGAAAGGGCCATCAGGGTGATAAGGGACAACAGGGTGATAAGGGACATCAGCGTGATAAGGGACAACAGGGTGATAAGGGACATCAGGGTGATAAGGGACATCGGGGGTGATAAGGGACATACAGCGTGATAAGGGACAGCAGGGAGATAAGGGACAACAGGGTGATAAGGGATATCAGCGAAATAAGGGACAACAGGGTGATAAGGGACAACAGGGGTGATAAGGGATTACAGGTGATAAGGGACATCAGGGTGATAAGGGACACCAGGGGGATAAGGGACTTAATCGAAATAAGAGACAACAGGGTGATAAGGGACAACAGGGTGATAAGGGATATCAGCGAAATAAGGGACAACAGCGTGATAAGGGACAACAGGGTGATAAGGGACAACAGGGGTGATAAGGGATTACAAGGTGATAAGGGACATCAGGGTGATAAGGGACAACAGGGGATAAGGGACAACAGGGTGATAAGGGACATCAGCGAAATAAGGGACAACAGGGTGATAGGGACAACAGGGGTGATAAGGGACAACAGGGGTCTTTTCTTAGAAAACCCATGGAAAGACTGGTATAACAGAGAACTGATTTTTATTATTACCTTGCTAATTCAACCGTCATAATCCACATTCTGATCATCTCTTACCCCCAAGTCTTGCCAAGAGTCTTATTTATTTGTTCTCACTGTTACAAATGTTACGATCCATGTGTAAGATACTTTCATATCGTCACCTATCTCATTAATAGGTGACGAATTGAATAGAAATGGAACCGATTGCGGCCGCCATGGTTCTCTGAGGAACAAATACTGAAATAACATAACAGATAATGGCCGTGCTAATACGGGTGAATCAGTCCTCCTAGAGTCAATGCTATCATACAACTGCAATAATCAGAGATAAATTTCATATCTGCTCCTATGGTTTATCATGCTAACTTACGTAAGGCAGTGGTATTGGGTGCCTAGAGAGCGTACCAGGTGTGACGCAATTAGGCCTATCAACTTATATGGGAAATAGTGAGTGACATGACAGCCCGCTACACTTTGATTGCTACCCGAGGGTATCTAGGTCAAGCGTAAATGCGGGATTTAGGGGCAATATCAGTCAATGACGCATCAGTCAATAACGTATCACCAATATCAAGATCGGTTTTAACTGGCTAAGGGCATAAAACACAATACATCTCACAGCCAAGAATGTAACGCGTCATTCGGTTGCTTAAACTTGATCCTATCGAGAACTGTACCTCGGGCTAACAAATGTCTAGTCACCAATGAAGTACCACCAATGTAATTCTGTCCTGAATCATCGATAAACTGAATTCCTAAACTCCAGCTCATGGACGCATGTAAAAATAGTACCATTTACCCTTTTATCTACACTGATGAAACAAAGATATATCAAAAATAAGGATATGATCCACACAGTAATTATTAGGGGTCCAATTACGAGTGATTGTTGCGAATGAATAAGAATGTATAAAGAATCAACCACAAGCCGTGATGAACATTAATCTGTGATAGGGCATTACATTAAAAGCGTCAGTCCTATACTGAGTGGATTAACCACTAGAAAGGCGAGTGCGCGTAGTAATTGCAATATTGGGCAAAATGTCACAGACACTACAAGCGCGAACTTACTTCCCAAACATTGACAACCGGACTAGTTCATATGGCTTGGAACCCACACTGCAGACATATACGTCCCACAAAACCACGAGCAAGTATGAATGCACGAATAGACTATTTCTTTTCATTAACATTTAGTCGCTCGAACTAACAAAATGATTTGCATTTAATAGAAATGGAACAGCGAGACCCAGACCCGTGTTTAATGCCCATCGCTAATGCGTCCCACGCACAATTCTACATACGCCCATTAACATGTATTCAATTACTTCCATCTAATTACATATTTCCACATGTTACAACTGGATGAGATATCAGGTTTTGGTTCCTTCAAAGAAGATGACATGGAATAACGTGATAAATATAATTATGTTTAGGGTTATGGTAAGGACCTTATTATCCCATGATTCAACACAATTCATAATGGTGCATTGTGTTCTTCTGAAGACACATTTCGCAATGAAACAGTTACATTCGCGCGCTGTCGAGACACTGTGTTACATCGAATTTCCATCAGGCTTACTGTGTTAAATGCACTAGGTGTGTCTAGAGATGCGTCAGGCTATGAAAATGTTTAATATACTTTATTTCTTACTTGGGCTGATTACTGGCTCAACATATACTAACCGCATTGCCATAACTTATTGTCATAATCAGGCGCCGCGGGACAGGCGCCGTGGAACAGAATATAGGCGCCGTGGAACAGAATATAGGCGCCGTGGAACAGAATATAGGCGCCGTGGAACAGAATATAGGCCTGTTTATCCCGAAAAAGAATAATATAAACGCAAGAATAAGTACTACCATGAATTTACAGTGTTCACCGAGATATATCATTTATCCTACATTAAATATAATTGTCTACTGTATAAAGTATTTCACATACGTGTGATATTCACCTCGTTGATTAACAAAGGGGAATAACTTGAGTTGCAACATGTGGGGTTGTGCGTATATCGCATCAGATACAATTAGGTATATCAACCTTTATGCGAAATGCAAAGTTACATCAGAATCCGGTCGACTTTGACTGCGCATCAAGCTGTGCGGCAGCAGCTCGGTCAAACATAATTGAGTGATGCGTACGCACTATACGATTAGGGAGCAACAGATAATGAACTTATGACCAATGAGAAGCACGTATCTCAGTGAACGCCAAGTAGCACATGACCAGTATGTCATCGCGATCGTGTGACGCCATGACTGCGAATGGGTTAACACTATTGGCATATGTAGGACACGGAGCGGCCATAAACTGAAGGATTAGATCCATATAGTCATTGTCGGGTATTCCGTATTGACGGAAAGCACGAGTGAGGTTCTATAAATAGATATCGCCTCCAACAAATTACGATCTTGGGTGGAAATGACGGCAGAATCTAACATAATGGGAACAAAACAATACCATTAATTGTTACGCCCCAAACTGATGGAAAATAGAGGCAGCAAAGGAAAGTTGATAACACAAATTCATTCCACCGCACAATAAATATAGAATTGCGTTGTCATAGTTATTTGTTAGCTATACACAATTGCCAAGCTGCAGAAATTCATCATTACTCGCGTCAATTTTTTGGGTCTAATATTGATTTAAGAACGATATAACGTTTAAAAACCATTCCTAAAACGTATTATTACGAATTCCACCGAATCACCCGTTCCCTGTTTATTATAGCTGATCTACCGTAACAGATAAACCTCATGTGAATGACAAAATATAAGCTTCTCCCAAATATCTAAGAGCACCCTTAGGCATAACTACTGTATGTATATTTCTTCTGTACGCATTTAATGTGGATGGATCGCCATGTTTCTGCCGACAAAAGGACGCAAGGGTAAAATAAAGAGACAATATTGTTGCTCCCCAAGGATCACCAGTAATTGTGATAGATAGACATCTAGTGGCCGTGATGAAATGTGACAATGTTATATAATACCATCGCGGCTTAGCAGAGAGATCGTTGGCCGCCGATCTGTCTGCATCGCTGAAGGAAAATGTGTCTGCGTTATGTAGTTTGATGCGGTATCGCCTTAGAGACACGCCACATATACCAATCCAGTTAACTTCGATTGTGCATATAGCTATTATATCACGGCTAGGGCAAGTCAAAGGCTAGGGCGTTCTGCAGAATCCAAATTTAATGTGATCAACATGACGAATTGTGCATTTGCTTATATCGGCTCATTCGGACAGAGCTCAAAGCGCCCATAATTGATATGTTTCCATGCATACCCTTTTACTGACAAGCAGGTATACATAACCTGTAGGTGCCTGGTCTTACACTTATAGCCCTTATCATCATAAAGGTGTTTATAAATAATCGACCCAATACAAAAAACAAAAGAGAAAATAATGGTTCACTCAATATTTTTAATTATATATTTTTGAAGATCACAATAAAGTTTTCTCTCGAATATTGCATGTATATCGATGGCAACGAATAAACGCTACTTGATAAAAAAAACATCTCTTAAGACTCAACGATTTCATTCGGGAATATCTATATGCATTCGCGACGCCGTGAACAGCTTCTGCTAATTCACTGGATCAGTTTCGGACATCCATAAACCACGACAAGTGAGAGACACAGGCTCAATAGTTACATCTTTCTAACCCCAAGGCGATTAAGGCTGGGTAAAAAGAATTCAATAAATGGAATGGGAATCGCATTAAAATAAAATTGTACGTGATTGATAATCTCTAAAGATCATGGCGGCTTTGCCATTGTCGTTATCTGGTTGTGAGAAGATGCCGCATAGACAAGGGTCCACGGGGAAGTGCATGAGCAATAGCGGCATGCAGCTGTGGAGAGCAATCCAAGTGGGACTGTGGGAGGAATTGATAGAAAGCCGACAATACGGAAACGCGTCATGCTCTGCATACAACGCCGCAACATTCACTATTTTCAGCGTAGTGTAAAATAAAACATTCAATGTCTACAAACGAATCTTTTAGAAAAAGACAATCATTGATTGTGCATGGTACACATCAGTACTACTACATTCATCAATGATGTGTAATTAAAATAGCATATAACATTCATGGGAGTTTGATGTAAAATGGCATCAATATATTTCTTAAGGTTTGGTCACAGGTACATATTTTGCAGCACTATTTGAATCCACAGCCACCGTGTATATCATCAAGAGTACTTCATAAGCATTGCAACGTTTGACCTTCAGGAATTTCAAGGTTGTAATCAATATATCTACAATCATTACGATCCAGGTTATATCTTAATTGGTCTCATTTGGCTTCAAGCGATTCGGTAAATCTCGACAACCATCAAAGTGCCAAAAAAAGCCTGATTTATTCCGAATATGCACGCATCATATAATAGAAGTAGACTTCGTTATCAAGATCGCAAGTGCCGTGGTAATTATTTGCGGAGTTAGTGGGCTCTCTGACCTTCTAAGAGTGGCTTTAGGATGACGCTGATTAAATGGTATTTGCACCCTGAATATGAATTTCATGATTAGTGATACCGTGCGCCCAAGAAAATTCGCACCCTGAATATCAATTACAATCTCTTTGAAACAGTGCGTCCTGATAGATTAGTGGCTACTTAAGTCATTCTCCAGAGCAGAGGATGCTGCACGTACCCACGCAATCAATGTCTGCCTCAGGCAACGAAGCACTATGAATTTGACCTGTGCTTGACCTCCTGGTCGCGCGCTTTCCGAAAGGGCGCAGTGTTGGTTTCGATGTAAACATGGGCATCGTTCGCAACCGGAGACGCAATGTCCCAGAAATGTACTCCGTGAAAAGTAATTAAATTTATTTGCTGCCCCCAAGTCGTCATTATACTCTTAAAATGACAATTTCACGAAGGCTTCGTCGATGACATTGTTGAATGACCCGAAGTGCTCGTCAAGACGATTGCACTGACGCTAACATGAAATAGTTCTGAAAATAAATCTATATAACAAAAGCTATAGAGAGTTTGAATGTGTGAAAAAGTCATAAGTGGAAATATAATTACCCATGCTAAATACTTATTTCAAAAATAATTAATTAAACGGCAAAAAGCGTATTGCTATCTTGGGGCAACAATTATTCCATCGCCAGGCACAGGGTATTAGCCAGCCACCCGTCTGCCCGCCATTGGGGGGGGGGGGGGCACTTTCGAATTCTGACGGGCAAATATCATCTTCGGCGGGTTACGGACTGAAAAATACCGACGTCTAAATTAGCGCGCGCCCGTAGCGGGGCGATATCGCTCTCAACTGTGCCGTCCACTGGGCGCAGTGTTTCATTTCTAAGAATCAAAGAGCTTAAATTACGCATGTAGTTTCTTTGATATAGAACCTGGACGCGCATCCTACGGAATAACGTCATTTCCGAGTCAGTCAAAATACCGCAGCTGTACAAAGTGAAAATCGCACCGATACGCTGATGGCAATTACCGCGCACAGCTAGACTTAATTATCTCTGCAAGGGGATATTTTCCAAGATGCAGCACAAGCGAGAACTTTGTATATTGGAGGGGTTTTGGGGCATGAGAATACTTAACTACCTCAGTCGACAGGAGTTTTAGTATGACCAGTCGACTTGTTGTCAAACTTCATTCAAATGGACACGGCGCTATGGAATGAATGGAATCGCTTGTTTCGTCATTATTTGAGCCTCGAACTATTGTTTTCACAAATATGAACGACGCATCTGTGAGACAACGCCTGCCAAACTGGGCAAGTACGTTCACAGCGGACCGGGTCAGTTACTGCCCACGATCTTCAGTACAACACACGTCAATTTGGAAGCGCTCAGGTCAGCACGCGATATGGAAAAGACTGTTTCCCAAAAAAAATAATCGAATCTCCTCCACAAGGACATCGAAATATCCGGCAATTGACTCGTTTTTCATTCAAAAGGTAAGCTAACACTATAATTTGTTTCAGTTATTAAAAAGGCCTGTTGAAGTTTAATTTGAAGCCAGAATGAGTTAGTTATCCTTCAAATCGCACAATGAATTTTCTTGAAGACCGCCTCTTAAAATAATTGATAAAATGATTAGACAAGTGTTTAGCAAGTATTACCTTTTTGCCATATAGAATAGAGATGGAGTTGACAACCATGATCCGCCAGAAACAAGCCCAGAGGAGTCAACGTCTCCCCGAGAGACGTCAAGCTCACCTCCAACCCCACTTATAGCAAGTGATCCTGCCATCCCGTCCATATCCATATCTCCGCAACAGGAACCAAACCCAGCACAACAAAGCAAGAGCCTGATGACCAATTCCTGACACCAACAGAGCTGATCACGAAGATATTTTGGGGGGGGGGGGGTGCAAACCATCAAAACCAACGCCTTTATCCAAGTATGTAGTTATTGTCTGATTAATGTAAAGACAAATGTCATGAATAGAAATTTCAAGAACACAATTGTATAGATTTATTCATTGCATGCTTTAAATTGTATTATCAGGCAGCTGATAGATATTTTGATAGGCAATTATTTTTGATAACGATTAAACTTTATAATATTTGTTCTGTGCAGGCATGTTCCGCTTGATGTCCGCATCTTTGTGTATCATGGTGGGAAATGCTGAGGCAGAAAGAGTGTTTTCAACTCAGAATCAAATTAAGACCAGTGTCAGAAACAGGTTGACAATCGAAAGACTGGAGCAGCTAATCAGAGAGAGCTATGAAAAAGTCCTAGCAGATGAGTTGAACTTTAATCAAGCTGCAGATCACTTCCGTAATGTCCCTAGACAATTATGAGTAGTGATCTGATAATGTACTCGCATATTAGTTGCTTTAACATTATACCAATGTTTGATTTATTGCCAAGTTTATTTTGTATTTTGTAAAAGAAAATACATTACTTTGGCCATAAATAAAAGCCAGGTAAGCTCTTAGTCACTATTCACTGGTTCCCAAGACAATAGTTTAAAATACATGATTACAAATATATTTTCTATTTAGAGTCATCATGTACCTTTGGAAAACATATTTTGTTACTATGTGATTACGAACAACGGTGTCTGATGTGTGGCGTCGATAACCGGTCGCGCTCCGCGCAATATTCCTTGCGTCACTTTTTCCGCTGGTAAAAAAAAATCATGGCTAATACCCAATCAATACATCAATCCAATCATAAATCAGTTGATCAATTAATCAATCGACTAAACTATTAATTAGTCGATCGAAAAATCGACCAATCAGTTATCTACCACTGGATATCATATGAAACGGTGTACATTATGACATAACGGAATAATTTAGTGTCGCACCTATACGTCCATGTCAACAATACGTCCAAGTCATTCGGCTCACTTAGAGGTGCTTGGAATCATATTCCTAAACTCCATACTTACTTGCAATCTAATAACACCTTTTACACAAAATTACACAATGACCGTTCTTCATCTTTACCTAATGATACTCTTACAAATTACACTCAATCGCCTATATGCAGTTACTCATGACTTGGGCAGTACGTTTGCTTCCCATTCTCCTATAGAAATGGGGAAATGAAAGCCCCATCCATTAACATTCATACATACTGCTGGTGCTTCCAAATCCTCATGTGAATTTTAGGCATCTTAGTATCCAATTTTCTCGTTAAGCATTATAGATAAAAGGAAAATGTGGTCACAAGATTCTTCATAGGCACCCTCCCGTAAATGTGTTGATCACCAGCAGACAACCATCGTAGTAGATCTTGTTCATACAGATCCAAGCCATCCAACTTGGAGGTGAATACATAGTTGCATAATCAATTGGACAACAATGCCCCTTCTACTAGACTAATTGACTTCAAATTGTCCCTTCTCTGTGATTAATTGACTTCAAATTGCCCCTTCTCCTGGATTAATTGACTTCACATTACCCCTTCTCCTGGATTAATTGACTTCACCTTACCCCTTCTCCTGGATTAATTGACTTCAAATTGCCCCTTCTCCTGGATTAATTGACTTCACATTACCCCTTCTCCTGGATTAATTGACTTCACATTACCCCTTCTCCTGGATTAATTGACTTCACATAACCCCTTCTCCTGGATTAATTGACTTCACATTACCCCTTCTCCTGGATTAATTGACTTCACATTACCCCTTCTCCTGGATTAATTGACTTCACATTACCCCTTCTCCTGGATTAATTGACTTCACATAACCCCTTCTCCTGGATTAATTGACTTCAAATTGCCCCTTATCCTGGATTAACTGATTTCTAATTACCCCTTCTCATGGATTACCTGATTTCACATTACCCCTTCTCATGGATTATCTGATTTCACATTACCCCTTCTCCTGGATTAATTGACTTCACATTACCCCTTCTCCTGGATTAATTGACTTCACATTACCTCTTCTCCTTGATAAATTGACTTCAATTTGCCCCTTTTCATGGATTAACTGATTTCAAACTGCCCCTTCTCAAGGTTAATTTCGAATATAGCAGTTATACAAACGGAGGGGAAATAGATCAAAAGTTGCCTATTTGAAACCCACAATAGTTACAGAATTACCTGTTGAACACATCCGTGAACTACACTTGTTTAAAAAGACCTTACAGCGCTTTGATGATTATTGCAGATAATACCAAAGAGATTGTAGAAACGACATTCTACGGAAAATGAAAAGGTAACGGCAAAGTTGAATGGACTTAACTTTCTACAAGTTGAACACATCTCACCTTAATGGGCTATTGTGCTGTAAATTTAGGTCTTGTAGAGCCTTCTAAAGTGTAATTATACAATGTAACAGCAAGAATCAAGCTAGTAGGATACGCTGTATTTCTTAGAATTTCCATCAATCATTATCTTTACAAAATCATTTAGGTGTGTAAAGAGATGCGTTAAATACAAAACGATCGATATACGTTAATATATTCTGGATCTTAATATATTCCCAGCATATACCAAATTTTATGGTCATTACATTATTGCCAGGAACGCAGATGTGATATCTGTGCGGTGTGCGGTGTGAGTTTGCACCATGTCAGGGGCATTAAAGCCTTTCACCCTAGATGAGACATGCTGCAATACAGGACAATCCGGTTAACTTTGATATGACACGTAGGTGTACGGGGACAGTGTGGACGGTGATGGCAATATACACTAATGGAGAAACACGTGGTGCGGTATGACCAACGGAGCGACATATACATCCGTTTTACGTCATACGACGATAGACAATACAATCAATATGCACGGCTTATAAACGAGAAATTTGAGTCTTTATATTCATGGAAACCAGTTCGTGAGGGAGAGACTCAAGGATCTAAGAAATTGTCAAATCGGCAGTTCTTGCATGAATAACCCAAGCAGCATTTAAACATCGTACTTGGTATTAATCTTGAAGGCAACGCATTTACGGACCGATCAAACAAGAACAGTAAACCTACACTACGAGTACATGCATTGAATTGATAACGGGCATAGTAAATCACAGACTCAAAACTGCTGTAGAAATTGCCCATCAAATGATGTATTCAATTCCATACTAAATTGTGACAACCGCATGTCTCTGGTGATTAAGACTATATCGATGTAAACATTATCAATCTTTTTACGGTTTCGCGTCACAGTCTGCAGTTTCAGACAAAGTATTTCTAGGTGGGCCATTGTTCAGCTATGTTCTCTATCGGCAAGATACGCCCGCCTGTTACCGAGGAGGAGCCATGTATCCACCAACCCTACTGTATCAATAATGCCAGTCGCAAACACGTTGCAATTGATACGGGGCGTGCCAACAATCACATAATTAGTTTGAAATCAATCCTATTGAGCACTGCGAGTCGAGGGACGATTGACAAATTCATTTAGGATTCCATGCCACGTAGAACCAAGCAATCAACGATAGTCTCCATTTCAAAGAGATGTTCTGAATGGTCAAACTAAGGTGAACACCTCAATCTAATTAAGCTCGCCTTTCAATCAAGTGTTACAACAAACAGCTCGTTCGTTCTGTCATCAAATCCTGCAAAGCCATTCATCAACTTTGACCGCGTTGAAATCTTCAGCCAGAGGAGGTGAGTGACAAGTCAGTGAGGGTTCAATAACCCTGTAGATGTAAAACCGAGCTACCAACGATCGTCTGCACATCCTAAATCATTAAACAGTCCCTACATCAAACGAGTTGTGAGTTGTGAGAGCTACTGCAAATACCTCATCCCGTCGGCGTCCGTGAATCCTACTTAACCCTGTTAGAACTACACCTTTATAGGTAATAGGGCTGCTGACGTAGGGGTGACATTTGTGACCCCTGCGTCAGCAGCCCTATTACCTATACTACTCCTTCATACAATCAATATTAGGATCCCTGATGCCCATCACTAGGTCAGACTCCAGGGGTGATAAAAGAGTTCAGGACTAAGTCTACAGTCGAGGGATGTTGACTGGCTTTATTCGTGTAGTGATGCTTCTAAATACGGCACCTAAATCGTCAAATTAATTAGGGAAGGGAATTAACCAATACGGCGGTCCCGATTCCAAATATACCTCGAGCCTGTAGCTGGTTTCAATGATAAGGTGAAAATCGCGATGTTGGTGTGTGTGTATCCGCTAGCGACACAAATAGCCTTCTCAGAACACGAACAGCTAGTTGCAGCGATGGAATGTGACTGTGTAATACAATGTCTGCACCGTTTGACAGAGAGATTCCTGGTCCTTTACCTGTCTTATTTACTCTCCGAAGGAAATTTAAATGCCTGCGTCACAGAGTTTGCGTTGGTAACGCAACAGATGCAGTTAGGCATTGCAATATGTAGGAGAAGGGCTGCATCAGATAAAAACCCGGTTCATTTGGTTAGCGAGTGTAGATCTATGGGGAAAGATTTGTCAAGTCTAACTGAAAGATCATCTGCAGAATCAGAAACCCAATAGTTATAAAATGCAGCCGTAAATCACATGAAATGTGATCACTATGAAGATGTTTCATTTGCTTTGGTCGTTTGATTCAGAGAGAACTGAGAGCGCCCCAGGTTGAGATGCCTCGATGTACACCATCATTATATCGCGGAAGAGGGTACTTTCAGGTCTGTAGACAAAACCAATCTAATGGGTGTCTGGTATTATTCATGCAGCCCTAGGTCTTATTATCAAAAGGTTTTACGTGCACTTCAGAACTGATACAAACTTGATAACCCAAGCTGTTAGGTTGTGAACACTGCATTAAATTTACAATCTAAAATATTCTGACCATGTAAATAACACAAAGAAAGGTTATTAATACACTACAAATCTTCAGGCCATGAAGATAATTGACGCAATACCAAAAAAAAATAAAGATATAATAGCTTTCTCATTCATAACCATTAGAAGTCGCAGAATAAGCCAACAACGCATTTTCTTCTGATTATGTAATATATAGCCTGAAGACTCCATGACGTGTGAATAAATAGACCTTAAAGATTTCTCCTGAATTCTGCATTAACATCAATGCGAAAGAATCAGCAATATTTGAGAAGAGGGGAATCAATCCTATCGGAACATCCCTAAAGGAAAGCGAGTTAATATGCTATATTTTTCCGTTTTGCAAAAGATTTAATGACAGCAACTCGCGACACTAGCAACATGCATTCCCACTCAGGGCTAGATTGAAATCAAGGAAACTAAGACTCTCTCTCTGTTTTTTTAGTTCGTGCCTTAAAAAGAGCCAGTCAACTGAGATCGCGTCTGCTACTACACAGGGTCAGATTTAGGATCAGGAATAGACGTGATAGTTACTTCAACCACAGTGAAATAGGCAGTGTTTCCCATATCAGCAGTTACGCGTCACCATTTAAGACCCGTCTACATTTATTAAGCCTTCAGTGGTACAAATGATTACCTCCAGAAGTTCTTTGGTGGCAAATACAAGTCAAGATAAGTTAAATCGAATAGATTTGAACGGATGTCGAATCTACTGGTATATGCATGCAGGTAAGTAACAAATGCCCGCTCCCAAACCCCTGCCGACTCTATCTTCTATCGGTTTAATCGATTAAGGTATGCAACGGGTAAAAATAATTATACTTACAAAGTGGGTTGTGAATAATACGACCGCCATATCTGCATACGGTATTTCAAGATTATTACATGGGAAATATGAGATCTGACAGTCGAACTTTATATTGAAGTATTAGACTGTACTGTTAAATTCGATTTATGAATAGGAAAGCAGTCAATCAAATGAACATATTTGAACATTATTCAACCCACACCCCTCCCCAGTGTGGGGGTTACAAAAATGAATTTGGAGAGAGGGTATCATGTTCAAAACCCTAAATGATATGGCGCTATCTGAAATTAGGGGTCAAAATGATATTGGCCTATTAAAATCAAGACTCAAAGTGATATAGTCAAATGTTGTGAAATGAAATACATACACACAGCTTTACAATAAAGTATTTATTAAATAGATCCAATAGTTTTGTGTAAGAGACATAACATGATGCAGCAAAATCAGAGGCTGTACTGTAACATAAGTACTTTTGTATATATTCACCATAAGCCATATGGCAAAAAAAGTATATACTAACGTTTTTAGACCTGCTAGATTTTTATATTGAATAAGAAGTACATGAAATAAGCATACATAAGAACAAGCAAAACACCACAGAAGCATGTGATAACAAATAAGGTCAACCTAATAAACATATTGACCTGATGTGCTGATGTATTGTTGCATTAGCGAGTATGAACCATCCCCTAGTATAACTGATACATCAACACAAAGCACAAAACATTCAGCTTATTGAGCCAACAATTAGAAATGGAAAATAAACGATAATATTCTTTAATATTTACTGGCACTCATGATAAATAATCTTTCGATTCCTTGATGATTTCCGGGTACACGTTCTAAAACCCTTCTGCCATGATCGCTTTCAAACTCCCTGTGTGGACGTGAAGACATTGGGTTTCCCTGTCTGGGAGCGGGTCGCATGTGGAGGAGTATGGCTTCCTACTCCAGCGATGTCATTGCAAGTAGGTTGGTGACTTCGTCAGCGACAAGATTTATGTTCGCGATCACACCACTAAATTTCACAGTAGCTGTTTCCATTCCACGAATGGTGTACAGGGAACTTTCTTCTTTATTTAGCGGCAGATGAACTTTAATATATCCAGCTTGTGTGTCAGAGAATGACGTCTCAAATCTTCCCCATGATGCTACATGCGGATATAATACGCAACGAGAAATTATTTGTTTCGTTGAGCACGTAGTAATCAAATAGCCACACATAACTCCCAGCGACAGCTTCAGATTCAGTTGAGGATAGCAATACCTCGATCTAACACAATGATATAAAATTCATGGCGCAATTGTTGGTTGTCTTTGCACGTGGTTTCGTTCATTTTCATCCGAGACTTCTAGAGCGCATGAAGTTCACAGACGTTGTTTGTCGCGCAAATATCGCGCAAAGATAAGTCTCTGTGGAGCGGTGTGAACCCTTTAATAATTGCGGTTTCCCCTTTACGCCTTAAACGTTGAAATCGCGATTTTAATTCCATGTGGAATCAGAAATTCCCTCAATATTAAGATGTGCAATATTATCCTGAAAAGCCATTATACACTAAAAGAAAGCTGAAATAATGGACCCTGCTCATAATACCCTGTTTATTTTTTTTGTAAGACGCTAGGCATTTAGGCCAAGCGTTCTAAGCCGCATGCGTCATGGCCTATATTTAGCTGTGATATCACACTTACAATAGATGATACGCTAGCGTCTGTAAGACACTAAAATATGATATTGTTTTGAAAGTACATCACCTGATGTGTAGGACGTCGGTAGCACAACCAGTACGCGCCTGTGTGTTATCATTAAACACACTTGTTGCGTCGTTTTGACTGCGCGACGCGAATGCACGAGACGTGAGTTGAAAATCGGTACCGCGAGCAAGTATTTATCTCACACTAACGTTTGTGGCGATGCTGGCGCACAAATTCGGTTGACATATGTGGTTACTATTTCGATCGCTAAAACTAGGTATTGTTGAAACATAAAAACTGTGATCTCTCAGGATGTGTGCCCTCTCTGGACTGACTATACCATTATCAGGCCAGATACGTAGGGTTCAACAAGATTTAAAACAAGAGTTTAAACCGCGGAGCATCATTGGGACCCACACCATCTCTGGGAACCCCCATATATCCCCCCCCCCCCCCCAACAGGGAATTTAAAGATAATGTAAAGGAACGAAACGCGAAATAGAGACAATAATACAGATATTGAAGGAGTAAGTAAGTGTAGTGTTATAAGCTGCCTCCAAAGGTGAATAGATAAGATTTACCTGATTAAGCAGCCGCTTTCTAGGATAAATGGGAGAGGGCTGTGAGAGGGAAATCGATGTTGATGATGATGAATAGAAAAGTAGGTGAAGCAGATCAAATTGCGAAAATTATCCTACGGCAAGTCACCACCAGTCGATTGACTGGACCAGGCCATTACAGCTTCTCGTCTAGGCGAAATCTGGGCGCGAGTAGTGTGTAGCAGATATTGTCCTTATAAGGACCGATCCACTCAACCACCTGGATCCCGTTGTCCACCGTCACGAGTCGCAACCAACGGCCAATAGGCAGCCCACTATTTGTCGCCTCTTACATCATGCAAGAGGATACAGTGGGCTGATACTATCCCCGGACCCACAGGGGTGGACTACTGAAGGATATTGAATGTCAGCGCAAACGATACCCGGTCGCCACTGCAACATTCCGTGTTCGGTGTGGATGCCATAACTGGGTTAACAGCAAGTCAAATCAAGTGGGGCTACTTTATGTTCTGTCTGAGATTGATACAAATACAACGACACAGCGTTCACTACTCGTAGCGTAGTGTCTATCCAATGACCCACGGAACAATCAGTAACTCCACATTCAATATTGATCTATAATCTGGGCGTGTTAAGGTGAATTACAATGTTTGGGAGTTGATGCATATAAATCGTCCCTCACTCTGATGCTGCCCCTCACTCAGTGTCGATACCCCTGGCGGCATTGCAACTTTTAACCTCCAGGAGTTATCAATAATATCTATGAATATTACACTCCAGGTTATACTTTCATTGGCTGGATAACCATACAAAGGATGTTCAGACGGTCTCATTTGGCTTAAAACGTTTTAGTAAATCTCGATCACCATAAAAATGCCAAATACAACCTGATTTATTGTGAATGTGAACGCATCATATAACAGAAGGAGATTGCCAGTGCCGAGGTAATCATTTGCCGTGTTAGTGGGCTCTCTGACCTTTTAGGAGTGGCTTTAGGACGACGCTGATTAAATGGTGTTTTGCACACTGAATATGAATTACATGCTTGGTGATACTGTGTGCTCTAGCGAATTCTAAGCTTCTTTGAAGTAACTTATGCGGCTAATTAAAACACGGACAAATACCTATTTTAACCAAGTAATGTAAAGATATGGAACAACAGATGACAAGTCGATCAATCAATCGATCGATCGATCCATTCATCAATCAATCAATCATCAATCAATCAATTTATCTATCAATCCAACGAATAACTGATCCAACATTAAGATGGCAATCAATGGAAAAATGAATCGATCTATCAATCGATTAATCAAAACATCAATCCATCCATTAATCAATAAGTCAATCCGCCGAACAATAAATCAGTCGATTAAACACTGACACAATATATCAATTACGCAATTGGATATCATAATGCAACAAAATTCCCCGATCTCTAAAGTCATAACGGCATCCCTGGCGGTCGCGAACCAGCCACATATATTGTCAACGTCGATGTCAACAATAATAAAATGCTCTGCTCTTTCAAAAGAGCTTAGAATGGATGTTTCTGAATTCCTTACATACAAGCGAACCCATAAACACAGATAAAAAAACATTGGGAAGCACAACATCGATAAACCAAATATCTCCAAAATGTAGTCTAACCTGCTAGTGCTACACAGGAGGCCAACACAAGTTGAACAAACACGCATTCAACTGGTTCATTATGTGACCAATGATTTGTGAAATGAACCGGGGTGATATTAGAGATAGACAAACCGATCAAACACGACTGCTTACAAACAAGAGCCATTTTAAGGGTTGGCCAGCGAAAAACAAGTCTATGTAACGTCATAAGCACAAACTTACCCCACTTGTCTTCGTTGATACTTCCAGAAACGAAACTGAAACTCAATTGGGGACGCTATATATCCCCCCATTTGAATCTGAAGAGGTTCGCTATTGACATTTTAGTAATCATTCATTAAAATTGTTCTTCATAGTTCTTTAAGGGTACAAATTAAACTCAGAATTTTTGTTACAACACCAACGCCTTTATTGCGAATATTATTATATATTTTAATACATTAACAATTCTGTGCAAGTGACGAGGTGGCCGAGTGGTTAAGGCGATGGACTGCTAATCCATTGGGCTCTGCCCGCGTGGGTTCGAATCCCATCCTCGTCGATAGATGTTTTATTTCGAAGTTAGAGGAGCTGTACCTGGGAATGCTTGTTTTGGATAAGGCCAATAAGATAAGATAATTTATTAGCCCTATTCGGGAATTTGCTTTACAGTCTACAATTGACTCGTGTCTCTCTGTCACTCTCCTCGTGCCCCAGCTAGCTCTTTCGAACTAAGTACGGGAGTGATGCATGCACTCCCTCTTACGACAAGGTGATATATAGAACCTGACGTTGGTCTTTTGGGCTAGCCCCAGCCCCTGCTAGGCCCGTGTTTTGGCAGGAAAATTCCAGATGGCGCTGGAAGTGGAAGACGGGTGCTGTGATGAAGAAGCAGTGACCCGCAGATATCGAGCAGTTCCTTCCTGGTGTAGGACAGCATATGCATTATTTGCACACGGTCGTCACATGATCGGCAACTCACGTTACATATTGATGTGGTGGTCAGAAAGACGGCTGGTCGTATGGTGACGTTGATGTAGTTTCCAAGGTCGAAGAGTGAAAAGACACTGGAAACAGGACCAGGCAAAGCACGTGGCTTTCCTAGAAGCGAAGCGCGTAGTTGAGTAGCGGGAAAAACACAATGTCCCGTTCTGGGCAGCTGATGAGAAAGTCCAACAGATTCAGATATATCCTTTGATTCAAAGATGTTGTAGACGATCTTATTCACACACTGCACTAAAAACACAAGCCCAACAAAGGCCAAAACACGAGGAAAATGACAGAAAAACACGAGGACACACTAGACTGCGTGTCGCCGCGGTGCAGCGCCACCTAGTTTATAGACAATGACAATGACGTTTATTAGCAATCACGCGCCCTCTAGGAGCATATACAATCGAGTTATTTACATGATTTTGATCAGAGAAGGTGCAACATACAATACAGTGGGAACACAATAAGTGTGCAACTAATTCTACTTCAAAATTAAAGACATTTCAATACAAACGGCACACATTGAGATAAAGCATAGTTACAGGGTTGGATTCCTAAGTGAGACCACTGACCGAGACACCTGAAGCTGAGGGTTGTTGGCCATTTAGAGCCAGTTTGCGAATCTCGAGCGATTCCCTTATGAATTTGCCAATGTTTTTATTCAAGAGTTTGTCCTCGTTACTCATCATCCATATATATTTGTCATTGGGTGACAGGTGAGAAAATTTTTGTTGTTTATGTCAATATCGTTAAACAATGGGGCTCTTTTGTTTTTATATTTGGGGCATGTGATCATGAAATGTGTTTCATCTTCTGTAGCTTGCATTGCGCAGCACTGACATGTTCTATCGTTTGGGTTTGAAATGGTTCCCCTCATTGCTTCTATATTTAATGGATGGGAGCTCAGGCGTGATACTGCAGTTCTGTGGTTGATATTGTCTATATTAAGCAAGTATTTCTCGAGTCCAAAGTTTTGTTTGAAAAGTTTGTAGGTTCTCAGTTTATTTCCCCCTTGTCTTCCAGATAGGCTGTTAGTATTATTGAGTTTTTTGTGCCAGAATTTTTCATAGAGAGTTTTCATCGCACCTTCGGCTCTTTTTGCAAATATCTTTATTTTGTTCTCAGGCACGTTAATGTTGTTGTATTGTAGATGTATGTGCTCCAATATTGATGTTAATTTTCCAAACCATGACTTTTTCGTTGTAGGATGTTCCTTTTGACTTTCTATTAGTGCTTCTTTGGCTAGACAGCCTCCAGATTTTAATTTGGTAGAAAGAAAGAACTTTATTGAATTAGTTATGGCATGAAGACTAAGTGGGTGTCTGCCCAGTTCACCCCTGATTCCTATAATCGAGGTGTGTCTTTTCACATGTAGTATTCTCCTGTAGAATTTTAACTCTAACTGAGAAAGTTTATTGTTATCCAGATTTTGTTCGAATGCATTTGGGGATCGTGACTGTGTCAGTCCAATATCTACTCCCCACACTTCAGAACCATACAGTAGTATGGGTTTTATGGTATGATCGAAGATATGCATCATGGTGCTTATATTATAGTTATGACCCAGGAGTTTATTTAGTTTGTATAGGGCCTTAAGGCTTTTATGGTAGAGGGTATCAACAGAGTCCTTCAGTTTACCATTAGTGGTAAAGTTTATACCAAGATAAGGGTAATTATCCACACACTCAAGTTGGTGGCCTCCATAAACAAAATTTTCCCTGAGATGTGTTCCATTTTGGTTAAATATGATAATTTTTGTTTTGTTCAAATTGACTTCTAGTCGCCATGTCTCAGAATATGCCTTCACTGCATCAATGCAGTTCTGGAGACCCTGCTGGCTGGTTGAAACAAGGACAACATCGTCTGCATATAACAGGCTATTGAGATGTGTTGAACCTATCGTCACCTCATTTGTGTGGCCATTGTTTTGAATTTGTTCAACTAAGTCGTTTATGTATATATTGAATAAACTTGGACTCAAATTATCTCCTTGCCGAACACCTATGTCCGAGGAGAAAAAAGCTGTGTGCTTTTCATTGTTCACTTTGACACATAGCTTTGTTTTTGAGTACATGTCTTTGATATATCTGTAAAAATAATTATTTATTCCTAGCCTGGCTAATTTGAGAAGCAGCCCTGTGTGCCATACTCTATCAAATGCTTGCCGAAAATCGACAAAGCATGTATATAGTTTTTTTGGCCCTTTGATTTGGTATATTTATCAACTATAGTCTTCATGGTAAAAATATGATCAGAAGTGCTCGAGTTCTTTTTGAACCCGGCTTGATGTTGTGAGATAATGTTGTTTTCTTCCAAGTAGTTTTGTAACCTCACATTCATGATTGAGTTAAATAGTTTACCAAGAGCACTTGTTACAGTAATCCCTCTATAGTTTTGGGGTTCAAAAATAGATCCTTTTTTGTGAATATTACTTATATATCCCTTGCACCACTGGTCTGGGTATAGTCCAAGTGAGTACACTTTGTTGAAGAGTTTAACTATACACGGTAACATATGGTCTTTCGAGGTTTTTATCATTTCATTTGTTATTGCATCTAGACCTGGGCTTTTGTTATTTTTCAGCTTATTTATGGCTTGCAGTGTTTCTTTTGGGTCAATCCTGAAGTCAAGTTTGCTGAAGTTACGGGTTGAGAGGAGATTTGAGAGTTCATTGTTCACATCGTTACTTTGAATATTTGGGTCTTTGTTGAGTTTTGTGAGATAGTCAAACCATGCACCTGGTTCAATGTTATTAGCTTTGTTTTTATTTTCCGGTGTTGTTTTTATATCTTCTAGTAATTGCCAGAACTTCTTTGGGTTAGTTTTTTGCAAAGAGTTAAGTTTATTAATTTGTTCGTTCATGTAATGTCTTTTTGAGTATTTCATTTCCTTTCTGTATCTTTTTAGAGCTAAGAAGTAACTCCTTCTATGTTCCCCTGTTGCCGACTTACACATTAGCCTGGCCTTTGTTGCTGTTTCTCTTTTTAGTCTGGTCAATTGCGTAGTATTCCAAGGAGTCGTTTTGGGTCTTTGGACTTTGGTTTTAAGTTTCAGAGATAACTTTGCTGCATGCTCATATACATTGATGAGTTTAGTCGAGGCCACGAGAAGGTCCTCTGGTGTATTGCACACGTCTAGTGCACGTAGTGTTTCTTTAATATGGGTCTGTATCGGGGGAAGATCAAGTGCTGCCTTAAATGAGACTTCGCTATTGTCATGCCATTGAAATTTGGTGGGCGAGTCATGGAGTTGAACTGAGCACCCACTGGGTTGGGGCCTTTCAGCTACTAAAGTGAAGGAGATCATACAGTGGTCAGTAATGTCCCCAATAAATTCATGAACTTTGAAGTAAGGTATTTTGCGCAAGAGCGAATCACTGCATATTCCATAATCTACAGTGCTGCTACCGTTATATTGGTAACTAGTATAGTAGCCAAAGGTATCGCCCAGTTTCCTACCATTTAGTATTCGCAACTGAGCTCCAATACAGATTTCAAGAAGGTGCTTCCCTCTTTTGTCTAGTGTTGTATCTAGGCTTGATCGTGAGATTAGGTTTGTGTCTAAAGTATATTCATCTCCCACAGGCAAATGTTTTTCACAATCATTGCTTATGAAATCATTGCTTGCTCCTACCCTGGCATTCAGGTCTCCCATCAACAGGATGTCACCAGTTTTTTTATAGATGAATATATCTGTCTCATTTTTGTCCAGAAGATTTTGTTCTTGTCTTTTGCTATATGTAGCTTCAGGGGGAGGTATGTATGCTACGCACAAGTGGATGTCCCTAATCAAACCAAAATATTGATTGTCTAGGGTTAACCATACATAGTCATTGTGAGTAGAGGATTTGATTGTGATCCCACCAGTTATATGTGGGTTCATCAATATAAGTATACCTCCTGAGCCATGGGGTGCTTTGATGTGTTTTGGCCTAGGGAAACTTCGAGTAATGTAATCATTGATATGGATGTCATCATTCATACCCTCAACTGCATGTGTCTCAGTTAGACCAACAATATCAAAGTCAGAGATCTGCTTTAAAAAATCCACATTAGAACATACATCTTTTCCCTTAGCAACCATTCCCTGAACATTCCAACATCCCATTCTTAAATAAGTGTTCCTTTCATTCATATGGTCCATTTTAGGATAAAGTTTTACATTAATGAAATAGCAATGAAATACATGTTGTGAATCCAATAAAATACTCAACTTTTGTTTATTTGTAATAATGTCCAAGTAGGCTGACATAGTGGTATACAATTGCATTGTGTAGTTAACTGTTAACATCCTATGTAAAAGTGAGTATTACAAAATCAGCAGCGTTAGACATCAATATAGAGATCATCCCTCAACGGCTTTCTTTTTCAATCCAGCTACAACTTTTTATAAATGCACATCGTAAATCGAAATTGTTGTCAAGTTTAGTATTACTATTAGCATAGGCAAAGCACCCGCCCCTGGTGTTTTGATGATCTGATGCCACATAGCTAGGCTTACAGCTAGGCAAAGAAAGTTCGCCTCTGACCTCGAAAACCCGTACCCGTCGTTCAAGGTGAAAATGGCATAAAAGCGTACCCCATCGTACAAGGTGTTATACAAATGTATAACGTATAATCCGTCGTACGTCGTAGGCAGGATAAAAGTGGCGGATAAATCTCAAAATGTTATGAGCAGATTTCTGATTACATGCAGTAACACCTTTGCGCGCTTGCACGGTCGAGCCAAAGGGTTTGTATACATAGAAGATATCGGTTAGCCGGCCAATGCAAATCCCTGTGGACTGAGCGTGTGATTCTTGGGGCGTCACACAGGGACCATTCATTGCATATGCATTGTCAACGATCGGTTGGAAATCACGGGAGAAAATCTCGACATACTGCATGGGAAGAGAAAACATACCCCGGTGTACAAAACGAAGACCCCAAAAACCCGTTGTTCTGATTGAAGCTGAAAAACATACCCCCCAGGCCCAATAAAACCTGTCGTACAAGTCGAAAAAACATAGCCCGTCGCGCGGCACATCTAGGCCTATACTACCTCTATACACTTAAGTGTCCCCCCCCCCCGGGGGCCTACAAGACGTCTGAGTATATATTTATATTACCGTCGTGCGCGGCTACAGTTAACCCTTCAGGTAGCCGCGGCTACAGTTAACCCTTCAGGTAGCCGCGCACGACGGAAATATAAACAAGAGGCCCATGAGAGCCATGTGGGAACTTGGCGAACTGCATCCAAATAATTGCAACAATTTCAGAATGGGGCCACAATTGACCAAAATCGGCCAAACATTACATAAGTTATCATGGATTATAATATTTTGTGGCGAATGGGGTATATTTAGAAAAAGTTTACAATTACATTACACTTTCAGAATATCTAAACTGTTTTTAAATGAAATTCTAAAGCATGGACGTATTGAGCATTGAACTTGTGTCATTTTTTGAAAACTTTGATGCTATTGTAACCGGAAGTGACGTCATCGACATTTATGATATTTTAGGATACGTCTTGGTATGCTGCGGAAAACATGTGAAACAATTTTTATTACAATCGGACATGTATTGACGATTTTATAGGCGCTCAAAATATTCATGAAACTTTTGTTGCCATTTGGACCGATACCACTTTTTTTCGACCTTAGGCGCTTGGGAAAACCATTGCTTGGATCGCCGTATATGTCATTAGAAAAAGTTTGCAATTTGAATGAGCTACACGATGGTGTAAAGTAACGATCCGACCATTATTAACAGAGTTATTCGAGGTACTAGTTTTTCACTTATTCGATGACCTTGACCTTAGTTTCAGGTCAAGGTCAAAACAAAACCTCTCGGTTCAGGGCATCATTACCCCCTAACGATGGGTGAAGAAAAAATTTGAAAATTTCCAAAATTGCGACCTGTATCGCGGATCACAACAAATGATATCTGATAGGCGCTCAACATATTCATGAAACTTTTGTTGCCATTTGGACCGATACCACTTTTTTTTTACCTTAGGCGCTTGGGAAAACCATTGGCTGGATCGTCGTATATGTCATAAGAAAAAGTTTGCAATTTGAATGAGCTACACGATGGTGTAAAGTTTGTAACGATCCGACCATTATTAACAGAGTTATTCGAGGTACTAGTTTTTCACTTATTCGATGACCCTGATCTTAGTTTTGGGTCAAGGTCAAAACAAAACCTCTCGGTTCTGCGCATAATCGACGCCTAACGATTGGCGAAAAAAAAATTGGAAAATTTCAAAAATTGCGACCTGTATCGCGAAACAAAAAAAATGTTTACAAACCAACATCCAAACATCCCACATACAAACCTGCGTGATCGCCATAACTTGGCGAAGGGATTCGCCAAGTTAATAAAACGTTGTGCACGGCTAGCCCTTCACAGACTTCAGGACGTCTGAGAAGACATATGTATAATACCATCCGATCGGGGCTAGGCTACAACAGGCCGGCCAAAGCAAATCCCAGCGGGCTAATACAGGTTCTCGGCCAGAAACACTGGCGAGCAAGCTACCTCGCCCAAAATGTCCATTGCATGTTGTATCGAGTTCCGCACCAGTGCTCTGCATGTGGATACGCTATTAAATGACTATTAAAGGGAGCTCTCAATGATAAATCACATGTCAATGCGATTCGTAAATTGAATCTTCCACTTTACTTTACGAGGCTATCACTCTGTCACTCTCCTCGTAACATGTAAACAGGGCCCGCAGCCAACAGGCTAGGGGACCCTTGATTAGTTTTTTACCACATCAGAATAAAATTCTGCACAGTGGGACCACGCCCAATGACTATCTCACTGAGGCGACTTCCCCGCTTTCGACCGTCTTTACTCAGTCCCGTTTTCGGAATTCCTTATATTGGTATAAATGACCTCACATAGGCAACCACTTTGTCTTGGACCCAAGAGTGGCCGCCTCAGTTGAAGCTCCTAAGAGCTGCACAAAAGCAGTTGCTTCAGGTAAATTTTGACACAAATTCATCGAATCTATCTCTCATGTATCTACCATCTGGACACCTCACAGCCTTTTCTTTCCGTTTGTCCATTTTATTCATGTAAGTATGCATTGTTTCGTCTTCGGTGCCATAAGTCAGACCTGATGTAAGAAAGATGTAACACAGCCATAGGAGGCATCATAGTAGACTTAATGGGTGCAGGTCAGGGTCACAGGCACCTTAGTAACAAGCTTTCGACAACACTCGATTTTGCTATGTGCAAGTCATAATGGATGAAGAAAGTGTATTTTATATGTATTCATTCCTCAAAATATTCAACATCAAATACATTATGATCAAATTTTTATTGACCATACAGTTGACAGCTTATTTAATTACAATCATAAACAAAAAGTTATAAATACATAAAGATTGTAAGATAATGATATGAAAAATGATGAAGATGTAAACATGGATACCTCACCATCAAATAATCCCATGCCAGGAGACTAACAGTAGGAACATTTAGCGAAGCAGTTGTCCAATAATACAGTGCCTTGCACTGTCACATTCAATTTTTGGTAGAGCAAGCAAGACTTTTGGTTTTGGGAATGCAGTCTGACTTGAAGGTACTGAGAGAAGAATACCAGAGCTGATTGGATTTCTGAAATCAAGTCACCAAACCTCTACACAAGGTATACAAATTTGACATTAAAAGCTGTTATGGAAGCAGTTGTAGTGTGAATGAGGGAGATACCTTAATGCACAGTAAACCTTGTCAAAAGTAAGCAAACCAACATTGTTTATTGTAATTATTATGGTTTCAATAAAGTCCTTTACTTTTAAGGTTTTGTTTAAAAATCTTCCTAGAAAAGTGCAAGATATTTTTAGGTTAAATCCAACTAGAATGTGATCATTTGGGTTCATAAAATGTCATCTAAAAAGCAGGTATTGCTAGATCAGCCCTGGTACATCAATAAAAAAATAAATCTTTTGAGAAAAGAGCCCGAATTTGAATAATATATACCAGAGCAGAAATGTCTGTCAAGGACCCTATGCCATACGGCCAGTAAAAAACTATACAAACAACTTACCTTAAACCATTCACATCTCATCCATATCTTCATCCTCAAACCCAAGCTCGGGGAAATCTCCAATGGTCACTTGGTTAGGTTTGACAAAGCCTCCAAACTTTGGTGGACATTGGAAATAGCGCTTGCCTTGAACACTGAAACAAAGAGCCAAACATAAGCTTGCATGCTTCAGAAATGTAACCCAAATAGCCCGTGTTGACATTATATTATTTAAGAGCAGAAAAACTATTCTATCTCTAATTATAACATTACATCATTGATATATTACAACAAGTTAAGATATTCAGTGAAAGAAACAATGGCTAACAAACCTGCCATCATTTTTCCCCAGTGGTTCATCATATTGTACACCTACCCAGTACCCAGGTTTAAAGTCTGTCAGACCTGAAATGATACCATAATTTTTAACACAAATAGCAGGCAAAGCTCATTTCTGTCTGATATTGATACAATAAATCATTGATCAGAGATGTTATCCGAGTACATACCTACATACTTGACACAGCCTCGCTTATTGGGCTGCCCAACAACATTGACTTCACATCTACAAAACCACACCAATCAGGCAAATATCTCAGATGACTTTTTAAAAGTATACCTAGCAGGTTAATCTGAATCAGATGTTTATTCCATAGATGTTTACAGTATAAAAAAACTTGTCTTTAAATATCTCAAACATGGATTTTTTCAAGCAATTCTGGAGGGAAATAAGCACAACTGCATCATAAAATATTATTACGGGCAGCGATGTCACATTTTCAGATGTAGCATGCACCAATTGATATATCGCATGAACCCCTATATTGTACCTGCTATCTAAAGTTAAACTTTCTGCCATTTTTTTTTCCTCCTTTTCTTTCTGTTCCTTTTCCTCTTCTAATTTTTTTCTCTCCTCAGGGTCGACTTCTTGGAACTGACCCATCTTCATTCTCTGTTTGAATGCTCGTACTGAATCTACTTGGTCGATTCACACACAAGAAACTGTGACAGTAAGTACACTTTATAACCCCACTAACAACATGTCTTTATAATAAAAACCGTTTAAATCTAAATACAAAATAAACCCTATCGAAGTATAAAATATGTGATTATTTCAGGTAAATGAAATAAGGTGTTATTGAAGCTTGAATATCCCAACTTATTAGCACTGCAAAAAATCTACTTACATTTTCAACAGCATTACTCGTCTGTAATCTCAATTCATCCACCATGACACACCCCATTATCTTAATATTTCACCCAAACCACTCAATTATTGATAAGCACGATACATTGCTGCCTTAGGAATAATGTCAATAACTCTCCAAAACAAGTCCCAGGTTCTCCAGGTTTTGTAAAAGAGTATGTTAAATGAAAAAAAAAAGCATTTCCAAGCCCATATCCCACCCCCACCATTGGAATCACAGTGATATGGCTATCTTGCAGAACATTCAACCCGTGGCTGATTATACCTGTCCGCTTGGAATATTCCTCTTGGCTGATCTCAAACTTCTCAACTTTGCTTACATCTTCAAATTCTCCTGCTTGGCCACTGGTATCGACAGCCTGATCAGATTGGAACACTATGTCAATTGATATGGATCAAACAAATATAAGAACACATTGTACAGAGACATTTAAAAGACACAACTCTCAGCACTAGATTGTCTGTTCCTTGATATAAATGAGTGAAGTACTTACATGTATTCTCATCCCATCATCAATTTGATAGGAGCCTAGTAGGGCATTATCGTTATCAAGTTGACAAACTAAACGATCATCTTTATCATATACTTCCAACTTCATACGTGCAGTAGCTCCTGTAAGTAGCTCCAACTTGCCCTGAAATGTCATTCCAACGATTAAAATCTAAAAAAAATGAAGTGAGATACTAAGGCTATTTATCCTGTCTGTGTACACATGGAGATATATTTATATATCAACCTACCCAGAAGGAATTTACAAGCTTGAATACAGTGGAGACAGAATCAGTGTGGCAATGCAATGAAACATGATTTACTGTACATTCACCTACAGGTAAGTTCGTATATTGATTACAAAGCGAATTCTGGAAATGATTAAGCTTTCAATGGGTTTATTAGTGTGTAGCATGACTAGTTTTTTGGACACAGGAACATCTACGTAGACGTCCTGTAGGGCTAGCATAGCCACTGTCGGATTGGTGCATATATTTCGAGCTATCTTCCCTTCTCATCAATGTTATGTATTTACATATCTATATGGTTCAAGAATTGGGATGAATATCTCTCAATCAAAATTATTATGGTAATCCACCGTCACGTGATTATCACGCAATTGTCACATAAACTTTGAGAATCGCTTTTGTTCACATCAACCTCCATCTAGGAAATATGAAGTCACATCACGCAGTTTCAGTTTTATTCGCCATGTTGCTGCCAGTATCCAGAAGTGTTATTTTTTTTTAAATGTCAAGGCAATAAAGTTGAATATATACTCCCCCAGTAAGGTAGGTATTGCCAAATGATAATCGAGTATGATTTTTACATAGCTTTGGCTTCCATCACAGGACGTTATTTAAAAGAATAAGGATGGGTAGCTCCGGTGTAATGGTAACATGAGTTTATACCGTCACGAAGAGTTCGTCAAACACAGTCGGCAAGTTCTCGTTTGGGTTGAAGGACTACTCTGCGTACCTAGAAAATAACATATATCAAGAGCCTTTACAAAAAATAGACTTTGCGCGCCAAAAAACTTACCACCACTCGACGCTATTCTTCAATAAATGGCATCGATAGTTCGTTTCCTAACAAATCGCGATACGATGTCTGCCATTTTGGAAACAATTAATTCTCGCGATTTCCCGCATTGCCTTAGCATCCCAAGTGGGGGGCACTTACCCTAACTCGGATAGGGGTGTGCCGCGGGACCTCGAAAACCTGTACCCGTTGTACTCGTTGAGAATGAGAAAAAGTATACTCCATCGTACAAGGTATTATGCGAATGTCTAACCCGTCGTAAAAGTCGAGATGTTGAAAAAACCACCCCCTTCGTGCGGCACATGTATACTATATCTTTACACTTAAGTGCCCCCCCCCCCCCCGCGCAATGCATGTGGTGAACTTGCTTCCCAAATCGATCGAACTGTTGCTGTGTTTCGGACTTTTTACCGCTTCCCAAATTAATCGAACATTAAATAATTACCATAGGGAATGAAATCCCCCGCCGAAAGGGATAAAATTGTCAGTCCACCCGTAAAACATTATTGCATTCTATAACTCATCACTTTGGTCCCAAGTGGGGGGGCACTTACCCTAACTCGGATAGGGGTGTGCCGGGGGACCTCGAAATCCCGTACCCGTTGAACTCGTTGAGAATGATGTTTGGTGTTTGGTAGTTGTCTGAATCGATCTCAATTATTTTTCATTGCGTCGTTTTCTGAGAAAGTAAGACGCCTACTGACGTCTTGTAGGGCTACATAACCAGCAAGAACATAGCAAGAACGAACATTCTAGGACACGAAGATGCGTCATCGTCGGCAAGAAGTAAAACCACCTATTATCGCTCGATTTGTTACCGAATTGACGGATACCTCAGTGAGCATACCTTTAAGGCTGCGATTGTTAAGTCCTTCTGAAACCTTCTTTCTGACCCGAATGAACTTATCGTGCTAGTGACAGTCACTGACAGGACCGGATTGGTAATGACTTGATATTCCATTTTGTGCAATGTGACTATTTCCAGAAAAAATATGGTAAGCTTAAGACAAAATATTTCTAATATCCCTCAATGTGATGAATATGAGTCTATGTATTATGCGCAATTAAAATAATCATCATCATCATCATCATCATCATCATCATCATCATCATCATCATCATCATCATCATCGTCGTCGTCGTCGTAGAATCCAGACCGTGCTTTGCTCAGTCGCTCTTTACCACTTGTTCCCATGTCTTCTTTGGTCTGCCGAGTCTCTCCTGCGACATCACCTCGAACCTGCATACTCGGGCGATCCAGCCGTCATATGGCTACACGTTGTAGCCTTACCATCCAGCCTAGTCTACCCTCTCCTTCAATTTGTTTATTTTGATGTTTTATATGCTGATATGCTATAAATTTTTCAGTCACTTTATCTCGAGAACTTCTGAAGGAATCGGTTGATATAGTTTGGACACAATTGCGTTCCCCAAAAATATATAGTAGTCTTGTTCAATGCCAGTGGAATACAATAAAATCATGAAATAATAATAAGAATAGGTGACCCTTCTTGAGTTTTTCCCCGGTAATATCTTCGTTCAATAATGAGTTTATTTAGCCATTTGAACAGGGAATTTTTAATTCAATCGTGGCATCATTATGATACCCACGCATTATTCTACGTTATTGTGATTGTGCGTCGTTGCAAAATTTGCTCCAAAGGCATTGGCTTATATAATGTTGACGATGTTGATTACCTAAAGTTACCTGCTAACATACCCAAGACACATTAGACGCAGTTGGTGAAGATATATATACTCGAAACTTCTTCAGTAAATTTACGATATTAACTCCCCATTTCGCCAAAATTTGTTTATATCATTATGTGACATTAATGTATGTTTCCAAGAAAAACAGAGTCTTCCATTATTTTACACTGAGAATACCACAATGCATATAACAACTTATCGCCGGTTGTTGCACATGATTATCTAGTTCTCAGCGTCGACCATTCGTGTTGCGAGTTTGATATTTTATGATGACATGAATAAGATATACGTCACAATATGAAAAAGCTTGTCATGTGTATTGCTGTATCCACACATATAGACACTTTAACTAATTTTACCCAGAAGATGCCACATATTGACAAAAGCAAAATAAAACAACGCTTGTGAGTAATGAAATATATTTCCAACCATACATGAGTCACAGAATCCCCTATCGGAGAAGATTAGAACCACAAAAGATGGCCGACTCTTCGGAGTGGTTTGTCGGTGAGGATGGTTGTTTATCTCTTGGACAACAGTCTGAGGTGGTAACCTACCATCCGAATTTAAATGCCATCTTAGTAACAACCAAGGAGCCTGCTTTAAGAGTATTGGACGTTACATCTGGATCTTTGTTACAAACATCTAATTTATCAGGTCTGCCATGCTTTCGTATGACACTTTCTTAAAATTTGCTTGTCAGACTGTTCATCGAAATCTGCCGTAGTAAACACCATTGGGTCAATAGTAAATTGTTCTTTAAGTTTCTCCTATCTGCATTGTGTCATTTATTACAAAAGCCTCATTCAAGTTGCTTAATTTTTATAATATTACGGAAGCGTCTGGGCAAATTGGATTGTCATAAGTGACAACACGAAACCTTTCACAATCGATCTTGTTATGTTTTGTCAGCAATGCAAGTTTCTGTTTTCTGATTAGATACTCCCACCATCCCTTTACATCTATTTCAGAATATATGTAATTTTATGAGAATTTGGCTTAGTGTAATTCCCGGATAACTTGATAGAAAGCGGTGAAACATGTCCAGGCATATGGCTTGTGTCTAGCTCCATTAATTATTGAATGGGTATATTATGAATGCAGCAGGATTCTAATAGCATAGTTGTGTTTTATTTCAGCTGGAGATGCTAAGCATATAGATATAAGGTACTTGCCAAACCAAGATAGGGTTTTGTTCAGCAGCAACAATGCAGTCAGTGTACGGAAAGATTTCAATGGAATACTTTTGCTGGATACCGCACTGCAGGTGCCAGTCAGTCGAACAGAAGATACTGTTACAGTGGAACTCCCTCTACCAGAGGTAAACTTATTGATTACATTCAATCTGTGTTTGCTGTAGCGTATCTCATAGCTTATCATGTATTTCTGAGTTGTTCTGACCGGAAGTGGTACGTAGGTTTTTAGGTTATATATCCCACTGATATATTATCGATGTTGGCACCTTGATTTCAATCACCAATTCTGCACCATTCTATTCTTTCACCTTCTTTTTGCTTGCCATTTTAAAGTGACACTAAACATCATATCACATAATATTGCATTGCATTAAGAATGCAATTATTGAATAACTTTGGGAAGGCGAGAGTGAGTTGAGGGATATAATTGGTTATGACAAGGAAAGACCGATCTGGATGTGGTAGTAGATAATATTCATACAAATTTCAATGATAGTGTATATTATTCATACAAATCTGTATAAGATGGTAGATAACTACTACACAGGACTTTGCCCCTGATAAAAATGTCAATGACATCCTCATCAATAATCTAACCAGATATAGCTGCAACACTCAGCTGACTCAATGTCAAGGCCACAAATATATCCAATTACCTCACTAGGAAGAATCCAGATGTAATGTCACCTTCTGTTGTAGGACTCATTTGTAAATGTATTTGGCAACATTTGCTATGGCAGTTCATAATTGTATATAACTGTTGTATGCATCATAAATGTAGTCCTAAAATTGGTGCTTTCTATATATAGAACCCAGTACCAGTATATGAATAGTCAGTATGTTTCAACCCATATTGTGACAAACCTGATCTCATGAGGGCTGTAGTTCTGAATATATACTTAGGAATGTGCATTAAAATATAAAGTTGGTAGTTTAAACTAATATAAGAGATTAATTGCAATGGTTTGAAGGATTGAAAATGTGGTCTGTTGTTTTAAACATAACTCAGATTGATCCAGGTCGTTTGCCAGTTATCTTTATGGGCAGGGTCTTTGTATGTCGATTTGGACGGGCTGGAATTGTTCCCTCAAGACCGTCCACTTGCCAACCCGTCCGCACCTCCCAGGCACTTTTTATGACGCATGGCGTTTAATCAGCGTCGTAATACTTCAACGATGGTGAATGAGAGTGATGTCCAGCTTTGTCTCCTCGCAAAACAAGGTCCCAGTTCCTGTCGATTTTATACCCTCCAGGGCTCTCGGGAACCCGAGGTTCCGGGTCCCTGACCCGCGATTCTTGCAGTGGACCCGCGTCAATACGGCCTGCGGGTCCCGTGGACGCGCGAGAATTGTGATGCCGTGCATCCATTAAGCAAAGCTACAAATTTGCGAGATCGTTAATTGGCCCACCTGCAAGTGAAATGAAAACTCGAAAGTCGTCGCCCAACTGGCGAGTGCAAGTTGAAACTACCGACTAAAATAAGTTGCGTCTCCTGACTTGTTTGAATAAATAGAGCACGCTGATAAGCTCACTCAGCGCCCACCAGGTCAACGCAGCGGTGACAGCTTTTCCCGCCAAGAAATGCGCTACAACGTACGGGTGTTACGCTTTCTTAAATCAGCGAAAATAAGCGAATTCAATCATTGGTCTAGATGATAGTGATGAGAAGGTTTGGTTTCAGAGTATTGACATTATCTGCCGAAAGATGTTCTATTGGGAAGAGATATGCAGATAGAATCATTTGCACAGCCTGTTTTACCAACTGAGCTTCACCCAGTTAGCTTGTTACCATGGCAGCGCTGCGCTAGAATAACTCAGTTTAAGGACATTAAAGGGTGATCATGCGTTTCGCTTAGCGTCAAGATTTATTCTGAGCTGCTTCATGAACTTCTCCATACAAATGTCACAAAATCTCGCAAACGTGCCTCTGTGTCAGAAAAAGTGCTGGAGATACTGATGCGCATCAAGATTGAGGGTCCAGCTGTTCAGGACTTCGACTGTCAGAAAGCAGCTATGAACGTTATTGCTGATAAACGAATTAATATGCATGCAATGTTTGTACATAGGCGTTTGTGGTGTTGTGTTCAGTTATCAAAAAACATCCATTTGGACCCTCAAGTTTCTTGTGGACCCCCGAAATGTGTTGGGGACCCTTGGGAATTTTAACCTGAGGGTCCTGGACCCTTGATAATTTTTGGCTAGCGAGAGCCCTGCCTTCTCTTAAATGATACACGATATGTACGAGGTTTGTAAGAATCATGACAACTAGAAGGGTGGCAGACATTGTGCACGGTCGATTGGAGCATCATTCTGAAATGTCTGCCTCACAGTATCACTTTTGTCATGATAAACTTTTGGTCTGCACTGTTCGTGCATGAAGCTCACCAATTGCAATTTGGTAAAATATCATATCAACACTGAGTCTTTGACTAAGCTTTTTTTTTTTTTTTTGCTGAACGTGTCAAACGATATTGCAGCGATCGCTCATAGGCTTGTGCCAGCACAAGTGAACGTCACAAACTGTCCAGTCGTGATAAGGGTGTTGTCAAAGGAAAGCACTGTGGTGTTAACTGTCGTGGGGTGGGGTGGTTATGCGGTCGGGTCGAGGGCTGTTCGGAGGTGGAGTGTTGACTGTACGCTCAGCGTGATGATAGGGTTACTAGTGGACAGCCTGATGGCTCAGGGTTGGTTGGAGAAGGGGGTGAACGGGCAGGATGTAAATCCTGAAAATGTTACCGGCCCTGACAAAAATGCAATGATGCGTGATAAGATTTGCAAAATATGCTTTGTAATTCATAACTGCACATGTGCTGCACAAAAGTATTTATGCGACATTTTATGAATTATAATGCTAACTAATGCCTTTAGTTATTTTAATTTATCATCAAATGCCCACAACAGTATTAAGTACAGCAATTTCTACTGTTTAAAATAATTTTAAGAAACGACGCGCGAACTGCCTCACGAATTAAATGTTATTAAGTTGTGCCCAACTCCACACACGCTTTATGCTCTTCCGTATCTTCAATAGCAGGCCACCATATGCTCCTGTAAAAAAAAATCTTGTTTGCTTGACAATACAAAATCACTCATTTCATGATCACAAGTAAAGCTAGTGCCGATACACAGTTTTGATGAGCTGTATGGTGTCATCATGTTTGTTCCATTAGAAGCTTGCTGTTTGGCTTTCCAGATGATCCCTTCAGTTCGCAGATATGCTCATTACCTGCGTTTCTCTGATTACACCAGCTTTGTTGAATTGGTTTATATTTGGTACTGAATCGTTCAATGCAGACACCATTAAAATGATTACCATCCATAAAAGTTTAATCATTTTTTTGTGGCACAAATAGAACAGTTGTCTTTATTGTAAAGTGTTTTAAGCCTTTTATGACTTGTTGATTTCATGCCCCACACCAGACAAGCCCACATTGAGAGCAGTGTGGTCTCTTTGATAAGGCTCGCTCTGCAGCAATCATCAAAAAATGACCCTCTAGCCGGACGAGCAGTTACACTAAATTCCACCCCTGATTCAGTTGTCATTTTGGGGGTTCTAGCATCCAGTCAGTTATCATTTTGGAGTCCTCCTGATTTGAAACCTGTTGTCATATCAGTTATCATTCCGAGGTCTTCCTTAATTAACATTGAATCATTTTGGGTCCTTTCTGTCAGCCAGTAAGCTATTTACAGGTGCTGTACAATTCGTTAAGCTTAGTAATGTGTGGTGTTGCAGGCCAATCAGCTGCTGAAGTGTATGATGAGTGCTGAGTTGTCTGGCGTGGACTATGTGGAAGATGTCATCAGAGAGCTGGAGAAAGATGTTGAGCGCGCACAGCAGGCGGCCAAGGTCAACCACAAAGTAGCCAAGGTAAGGGATTTCGTGACACCTTTAACAAACAAGGAGATATTTATATCAGGGAAAAGTGAAAATGAAACCAGCATTCAGGGGTTTGAACTCATTGAAAACATAGTCCAACAGGTGCAAACATATTATGGAGTTATGCTAAAGCAGTGTTTTTTTCGCTTGCTGAATTCTATCAGCCAGCTGTCTGGTAGTATGTTAGTTAATAAGAATATGTTATGCCTCTCATACATATACATATATGTGAGTGCTTTTCCTCTTCCAGTGGGCCAGTGTGTGCATCACCCTCTCCCACTGTGCCATCAAAACTGTATGCAGCGGCCTTGTACAGGAACTAAAGCTGCAAGAACTCAAACGCCTCCATCAGAATGTACCAGGTCTCTCTGTTGCCTCAGCGGTGGCTGATCGTCTCAACTACCTGCTGACTACAGGGGGCGCCGGTGGTGGGGGTCAGGGGATGGAGGCTGGGGCTCCTGTGGAAAGGAGTCTCATGTATAGTGAGGCGGCCCGTTTGGATACCTTCATTAAGTGGCCTCATATGGATTACAAGTGAGCATCTTTCAATGTGCATTTAAAGGTGTATCAGTTATTTCTTGTCCTTGTTCTGGTTAGCTCAGGATATTCAACGGTGAATATATCTAGGGAGCAGAATTCAGTAACAGAAGCCCTGCCAGTTTCACATTCAGTATTTGTACAGGATTAGCCAAACATATCAGCAGTTGTAGTCTTTTTTACACTTAATGTTTTTCCCCATCTCAGAGGCAGCTTCATGGGGTTTTTTTTTTCCCATTCTAGTATTGGTTAATGTAGCTAAGACCAGTTTTCATACAATATAATTGTCCATCGCTAAGACAACCTGTGTGTTTTCTTACCTTTTTTGTGTTGATATGTGTGAATTCTTTAATATGATAGTATTGATATATTATTTAAGGAAATATTAGAGCCATTGGTTCTATGCATTATATGTGCTGTACGGCTCTGTGTTGTAGGTGGGCATTACCCGAGCCAATGGCCCAGGCCGGATTCTACCACCAGCCCAGCTCCACTGGTGATGACCGAGCCATGTGCTTCACATGTAATGTCTGCCTTGTGTGCTGGGAGCCTACTGATGAACCATGGTCTGTGCAATCCCAGATTAGTGCTTTTATGTATTCACTATTCTGAAAATATGTTTCTGGGTACATTTATTGAAATTGGATATTGTTTATTGTCGGGTGACTAGTTTTTCAATCGTGGTATTTATGTCCATATTATCATATGATATTCTACATCAAAACAATCCCTTAGCCTTGATATTCAGTGGTACTGTAGTTTTTCTCAGCTTTTACGATGAAGAGTTTACATTGTGGTGTTGCATGATCAGGTCTGAACACGAGCGCCACTCTCCCAACTGCCCGTTTGTGAAGGGGGAATACACACAGAATGTACCCATGTCAGGTAGGCATCCAGCTGTTGTCTCGGTGGTAATATAATTACCGGTAATGGTAAAACCTGTCAGGACTAAATTCATAACCTGCTGTTGGATTTGGTATGCGAGGCACTTTCAATCACCCATTCTTGATTTATTCTTTACTACTTCACGTACATAAATTGTGAGTGAAATTCAGCCATTGTTTTATCTTCCTTTTCTAAGAGGAGTTATAGTTTCATTGTATCTGTTTTGCCATATTTTTATATTGGTGTGTTTCAGTGACCTATGCCACAGAGCCCGGTCATTCTCACGGGGAGAGTCGCGGACAGGTCAGTCACTTTATCTGATTGATGTTAGCTTGAGGTTAATGTTTAATAAATGGCTTAGTGCTGCCCCCAACATGATGCTAAGTCATAACATCTCTCGGCCGATGGTTTCTTGTATCTCTCTGCTAAACCACATCTTTCCCTTGATATCAAGATATTGAATGCAACATGAACCTATTTGAACTAATGTACAATTAATCAAAAATGAATGGTGAATATTTTCTCATTATGTTAGACTGATATTTGTTCAAAGATTGATATCAAAGCTGTTTGTGGTGTGTCAGATTGAGTGTGTGAGTACCACATCCAGCAAGGACATCTTTGCCACATCAGGGCTACATGGTAACGTGGTGGTGTGGAACATGGGCAAGCGCTTGGTCAGTCAGGCCCAGTTCAATATTGACCCCTGGGATGCTGTGGTTGCTTCTGCTATAGGGACACACTGGACGGCATACAGTGATGGCAGCATACAGCCAGCTACCAGCAACTCTCCACATACCACTGGGTAGGTTTGTTGATTCATTGGAAGGAATTGAGACCAAGATTGGCTTTTGAAATTGTGATTCCAAGATAGAAATTCAGACCAAATATGTGACATTAAAGTAAATATTGCTGGTAATATTATTACCAACCCCCATTCATATACCTGAGCTCTAGTGTCTTTTTGCTGGTTTGTCTTTCTGTCCATCTGTTCGTGAACTTTTGATAGCACCTTTAGTTATCAAGCATGTTTTGAAACATGGACAATAACTAAAAATTGGCTCAGTATGACCTTTGGCCCTTGATTAATGAATTGAAATTCAATAAAAAAAGGTTTTATACAAACCCAATTGGGAATTGAAACTGCTGTTTCTAAGCCATCAGAAGACCCATCATAATTTCTTCCTGACCAACTAAAAAGTATGGTTGGATCTTAGATCAGAGATGTTATCGCTGACCTTAATTCTATTTTCAAGGTCACAGCCACACACAATCATGTCAAAAGCAGCAGAAGAAAGGTGTATGGGTCTTGTTTGTTTAATATCTAGTTTCTTTGTAAAACTGCCAATTTGTCATCATCATTCTCGTGCATCCATGTATAAAGACCTGAGTAGTTGTAAAACATACATTTCTGTGCTTCTTTTATATTTCTTAAAAAGAAATATTATGTCTGTATGTCCTGATTATTATGTTAACATGTGACAGGTTCTCTGAGAAAGCCTCCCCTCAGGATGCATCAGTGGATACGGAGGCGGAAGCCCAGGGTAAAGCAGAGGTGATTGAGGTGGGAGGGGCATGGAAGATGCAGACTGACGTAGGCGTCATCGGTGAAATAGTGGAGATACCACTCAGCACAAACTCACACAGTGAACACAGTATGTCATCAAAGACTATATATGAAGGCACCTGAACACTGGATCTGTTGCTCTATATGGTTGAATAGCTATGTCAACATTGGAGTATTGATCACAATGTGTGGCTCTATGCGATGATGCTAGTTCAAAAGTGCTCGCTTATCAAAAGGCTATGTATTCTGTCAAGTTATTAATGCTTGTAGATAAAGAGTACTGATTCATATGCATCATGATTGAGAATAAGCTGTGATGTTCCCAGGAATTTCTTTTTTAGCTTTATATATATTTTTAGTTGTTTATATAGCTTCATGAGGTGTATGTGCATTTGGGACTAGAGCTGGAAAGGATGTGTTTTGAGATGTGTTCAAATATTGACCCATATCTATGGTGTAAATCAATGGTCACTCTGTTGTGTGGCCAGGTTTCACCCACCACCGCTGTCGTCCATCACAAGACGTCCTTGTCTCCTCCCTCTGCGTCCTGGGAACTCCCCTTTCATCAAAACCTCCCTCAAAACCCCTTGCAACTGCTCCAAAAACCACAGACCCTACCAAGCGTTTCTCCTCTCTCATAGCAGGAGTCACCATCCGTAAACATTCTCTTTCGGTGTCTGGTGGAGGGAGGTCACTCGATGAGGATAACATGCAGAGCGAGGTAGAGGCGCTGAACGAGGTGAACCAGGCCCTGAGCAGTGGGGAATCCACACCTCAGATCATAGACCCCGTGGGCCAAACCACTCCTTCATCACACTTCCATCCCTACCTCCTTGTACACGATTTGGGGTCTAGTAATGGTCAATCACAGGGTGAATCTAGGAAAAACTGGAAACAGTCGAACTCCAGTGGCAAGTTAAAAGACACAGCAGTGAATTACTCCATGGCTTCTTCTAGCAGTAACAAAGTACTGCAGGATATATACATGAGTCCGAACATTCTGGGAGAAGATGAAGAAGAGGATGATATGGATGTGAAAATTATTGGGGTCACGCACCCTGACATGGAGATGAGCGAAGCCCCCAGCTCGAAATTCTCAGCACTGTCCTCAAAGTCCATTGGACTTAGCATGTCCAGTGGGCATGGATCTAGTGATCAAGAGGTCACGGGGAAAAACGGAAACACAAACACAGCCTCCAGGGATAATATACAGTCTTCTGATGCTGTGGGGAAAGTAATTCAGTGTCTGGAGTTGCCTTCACAAGTATCCAATGACCAGTGTGTGACTCACATCGTTCCCACTGCAGACGGAACTCACGTGGTCGTGATCACCTCACCGAGGTCGTTGAATGCAAGTCTGAGCTCGGTATGTACTGTGGACTCGCCGGGCAGCTCCTCTGAGGAGACCAGTGGTCAGCAAACAGGGGTAGGGGCTATTATCCTGTACAAAGTGACCACTTCACAAGCCACTCACCTCCCAGTTCTTGACACAACTCCCTCAGTCATCCACACAATTGATAGTATTGATGACTGCGTCAAGTCGGTGACTATGCTCCCGATAGAACTGGCCCACATCCCCGAGGATGATGATATGCTTGGGATGTTGTTTGGAGCGGAAGGGAAGCACGCAGGAGGTCTCGAGGGTCAGATGGTGGTCACCACATGCAAGGGCCATGTACAAATCAAGGATCTGGCCAGCCTCAAGCATAGGGCATGCATCTCGCCTCCAGACAAAGACAGATTTGTCTCCTCTGTCTTCTGTACAGGTATATCCTGCCATTCATTCACCAAACTGGTGATTCCACTGTTTCAATGACTGCAATACAGCCTTGTCACTGAACATTTCTGTGTTTAAGCCATAAATAAAACAGTATTTCAGGAGTTTCTGGTTTCAGTCATGGCCTACTAGTTCTATATCTGATCCCTAACAGACTTCTTCCATTTACGACTCATCAACAATCAAGCATGTGATTTTCTTCCGCATTTCACTCCAACTGTGCTTTGTGTAAGCAGGGATAGACCGTCTGTGCTGTTTGTCAGCAGAGGGCCGGCTACAGTTCTACTTTGTAGGTCCAAAGCGCTGGCATCTAGAGGAAGACCATATTGACGGCTGCTCCATCAAGAAGCCGTCATTGCCATCTCTGCAGGGGGAGGAGCATGCTGACCTCAGCTCGGTGCATTCCGGGGAGATAAAGACAGGTAGGTTTTGATGTACAGTAGTCAACAGGTAATTTGTGATGTTAAACTGAGGTGTTTGAGCGAGGCAAGCTGGTGACACCTGATTGAAAATAAATGATAAAGGAACTGAACAATCAAGTTTCGGTACCCATTGGCTTCCCTTTGTTATTGTATACTAATTGCATTGTGTGAATAAACACACTCTGTAAACTCTGAATAACATAAAATGAATGAAGAAAGTAAATTTTTTTTGCTTTTCATACAGTTATTCCTTAGTGTTATTACTTCTGTTTAACCAAAGATTTACAATGGAAATCCATTCTCTTCCTATAAATGTCGCCATTTAAACTTCTCATCCTTATCATTCTCATCCTACTTGTGTCTCTACTTAACCTTTTCTATGTTTGGGACAGAAGAGCTTTTGGTCCAGCAGCAGCCTTTAACCACCCCCAGTCTCATGACCCTTCATGACCTGACCCAGTTTGAAAGTGTGGTGCCGCGGTTCTCAGCTACCATGCCCCCGTGTTGGAGTGAGATACAGCAGGAGCAGCAGCAGCGACGACACCCCCAGCATCTTCATCAACAGGGAGATGCATCTCAGACGACTCGCACCTGGAGACTCCAACCTGACAGGTGGGTTATATGGTTGATTAGGGAATCAGTAAACAGCTGTTTATCCTGATTGGGTGAGAATAAAGACTAATCAGTTTACAACTGACAGGTGAGAATACAGATGACTAGTCCAACTAGTGAGTTATATAGTTGATTTGGGAGTTACTTGTCAGGTATTTATACCACACAGGTAAAAATAAAGGGTTATCAGGTTATAATTGACAGGTGATAATAAAGCCAATTAGGAAATGACAGGTGGGAATGTTGCCAATCAGGGAATTATCAACAGGTGGGAAGCAGCCAATTAGGAATTATTGACAGTTGGTAATGTATCAGGGAATTTTTGTCTGGTGAGACTGGTTTCTCAGGAAATTACTGACAGGTGTGAATGTATCCCTAGGGGAGTTACAGACTGCAGAGATCATCAGGTTATTGTGGGCCAGTAATTTATGACTATTTGCAAGCTCCATCTTTTCTGTGTATTGCTTTAGCTCGAGCTGGGAGGAGCATCTCTTTGAACTGGTGTTGCCGCGGTCGTGTAGCGTTGGGCATATTGACCTCAAATTCAATCTCCACCCACTATGCACCACCCCACCCAACATACAAATCACTTTACTTAAGCAGAGCATTGCCAGTCTGGGGCGTGGCATCCCACCATTGGTATCCAGCCCAGAGGCTACGGAGGTGGAAGTGAAGATGGAAGAAGATGGAGGTGATAGTCTCCCTGAAGAATCTGCTTCCAGCACAAAAATGTCCAACCATGATGAGGATGTGATTTGCGGACCTGTGGACATTTCTAATTTTGTGGATCTGTCGGGGCATGGGGGTATTGTTACCTTAACCAGCACACAGCTGCTCAAGTACAAGGCCCGGTCATTCCTGCTTCATCTTAAAGCTATCCACAATGACAAATCGCAGGTCTTTAATTCTTGACTCATTCTTCTTTTTAATCGTTGTTATTACCAGTAATATAGCTTACTAGTCATTTAATCTAATGAGACATAGTTGCTTTGAGGTTTATTTTTTTAACTGTGATTATTGGGTCATTATTTTAAGTCAACCATTCTATATGAGCACAGATGTTGAAGAGATGTTTTATCCCAACCATATCTACCTCCCCATTCCATTCAGAAAACACCTACAACTTCAGAGAAGTCACCCACCGACAAAGCCACTGTATCCTCAGCCCCAGCGAACACAGCAGCCAGCAGTTCCGGTAGTAAGACGATTGCAGAGCACTTCACGTCGATGGCAGCAGGGGGCAGCAGCGGCAGTCTAGGGGGCTCGTCTCTGGGGGTCAGCAAGCAGAAGCTGGATAATGTCCGCGGCTGCGATTGGCTCCAGGAGCTCTCTATCACTGTGAGGCGCTGTAAGAAAACTGCCCTGAATCGGGACAGGTGAGTGGCTCTTTGATGGCGGGTGTCCCAGTTGGGAGAATGAGATGCTCTGAGGTGGTGTGTGACATACTGAGAGTCACAGTTAGGAGCACGAGACTCTAAGGTCGTGTGTGACCTACTGAAAGTCACTGTTGGGAGCATGAGAGGTTCTGAGGTCGTGTGTGACTTACTGAGAGTGACAGTTGGGAGCATGAGAGGTTCTGAGGTGGTGTGTGATGTACTGAGAGTGACAGTTGGGAGCATGAGAGGTTCTGAGGTGGTGTGTGATGTACTGAGAGTGACAGTTGCGAGCATGAGAGGTTCTGAGGTGGTGTGTGATGTACTGAGAGTGACAGTTGCGAGCATGAGAGGTTCTGAGGTGGTGTGTGATGTACTGAGAGTGACAGTTGGGAGCATGAGAGGTTCTGAGGTGGTGTGTGATGTACTGAGAGTGACAGTTGGGAGCATGAGAGGTTCTGATGTGGTGTGTGATGTACTGAGAGTGACAGTTGGGAGCATGAGAGACTCTGAGGTGGTGTGTGACTAACTGAGAGTGACAGTTGGGAGCGTGAGAGACTCTGAGGTGGTGTGTGTACTGAGAGTGAGAGTTGGGAGCATGAGAGGTTCTGAGAGTGATGTACTGAGTGACAGTTACGAGCATGAGAGGTCTGAGGTGGTGTGTGATGTACTGAGAGTGACAGTTGCGAGCATGAGAGGTTCTGAGGTGGTGTGTGATGTACTGAGAGTGACAGTTGGGAGCATGAGAGACTCTGAGGTGGTGTGTGACTTACTGAGAGTCACAGTTGCGTGCATGAGGTTGTGTTTGACTTACAGAGAATCACAGTGTCCTGCATTTGACCATAACTTACATCATATAGTATTTACCCATAACATAAAAGAAATGTTTTTCACCTTGGCATCTGCCTTGAGGCTTGATGCTCAAACCATCTGGTAGATAAAACAGGAACAAATCCAAGAATGTCATCACAGTCACAACTCCTTGCATCCTGTACCATGTGTTTGTGTGCAGAGCTCAGCGTGTGGCTATGCTGGAGACGCCAGGCTTCCATGCCCAGCTGGTTTGCATCGCTTGCGGTAACGAGGGGGCAAATGGGGACGTGACTCAGGAGCACCGACAGAGACTGGCCCTGGCCATCCTCATATGGGTCCTGGCCATACACAGCAACATGCCACATCCCAAGTCAGTAATCATTAAGTCATTCCTGCTTCATTCATGAGTCATTTCCTCTTAAGTTATTGTTCAGTGTTTTAAAAATCTCCGGGAGAATGGAGTAAAAGAATGTACTTCATCATATAATTTCATATCTGCTGTGAAAAATATGGTTTAAAGTTAATTCTGTTATAAATTATTTAAAAAAATTGCGATTTATTTGATTTTTGGAGTGTGAGGTTTGGAGCATGGGCTCAAGCATGCTAGTCCATCCTTGATTTTGACCTCTATTGCGATGAAGTCATTTGACCTCTATTGGGATGAAGTCATTTGTTGTTGTGTCTGTGGTCTGTATAGGTTAGAGGAGGGTTGTATGCTGACTACCATACAGACCAGTCTCAAGCAGTTAGTCTGCAGCTGCTTCATGCAGTCAGGACGCTCCACTGCACATCAATGCGCCAAACTTCTCACCATGTGCATTGAGTGAGTCTCATCGCAGTTCAGTGTGTCAATTAAATGGTGCTTATGACAGCTTCTGTAGTAAGAGGCGACGAATTAGGAGCACTCTGTTAGCCGTGTCTACCACTGAATTATGATCATGCCTCGCTTGTTCACCTCAGGCGGGCTCGATCCTCTTGTATGAGTCGCACCCCTGAAGTAAATACAACTCTTCTGCTTGACCTTAAGCTGTACCATTAAGTTATGGCCATGTTGTCATAGATTTAACGTTAGCTCATCGCCTGTGAACAGGTTCACCAAGCTGTGTGGGGATGTTGACATCGCTCCCTCCTTCAGCCTGGCCCTCCTCCACGCTCTCCTGGATGCCCTGCCCCATGTGGGCGTAGCCCAGTCGTCTGGCGCCCTCTACTGGTACTTCACGCTCCTCAACCGCGTCAAGTGCATGGACGTTGAGAGGACCAGTCAACACTGTGCTGACATTCTGCTGCAAGTGGCCAACTCATACCACAGTCGTCACAACCCGCAGCACGCAGTTCTCAGGGCAAAGTAGGCACTCTCATTTGCTGTGAAAGAACATGTAGCAGGCTTGACCTGATAGTATCAAAGAAAATATTTCTGACTTCACTCTACTTTGATTTTCTTGTTACTAAAAACACTTCTGAATGAGGATGTGTTGTAATAAAATAAATCTTAAATTTTTTCGCTATTAATGATAATTGTGGTTATTAAATCCCAACCAGACGTCACCTGAGATCATGTGATATTAGTCTCAGCAAGTCATGTTCTATATTTTCCTCTGTAAAGCAAAGTTTTTGTCCTACATCTGAACCAGAAAATGTACCCCATGACTTTCCTGTACAGATTTGGCCTATACGGCACTCCCCTGGAGCCAGAGCTCTTTGACATAGACCTGCCTGTCAATGCTGTGTCTTCCACACCCCCTTCCACCCTCAACAACAACACTGTCACCAGCGCCAAGCCCCTCTCCTCCACCAACACGGCCACCAATAGCTTCCTGTTCGGCAGCTCCCCAGTGCTGCAGTCCGCTTACTCCAGCAACCTGCCGTCATCATATGCGGATGTGTTGGGAGCGGGTACAGGGGCTGCCTCTAGCTCCGCCTCTGCACACTCTGCAAGCTGTGATACAAGCGACTTCTCTGATCTCATCGGTACTATTTTAACCGGGTTTTCATTAATTTGATGGCCTCTTGTGACCGCAATTGGATCATTTGGGGTGATATTTTTATCTTTAAGACTGTTTTATCTTGTTGTATTGTTCATCTTTTATTTTTCAATGTCTTCTGTAGAATGAGTCTCAATTACAACCATTATTATAGACTGATGATGTTTGTGTGAAATAACAGGTCTGGTGTCTGGAGAGAAGGGGAGGAAGGTGGGGTCTGATGTGTGGCGCCATCTACACGGGTTACTGGAGGTAGAACCTCTCCACTTCACGTGCCACGCCACCAGCGATGGCACACGCATGGAACGGCTAGATACAGGTACGTCTTTGCTCTCTTCTTGTTTTTACCTTTGAATAATGGATGATTGGGTAGGGAGGCTGGGCCAGTATAGGCACTTCTTATGGGTGGCGGTTGCAGGATCATCTAGTTAGTATCACAAGTAAGACTGATAGGGTTGGGTATATATTACCAATATGAAAAAACACCTGCCTGATTTATATTTTGTGTGATTTCTCTTGTGTTTAGCTTCTTCCATGGGTGTGGGCAGTCATGTAGGATCCACCAACCTCCCTGCATCCTCTGCCGGAGAATCCCTCTCCTCGGCGGCAGGAGCAGCCCTAGCCTCCCTCTCCACTGCCATGGCCAGCTCAGACAACCAACTCACCTCCTTACAACACAAACAGATGCAACTGCTTAAGCTGCAGCAACAGAAATACAAACTGGAGCAGAAACTGGCTGAGACCTCAAAATCGGCAGCTACTTCAGCCATGTATTCCAGCCCTGCTGTGCAGTTCTACAGCTCGGAGCTAATGCCCCCGACCCCCAAAAACACTCCATTCTTCATGACACCCCCAGTCACGCCGCCAAACGAAGCAATGTATCATAACGTGGTTCTCCAGGGCACTGAGCCAGATCCCGGGAAACCACCGACTGGGAAAACTAGCCCCACCAAGGTGAGATGTTCTCAATGCTTCTGTAATAGGTTAGTTAGGTGTTATAAGCTACACTGGTTCTGTGGTTCTGTATCTGGGTATTAGTTTTGAGTCAGCCATGCAGTTGTGATATATGGTAAATGAACCTTCAGTTTCAATGCTTGCTTATCATCATCATCATCATCATCATCATTCTCATCCTTCTTCCTTTGATTTTGACCCGTGATTTCAATCAAACAATACTATGTCTAATTTATGTGGATTTTCTGTGCTCTTTAACTGTAAGTGTCCCTGTCCCATGTCTGTGTGTTTCAGTCAGGGGGAGAGACACCTGTAGGTCAGGGAGGCAACCATAAAGGCAGTGTGGTATGGCCCTACACACACCAGCTCTTCCATCCTCCTCCCCCACAGGCACTTGTCATAGAACGCATGCATGCTGGTGAGCCTACTGTCTCCTGACCTTCCTTAAAACAGAACTATATAACTGTTTGCATTTCAGACTCCTATCGTTCTTAGATTATTCTTTATTCTCTTAAAATGAGATTAAACTCCAATATTGCAAATATAACATGGTCATTCCAGGTACTGTGCTACGACTTAAATAGACTTCAAACCCCAATATTTAAAATCTAACTTTGTTGTTCCAAAGGACTGCACTATGACATATGTTGAAAAAATAACCAGGGACGCCAATTTTCCGCGGATCCACGGAAATCCGCGGATTTCGTGGCCGCCAGGGTCCATTGGGATCCATTAATCCGCAGGGGGCCTTTGCGGCCCCATGGCCCCAGGCAAATTTTCCTCTTTTTTTTACAAAATCCTGTTGGCCTGAATAACGCATAATTTTCCATCCCTCTATGAAGCCACTTCCCTGCTGTTTAGCTTCCTAGACATGCCTGTATAACCCTGTGTGTGTTTTCTGTGAAGGAGCACGTCGCTTTGTCGTGTTGGACTTCCAGCATCCCGTCCTGCTGACAGACATCATCATCCCGGCGTGTACTGACCTCGCTTCCATCTCCATCGACATCTGGGTGTCTGGCGAGGAGACTGACGGACAACGACTAGTCGTCTCCTCCGATATAGGTCTACGCTCGCTCTTCATGAATGACATCATGCCACCACCCATATGCCGGTACCTCAAGGTGAACCAATGCTTGCTATGTTGTTAAATCTGATGACTGTTAGTATTTGAAGTGTTGAGTATTATGTTTGATGTAAGTTGTAGTTGGTCAAGAATTCCACTTGGCTTGATCGTTATATGTAAGAGCCCATGGTGTGTAGATGATGGCCCCTTAGTAAGCTATATAAAATTACCCTACCCGCACAGTCAACTCCTCAATGTTGAGACATCAAGCAGAATACCATTCTAAAATTGTAGTTTTGCACGGTATTTATCGTTTCCAGATCACCACTATTGGTCGCTATGGTGGCAGCACCACTAGATCTAAGATTCCCATTGGTTCATTTTTCGGCCACACCTTCATCCTACCATGGGAAATGCCTATGGCTCCAGTAGAATCCTCGACTGCCTCGGCCCTCAACTCACCATCCGAGAGCTCCAGCCAATCCAGCGTTGACCAGGCTGCTATATTTTCCCAGCTCAGCTGTTACGTGTCACTGTTAGAGGATATAGAGTGTAGGTATAGCCTGGCGTGTAATCGACTGTCATCACTACTGGAAAACCATTTAGAGGGAGCATCCTCGCAGCCTGGATATTCGGCAAGACGTGGCGGCGGGAAACAGCAGGATTCAACTCGTACCGTACAGCAAGCCTACACTGACTGTGTGCAGCTCCAACTGCAGTACAACCTGGCGCACAAAGCTATAGAACGCCTCCACAAGGTTCTTGGACTCCAGCCTCGCAAACGCACTGAGGGCACCGTGGACCTAAAAAGAGTAGCCACGGACAAGTTGCGGGTTTTATCGGAACTGCTCCTCGATACGTTACTAAGCATGACTGTACCCAGCCCCTCCATCCCACAGATGCCAGTCTCCTTATATACCATCCTCACCCCGCATGCATGCCAGGTGTTGTTCACACACCTGTGTATCGCAGGGGGTACCAGGAAAAGTCAGCTGCACACTGGGGTGTTGCTGGCGAGGGTGTGTGGCCAGCAAGCTTGGTGGGGTGACTTCCTGGGCAATATACTGCAGGAGTTCTTCTCCGCACGACAAGATCTCGTCTTCCCTCAGGACCGGTGAGATGTTCAAGGTCTTTCTTCTATCTATGATTGATCAGGACATATTAACCTGTATTAACTTAACTTCATCATCAATCAGGTATATTTATTTATATTAGTAGGTGGGCATAACTCTCAGAGGCTGTTTACTTTGTGCAATCTTATAGTATCATGTCTACCTGAAATAGTGAGATTAGTTGTGGAAATGTCGTTGATGAGCAAGCACCATTTACAGGAAGTATTTTTCAAAGGATTAACACATGTTGTTCAAGCAGTTAGTACAGTATAAACCTTACTAGACATGCCCCATTTAGTGCAACAGTCTATCAAGTTCCGATGTACCCTGATATAGATTGGCCCAGCGTTTTACTAGATGACATTATATGGACCCCATGTTAAAAGGGGGCTTCGCTGTCATCTGAACTGAACCATCATTGATTTCCTACTCCTTACCTTTGACCGCATTGCTGCTGTGTACCATCAGGGTGTTTGTGCTGGTCACTGCTCTGGGTCAGAAGGCTCTCAGTGGCGGTACCTCTGCTGGTGAGGTGCTAGAGGCGGTCCTCATGCTGCTGGCACGCCTCCTCGCCCCTCTGCTGACCCCCACATCATCACAGCAGCACTATGCATCAACCAGGCCTCGCACTGCAGGTATAGTAGATTTCTGCCTGATAATTCAAACTGTAGAGCTGTCATTGGTTTATTTTTCAAGTAGTTGCATGACTGTCTGACAGTGTGAGGGTCAGTTATGTAGTGGTAAAATGTGAGCAATGACTTCTATCCCACTCACTACATTCACCTTCCACTTTTAATAGCTGTTCATAATTTACCTCACCTTTGTTGGCACCCTGTAACTTTTTCGATTGAAATCATCACCATTCAGTCTAAATTCTGAAGACAGTAATTCCCTGGGAAGAATGGGACTGACCCTGTTCTATTTTGGTTTCAGCCTCCCTCGACCTCTCCCTGGTTGGCTGGATTCTCTTGTTCCTCTCTAAATGTCTGGACAGCATCCAACCTGCATCAGATGAAATGGACAAGTCCAGAGAGAAAGATGGTAATTGATCACATTGCTATTGAAATCTAATATTTGCAAATATATTCTAAATGGTTGTGGACCAATAGTAGGAAATGTGGACTTGTTACAATAAATAATTGACCATGGTTTTATAGCACCGCCCATAATTGAATTAATAATTGACTGCATAAGATAATGTAATAATCTCCCTAACCTCTATTTTGGTGGGTTTTTTCGTCCATCAGGTGGCAGCAGCAGTCGATGGGACTTCCTGCAAGGGGAAAACGCTTTGCAAAGCTCCCGCAGCACCAAGTCAGCTGTTGCATCCAAACTGTACCGACGGAAGCTGCAGAAGAGATTGATGCATCACAAGCAACAATTGCTCGACCTTCAGATGGTGAGCACTGCATCATCTACTCTGTTCAGTCTCACCAATTTAGTTCCTTCACATGTTTATAGTTTTAGTGGCTGCAGACAGCAATGACAAAAGAGTTTTAATACAGCCATTATTGTGCCTGTTTCTTCACTGAAAAAAGAAGAAGAATTTTGCTGTATGAGAACAGGGAATGAAAGGGATTTCAAGTCTATGTGTTAAGGCCTACGTATTAAGGGTATGATTTCTTAAAAACCTGAGTGTTGATGTCAGTTATTGATGGTGATGAGGATTTACAGGCCAAGAAGAAGTTCCTGTTGGCGCAGGCAGAGAAGGCAGCCCTGGCAGCCAGTGGGGGAACCAAGGAAGCCACGGAACACATGATGAAGACACAAGAAATGATGTTCAAAAAACAGTTCAAGCAGTTTTCATCAAAGGTATAGTTCATATTGATTCATTTGCATCATATTGTAAACTATGGTATTTTTCCATTCATGGGAACTGTCAGATCTTTCACCAATAGATATTTCTAAAGATTGTATACTTTCTATTAGATATATACTGTCAGACACCATCACTGGTTCATTATAAAAAAAACAACCCTGGGTGATTATTTAACAGGGTAACATGCTGTTCCTATAACCTCATATTTTGTTCCCAGCACTTCAAAGACCTCATCAACATCCGGCGTACAGATGGAGAGCTGCTGAAGAAGGCTCCCAAGGACAGCGGGGCATCTGCCAACGGATCAGCTAACGGTGCTTCTAACGATGCTGACAGCTCGTCTAGCGGTGATGGCGATGGGGCTGTGGTGGTGGCTAGGGAGAAGTGTATACCTGTCGTACGAGGCCTCATGGCCCTCCTGCTTTCCATGGACTTCACCTGCCATGTGGATCTATTCATCATCTCATGCAAGGTAGGGACATCTTCTCACTTGAAGTCATCATGGGCACTGTATTGTTCATCTCTTTTTAATGTAAATAAAGTGTCCAGTTAAATACCGCAATTGCTAGATTTGGGGGTTATTATCAAACCTTTGAAAATGGGTATGCTTGTTTTGTATATTTTTTAATTGACTTTTTTTTATTGAATCCTCAGGAAAAGATCAACATGTGTTCACATATGATAGATGCAACTATGTAGATTATGTCATCAGGTGATCAATACACCTGTATGAATTGCATCCTCAGTTGATTGATATACCTGTGTGAATTGTATTCTCTGTTGATCAATACGCTTATATGAATTGTATCCTCAGTTGATCAATACACCTGTATGAATTGTATCCTCAGTTGATTGATACACCTGACCTGTGTGAATTGAATCTTCAAGAGATTGATACACCTGTATGAATTGTATCCTCAGTTGATTGATACACCTGACCTGTGTGAATTGAATCTTCAGTTGATTGATGCACCTGTGTGAATTGTATCTTCAGTTGATTGATACACCTGTGTGGATTATGTTCTCAGGTGATTGCCCGTATAGCAGGTCTAGCGCGGCCATGTGTTGGGTTGTGGGAGGTGATGAGGCAGGAAGAACTTGAACACCTGCTTCTCCTCACCTGTAACACGCAGTATAACCTAGGTAACGTGAACTGGGGTGGAGCCTGGGCCCCTCACTCCATCATCTGCCTGCTGCAGGACATCCTAGATGGTACGTCATCCACTCAAGGGCCACATTTCAGTTTGATTCACACCGTGTTGTATTCTCCCTCTCATCTGTTATATGACTGGGTTTCAGGGGAAAAGCTCTATTCCACACTGTCTGTGGATGCTATGGATGAAGAAATGGAGCATGTGTCCTCTGTTGCCATGGAAACTGACGAGGCCCTACAAGCCCAAGCTGAGTCAGCTAACAAATCTTCAGGTAATTGTCTGGTTGTTTTCTATCTGTTCTCCATTGCCTCTATCAACTTATTTTGTTGTGCAACCCACATTTCTATGGTTTGTGCCTATCATCAACATTAAATCATCAATAGCTATTTTTAAATAATTGAAATCATCATTTCACTCAGATCAATTACCCTTGAAATATTTTATAAATAACAAATAAAAAGTTGTTTGATAGACAGGCTGCCCATTATCCTATGATGTGAGAAGATGTTTGATTGACTGGCTGTCCATTATCCTATGATGGGATAAGATGTTTGATTGACTGGCTGTCCATTATCCTATGATGTGATAAGATGTTTGATTGAGTGATTATTCTATGACACGATTAGATGCCTGATTGGCTGTTGTCCATTATCTTATGACATGATGTAACTAAGATGTTACTACTGATCATACAGGGAGTGAGGCTGTGGCTCCCAAAGATGCTCTCCCACCTCAAGCCAGCAGCAGCAGCATCAACAATGCAGGACCCCCCACTTCAGCCTCGAGCACCGCCACCGGAGGCACGGGATTCCCCTTTGACAAGGAGTCGTCCATCATGGTCGACATGCTGTTGGAGGACGAGTACTTTGACGATGTGGCTGGTAAAGACTATGTGGCAGGGGATATGCATCCTCCGTTCACCTCGGGAGCGGTTGGGGATAAGAGTAGCCCGTGGTACTGGGTGCCTCCCCCGCCCGTGTCCTCGTCTGCAGGGGGAGCGGGAACTATCAACTGGTCGTCCACTAACAGGTTCGTGTAGGGAAGTGTAGGCGGTGAATGTGTGTGCTTGTATAATTAATGTGTATGTATGTAGCTGTAGGACTGTGGTTCACAGCACAGTATTTGAGTATTAAGATCCACCTCCTCTGATAGCTAACTTATATGAACTAATATATCAGCTATCAGAGAGGTGGGGCATTTCAAGACTCGAGTGCCTGTGGTCCACAGAGGCATCTCCAGTGTTTCCCTGTCCACCCAAACGATACAACTTTGTATTACCTCTTGACATGGCAGCTCATATATCCTACCATCCATATGACATTAATGCTAACACTCCTTGTTTTGCAGTACCGGGGTGGATGCAAAGAAGCTGCACCTGAAGGCGTGGAAGACCAAACTACACAGCTACGTGAGCAGCAAATCATCCAGTAGCTTGCCACAAGGTGTCTCTACTGCCATGGATGCTCGTCTGGAGAATGGTGTAGAACTCACGGCCGAACTCCGACTAAGGGTATCTATAACTGATTTTTCTTTATTTTAATTAATATGAGGTGTTTACATCAGTTCAACTGTTGCTTGTAGATTTTCCTTAAAGAAGCCTGATTAACGTTAGATTGGGCTAGATCTACCAGTCCCGCCATTAAATCACCCATCGGTGACGAGCGGATGGGTGTTAATTTCCAGCCCTGTGGATGCATTTTCTTCCTTGTGTTACTTGGTTATATATCTTAGAACCATCTCACCTGATGTTAATTACAGGTGTATCTACACGGTTATGTATCTTAGAACCATCTCACCTGTGTTACTAGCAAGTGTTACATCAGTATGGTTATATAACTCCGAACAATCTCACCTGTGCTAATTACAGGTGATGCTATCGTTGGAGGAGGAGAGCATCCAGACTGCCCTGGCATCCCCCTTACCTCCCCTCGCTGCGTGTGTGGGATCACTAACAGCTCAGTCCCACTACCCCAGTACAGATGATGAACAGCTTACTGACGCCAGCCTCCTCCAATCTACCACACACAGCTCACAAGAGGTGCCAATCTCCTGGTTCTCTCATATTTCACGAGTTTTATTCCCTTCTCTTTAATTACAATTTGAGGTAGAGACTAAATCATCGTCCATCACATCAAGATCTTCAAAGTTCAGTCCAGATATTTTGTTCTCGTTACCTTGTATTGTATGTTTGTGATGATAACTGTTGTTTTGGTTGCATGACATGATACCCTACTCTGCCCATTGTTTTCAGTGTGTTGTTAACCATTTTGTACTGAATAACAGGTGGTCCCCTCAAGCCAAATGCTGAGTACCTGCTTCAACCAGCTCTTCATGCAGCTGGAGGGCGGACGAGTGAATCTCGACTCTCTCCTTCGTGCCTGGCTCACCCTTAGTGAAGAGCCCCCTGCCGACGACACCACAGCCCCCGCCCAGACCAACGGAGGGGGTGCAGGGGCCACGAGCAGCACGTTCGATCCCACCTTGATCCCGACGATCCCCCTGAGCTCGGTGGCCGTCACCGCCCTCCTCAACACCCTTGCCCACTCTCACATCACCAACACAGGTAGCTGGGTGCTGGCCTTCCAGACTCTGTCTCTGCTGTGTAACCAGAGGAGTTCTGATGAGAGGTGGCTGGCTGCGGTTATGGTTTCCAGTGAGAGTCTGATGCATGCGCTCACACAGTTCCTGTCCATCGTGCCTTTGCAGGGGTCGGCCCCAATCTCCCATCACTTCACGCAGGTTAGTTGTACATTACTTAAGTAGGCCTAATTTGTTTGTAAAACATCTGGCTTTAAACGTATTATGTGGGGAGGATGTATTGGTTTGATTCGAGTGACCATAGATATGTGTCTGCTGCCGTAGTTAACAGGATGTTGTGTGCATTCTACAGATTGGTCCCACAGCTGTGAAGTCTTTCTATGAGTTCCTAGTGCGAGTCCAGTTGCGTTGTGCAGAGGATCGAGAGAGCCACTGGAAAGAGCTGCTCCTTCGTCTTGTTTACTCCCTGACAGCTGACAGGTAAACATAGCTATTGTACTTCACTCCTTGGTTGCTTGCTAGCCGCTTTACTCTATTGTGACGTTTGAAAGACAACTCCTTAAATACTCATCATCATTCTACCTAATTTCACCTTAGACATCAAAAGACCCTAAATACTCTATCGATTTACATTTTTTTAAAGTTAATATGGCATGTTGCTTCCTGTTACAGGGGTGCATTCAGCAGCTCAGTTGGGCCGCTAGACGCCCAATGCAAACTCCTGGAGTACATGTTGGACCAGACTTATGACACCGTTGATGTGAACAACGCCATTAGTGTGGTGGAGGCTGTGGTGGGCTTGGTGAGGCAGTATATTAGCGCCCAGGACAACACTCAGTGTCGCAGCTCCACCGACAGCTCAATGAGTGCGCGCTCCTGCTTCGGTGGGCTCTTGGCCAACATCCTCCGGGGCAGCGACGCATCAAATACCAGCCAGGCCACCAGGGATCTGTTGATGTGTAACCTGTTGAAGTTGGTGAATCTAATGTTACAGATAAATATGCCTGGGGGTAGGAATGAGGTGAGTGGAAGAGGGAGTGTTGAAATCAGTCCTGTCATGGATTCCCAGTCGCGGACAGACGAGCAGAAGCAGGAGAGTGTGTCGGCTGCTGCAGCGGGCAGCGGTAGCCATAGCAACGGCAGTAGTAGCAACACTTCGCTCCCCCGCACCATGGTCAAATGCACCCACGTGAACACCCGGGAATCCAGCCGCCGCACTACTCTCTGCGACGTCATCCTCTCTCACGTCTCCATCATGAAACAGCTTCTGGAGTCTCTCAGCTGGTGCAACAGCAACACCATGGCCATGATCCTCGGCAGCTCGGGACTCCCTCTCACCCAGGACTCCGCTCCAGTTGAGCCCCTATCCGTCGGGGATGGGATATTCCAGATCCTGTGCACTTTGAACCGGATGGCCACCAGTATATCTCTGGTTCTGCAGCCTCTCCATGCATACCTGTCATCAGTTCACCAGCAGGGGATGAGGATGGCTGGCATATGTCGACTCTCAGAGCCTCTCTTGTGGTTTATTCTTCGGGTACTCGACTGTGATGTCGCCAACAAGACCTTCTTAGACATGGGTGAGTTGTTTGTTTAGTCTTCCCGTTGCTTTCACTTCAGGAAATTTTTGCATGCTCACCAGTTATCACCTTGAATGAATATGTCGGAATATATGCCATTATATGATTACAGGGCTTACTTTTATTGTTATATGAGTTTCAATATATATATGATGTAATTTCAATATAGCGCCAACTGTTTTCAACTCACACAAGCTCAATATGACCAAGTATATGGAATGGACCATGTCACCCCATTCTAAGCATTTTCCACTCTCCTTAACCACTCCTATCCAGTTTTATCCTCGTGTCTACAGGTGGTGTGTCTGTGATATGTAACAACTTGGTACAGAGTAACCGGCAGTTGATCAACACCAGCCCTAGTCTGGTCACCACCATCATGCAGTACCTTGTGGCTGTACGACCCCAGTCCCACACATCCCCAGCCTCTGCAGTCAAGAAATTGGCCCCAGACATTGGCGAGAATTCAGATGGGCTCCAGAACTTTGCTCCCTTAGGTGGGTAGAGTCTCACAGTGGCAGTGTTTGGTTAAAGCTGAACAACTGTACTGTTCAACAGGTCTTCAAATTCACTTGTGATGGGAGGGTTTGGGTACAACTTATTTTTGAAATGGCACGAAAACACAGTTCATACTGATTTGGGATTGTTATGTCATTTCTGTGTACATAGGTACAATCAGTTCATCAAGCCCGACTGCGGGACCAGCCGATGTCCTCATCCAGTCCTCCCCACCCCATCGTAGGGCCCGCTCAGCTGCCTGGTCCTACCACTTCTACCCAGATGAGGCATGGGTGGACCTCAGCATCTCACTGCCCTGCGCTGTCCTACTGCAGGAGGTCCATATACAACCTCATCTCACATCTCTTGCAAGTAAGTACACCTCATGTATATGATGATGCCTGTGTACCGGATTGCTTGTGTCTATTGTGCTTAGCAGTAATAGGAGTGTGATAGTAACGCCATCCATCCTGTTCTGTTGCTGAGACATACCCTGACTTTTGCTAATGTCATCTTATCTTGCCACTATAGCCTGCCCAGCTGCTGTATCCATCGAGGTAAGTCAGGACCACAGCCCCCCTGTCCCCATCTCCGCGCCGGTCCTTACCAGCGGCCTATCAGCTATAAAAATCAACCTCCTCAAGCCGGAGATTGTGACCTCGGTGACCCTGCGCTTCCACAAGCCCCGTGACTCACAGACCCTCGGGCTGTCCCAGATCTCACTGCTCGGATTTACGGCGTTTGGGGACACGGGCGCCCTGAAGGCCAGCAGTGTGTTGGCTCCTCAGGAAGATTACGTGTCTCGTACCAGGTAATGCATACACCCAGACACACCTGTCATGCTAAGTAAGTAATCACCTCATGTATATGATGATGCCTGTGTACCGGATCTATGGTTATAAATGATTTTGTTTATATTTCAAGGGATGAAATACCCTCGCTTAGTATATGGGCCCATAATTTTAGGACTAATGGTCAACAGGGAAATGTAGGGGTGAGGTGCTGTTCTAAGGTGCTATTGTATTTGACATGCTTTTTCATTTGGTTCCTGTACAAATTTTGTGTGAATCTCCTGTATTTTTAAATTGCAGTGCAGTGTTTACATAATACTTATTTGATGTTGTTGCTGTTGTTTACAGCATAGGTTGGCTGCGTCTGCTCCACCACTGCCTGAGTCAGAGTGAAGAGCTTCAGTTAGCGGTGTCCCAAGCGGCCTCGCACACCTCTCACCTCCTGCCCACCTGCACCTCTCTTCTCCTATCCCCCTCGGCCACCCTCTACGCCACCAACATAGAAGCCGTGCTGCTTAAGATTGGTCTACACTCACCCAGGATGGGGTTAAGTCTGATTGATCAGCTGCTGAGGAATTCAACCTCTAGTCCATATGGAGACATGGGTAGGTCCTGAGTGTGGTGGATGTTATATTAGTGCCACGTGGATGTTAGATTAGTGCCACATGGATGTTAGATTAGTGCCACATGGGTGTTTGATTTGTGCCACATGGGTGTTTGATTAGTGCCACGTAAATGATTGAGAAGTGCCAAGGCGTTAGTTGATATGTGATAGAATGATCAATGTGTTGTATTGGTGATGAGTGGGTGTTGGATTTGTGCCAAATGTTTAATTGATTTGTGCCAGTATGTGTGGCCATGAAGTGGGTGTTGGATTGGTACCAATTGGGTGTTGGATGAGTGGATTAATTTCAGTGTTTGTGTGCAGCTGGCCCCATGTTACAGCAACATGGACGCCTCTGTGGTGTGGCTAATGAATCCACCATTGACATCCTCTTCCAACTGGGTATGAACCAGGATACTGCTACTCAGGCCAGGTAATTATTCATCTAACACAAAACCATCATGTGAGGATGATGGTCAATGTGAAGCTAGTTTGTGTCTGCTATGTGCCTGTTTTATCCATATACAGAGCATAATTGATTGTCTCAATTTGGCCTTTACCACTCACCATCCTCTCTATTTCCCTAACATACACCTCACAAATTTTTCTGCTGATGAATATTATGAGTTGTTTCCATTATTGTTGACTCTCTATCAAGTGAAAGCTTTACTTTCAAAATTTACGTTGCTCCTCTGACAAACAAACCATCTCACTCATCTACCATGTGTGTTGTTGTAGAATGAAGACCCTCACAGATTGGCTCGGTGACAGCGCTCGGGTTGCCTTGCAGAAAACGCACAGCAAACCGCAGGAGAACTACCGCACGTTTCCCTGGCAACAAGGCAGCCCTGATCTTCCCCCTCCAGCAGCCGCCCACGTCCACTGTCTGGCGGCCATCATGTGGAAGAGCCACGAGCTTCCCGCTGTCTACAACATGGCCAACATCATTACCAATGATCTCCTCAGGTAGGTGGATTTCTCCAGATATTTGTTAATAAAGGTATTTCAGTAATTTAGTTATTTTAGATTTTTTTATTTAAAAAGACACATGAATTTCAGCAAGTGTTTTTGGTCTTCAGGATATCCTTGTCAGCACTTTTGATTCATAGGTTTAAAAGTTGGTATATAAGTGAGTGAAATATAAATCAAGGGTTTTTTTGTTTATTGGGTGGACTCTTGTTTGTTTCAGTTCCATGTATGAGTGGGCCATGTTGCTTCCAGTCCGTAGCCCCCTCAAGCGGGCTGTGGATTATGTCATCTGTTCCATGTGCTACATCAACCCTAAGCACTTTGCCACCCTGTTGGAGTGGATGGGTATCGTGGTTAATGTGGACATAACCTCCGTCACAGACGACTACAAAGATACGCATCAAATATCTCTGACAGATGACTCCAAAGCTGACAACGAGGCTAGGGGCCGACAGCCAATCACCTCCGAGGGGGTGGGGCCAGTGGGCGGAGCTTTCCAACCTCTGGTGCTGCAGGAGTTTGGTCACATGATGCTGGATGAACAGCATTTGTCAACACTGGCTGTAGCGTGCCAGTCTCCTGAAGCGCTGAGGCAGTTGCTGGAATCCGGGTTTGTGGCAGTGCTGTGTCAGGGGCTTTACGAGTTCTGTATGAGAGAGATGTTACGATACAGCGAGAGTCTGCTGCCTGCAGAGGCTGAGAGCGGGGCTAGTAGCCGCACAGCTTCTACATCCAGTGAAAGCAGCCGCAGAGCCAGGACCAACTCCGAATCATCACACTCAGGTAACTCAGTCAACACACTCAGGCAACTCAGTCATCATACTCAGGTAATTCAGTCCTCAAACTCAGGTTACTCAGTCATCAAACTCAGGTAACTCGGTCTTCTCACACTGGTAACTCAGTCATCACACTCAGGTAACTCAGTCAACACACTCAGGCAACTTAGTCATCACTTGCTGGTAACTCGGTCATCACACTCAGGTAATTCAGTCATCAAACTCAGGTTACTCAGTCATCAAACTCAGGTAACTCGGTCTTCTCGTACTGGTAACTCAGTCAACACACTCAGGCAACTTAGTCATCACCCACTTGAGGGAGTCGGTTATCACTCCCGGAAGATTCAGTCATCACACATCAACTCATCACTCAGGTAAACAAGTCAAACCATGGTACAAATGACCAGGTGTTTTGTACATGTGCTGTTAGTTACAGGTAAAGTGTTTCATTAGCAGCTGTAAGGTCCCAAGCTGAATATCCTTTGCGATGTTCTTATATCAAACATCCCTTCAGCTGCCACCACCATCGTCTTCCTCCTCTGTAACTATATGTCCTCATGCTCACAAACACTTCAACCCCATGCTTTACCTGTATGTGCAGACAAGATGCTGTGTGTGACGGTGGACCTGGTGGCCCCTGTCCTCCACTTCCTGGCTGAGGTAGCCCAGGAAGTGGAGATGAAGAATTGGCTGGCTGGTCCCGAGGGCAGTGCTTTCTGGCCCGTCCTTCTACGACTGCTCTGTGGTACACCTGCTCATTCCATCTCGGCCTTCCACGCCCCCTTCTCACTCCCAGAGCAACACAAGGTCAAAAGCTACTGTCTAACTGTCTATGTCTATTGGAATATTAACTCTCAACCTTTTGAACTGTGCTATTGGCTACAATGTCAAACCATTAACATTGCTATGTAACGTTAACGTTACTTGGAATCCGGCAAAAAACAGCAGAGCTTTAAGGCCTATTAGCATATTGTTGTTACAGAAGCCTTTATGAACATCTCATGACATTTGTGTTGGCATTAACAGGTGATGACATCACCACAGCGCTCAGCCATAGAGACTGCCACTGTGACGTTCTTTAGCTCTGTGCTGGCCTGTCATCCACAGAGCCAGACCCAGTTTGCCACTATGCTGTGTGACGTCATTCGTGGAAATGGTAATCCCATACACAGTCTGCAGAATATCATCTCTCTCCCTGCTTTTACTGCATGGGGCTATTCATTAGTATATCTGTGGTAGCTACATTGTAGGGTTGCTGATGTCATGTAAATTATAGCTTTTTATTTTATCGTTATAATTTTTTTTTTCATTTAGGGATTATCAAAGTGAATGGTCTGTGACTATGTGTGACTATGTGTGACATAGTATGTGACATGGTATGTGACATGGTCTGTGGGTGTCTGTTACATATTCCGTGGCTGTGTATGACAGGTCACATGCTGAACAGCTCGCCCCTCTCTGGCTTCATGCGACGTCTCTTCCTACAGGTCTTGCTGGAGGACGAGAAGATTTTGGTGGCATTCAGCAGCTCAGCTCCGGTAAATTATCTCGATTTCAAATGTGTCGCTGCCGTATTCCAGGTCAATTGAGGCATGGTAGCTCAATGAGAACGTGTTTCACCAGCAGCCATTTTGTTGTTGCCCAAATACCATTGCCGTTCGTCATTCAGCCGATCTTAGTGATGCTTGGCTCATGTTAGTCCTTAGACTTGACTTTTGCTGTAATTTTTTATAATGAAATTGCTAGAGAGGCAACAGAAGCTGGGTCTCACTTAATCAGGATACATCTGAACCTGATGGTTTGTTGTGCTAAAAGGGGTCTAATGAATCATTGTGCTTTTGCATAAATTGGTGTGCATATAGTTGGGTATCGCTGAACAATGAGAAGTGGTTTTTGAGGCTAATTGAGATGAAGATAAGAAAACAATGTTTGACCTGGGTAACAACATTTTGGCTAGGTTTTTCACGGTGATTAATTATCATAACCCTGCTGGGTGTGCAAGTTAATATAAAAGCATCTGTGTTGATTTGGCAGGTGTACAAAGGTACGGTAACATCTATGAGTCCTAGTAATCAGCATCCGCGCTGTGGAGCCGGGCACAAGTTCAGATCCATCCTGCTTAGTATGCAGACCACATGCGGAGAGGCTCTGAGCCGTGTGTCAGGTGAGAAGAAACTCATTGGTCTCACCTGTAAGGACATGAGGCCAATTGGCTTCATCTGGCCATTTAACCCAAAAAATAAAAGTTGGCAACATAAGCCTTATTAGCGATAGGCAAATTCATTACAAAATACCTCATCAGTCGCCTTGGAAGTGTGTGCTCTTTGCCACCAAAATCCACAATAAGTCAAAAACTTTTGTATCATTTCAGTACTGATGGCTAGCCCTTCAATTATGTTGTATGTTAACGGAGGTCTTGTTTCCTAGATACGCCATCTCTATCCGTGCATGTACCCGAAGCCTCTTCCGATAAATCTAGTAAAGAGGAGAAGAAAGATACGACACAGCTGGGGTTAGAGGTGGCCGACCAAATCTCAGCTGCGGCCGGTTAGTGATGCAATATAAACCTTGCTTGAAGGGATATGAAAAAATTCTATTTTGCCAGAGAAAATATGATATAAAAGTGAATTTGTTCAGGTCTACAAGCCAAAGAGAAGCGAGATAAAAGTAAAGGAGCACTGGTGCGACCCCCGACCCGGAGAGGCAACCGTCAACCAGATCCTACTTCCATGATCCATCTGCCTTCTATGGCTCTGTTCCATAGCCTTATACCAGGTCAGTCACCTAGCTCAGATATTCTGTCAATAACCTGATCCTGAGATGTTTAAGGAGACCCTTAAAACATTCACTTGCCTTCACTTTTTCATGTAAGGCCTGATATATGACTGAAATATCCTGCTAGCAAGCCTTTTGCTTTACCTATTCTTAATTAGTGTTATGATGAGTTGTGTTGTTATGGTAACCAGGTCAGACACTGCCTCCAGACCTCAGTCTCTCCCAGCTGCTGGTACTGCTGCAACATAGGGGATTCCCCTCAGGACAGGCCAGTCTCCAGTTCAACATGAGACTCAATAACAACAATGGAAAGAATAAGAATGCTCGGGGTAAGTGGTGAGGTGATAGAGGAGATGATGGTGCTTAATATGATGATGGACAAGATGATGTTGGTATGGTGTCAGACAAGATGATGGTGGACAAGATGATGTTGGTATGGTGTTGGACAAGATGATGGTGGACAAGATAATGTTGGTATGGTGTTGGACAAGATAATGGTGGTATGGTGTTGGACAAGATGATGTTAGTGTGGTGTTGGACAAGATGATGGTGGACAAGATGATGTTGGTATGGTGTTGGACATGACCATGATAATACCTTCGTTAATCAAATCACTTGACATCACAGTATGCATTTAATAATTTCATTGCCAGATGAGGAAGATGAAATCTCAGAACCCATTCCAGTAGACATCCTCCTCGACACACCATCGTTCCCATCAGCCCTACAGGTGTTTGCCAGCGTGGGAGGTTTGGCCCTGCTAGCAGAACACCTGCCCCTCCTCTACCCCGAGGTCACTCGTCAGGTGACGCCATCAGATTCATCAGAGAAGCACGCTGGGATGGGAGGAGGTTATGACTGGGTCACTGTGGAATCGGCCGAGGATATATATGAGGTGTGTGTTTGATTACTTTCTTAAATCGTGTCATGCTTGTTGGGATAAAAGAATGTATGGGTGTTCTGTGTAAAAGAATATTGACAGAAATGGTGTGCTAGGATGCTAGTGCGGGGCAATGGTCATGCCATATGGCATATACTAAAACAAGCTGGAGAGAAATTCCCCCTACCCTATATCTAAATACATATTTAGAATCTACATATGATAGTGCAGCTCATGAATGCTATAAATTACTTAGACCAGTTTCATATATTATAATTTAATATTTTGACATCGGATCAGGACTTTGACGAGCCCATGCCATCTGGACCTCAACTGAAGCAGCAGAGTTTGGCTCCTGCTGTGCCCTCAATCCCTCCACACTCCCTTGTGGCATTTGGACTCTTCCTGAGACTGCCTGGCTATGCTGAGGTGCTACTGAGAGAGAAGAGACAGGCCCAGTGCCTGCTGAGGCTGGTCTTGGGAGTGACGCATGATGGAGACGGAGGTAGGAGTTCTCTTATCATTGCAATGTAACATTGTTTATGATTCATCTCGTGCAAGATTTAGTTTTCTGGTGAGGTGTGCTTGTATACATAGGAGGCAGTCTAAGATGGATTTCAACCTCACGGACCCTGTGTGTTTATTGCGGATTATATAACCATGTGGGTGTTATGTATGGAATTCACAGGACATATCCTGAGTGCACCACGGGCCAGCAGTTTACAGACTCTCCCCTTCACTGTGCTGAAGACTCTATTCGACTCCACCCCCCTCAGCACCGACGACGGGGTCCTGCTACGGAGGATGAGCTTGGAGATAGGAGCAGTCCATCTCATTCTGGCCTGCCTGTCTGTCCTCAGTCACCACGCTCCCCGGCAACCCATCCCTGGCTTCCATCAGGAGGTACATCCATTATATCCTCAACCATCTTGTTATGAGTCACAAGTGTCTTCTGAGATAACATGTTCCACTTCTGGGGAAAGGTTCCCTGATTTACAGCATTGTTTTGAAAATTAGGCATTTTTTCCTTATTTGAGGCTTTCCTGTATCTTGTGAGGTAAGATTGTTTAATGTGTGGTTAGTAAGACTAAGAGGGTGACTAGTTGAATCTGGGATGTTGTGTTGCCTTACGGATGACTGAACTTTGCCTCTGTTCTTAATGTGACATTATAAGTTGAAATGGCAAATCCACACTACAATTTCATATTTGTCTTCAAATTACCTTGATGTTTCAACCAATGTTAAACCTAACTGCTTTGGTCACTGCATTCAATGATATGTCTCCACCTTCATTGGCAATCCCCTTATTATCCAACAGATCATCCAGTCAGCCACACAGGCAGCCAGTGCCTTGTCCGGTAGGAATGGCTCTAATGGAGGCGGTGTCCCACCTGGCAAACCACCTGCAGTAGATGAGAAACCTCCTGTTGTCAGCCAATCTATGCAGCCTCAGTGTCAGCAGCATTATTGGGCAAAGGGTACAGGGTTTGGGACAGGTTCAACCACATCAAGCTGGGATGCTGAGCAAGCTTTGTTACGGCAGAGGAGTGAGGAACAGCATGTCACCTGTCTTCTAGAGGTAATTAGTTACATGGCTTCTGGAGGTAGCTAGTCACTTGCATATGAAAATCATTGATCCCTTGTCTTCTGGAGGTGATAAGTCACATTTCGTTAAGAGGCATGTTAGTCACATGTCTTCTGGAGGTGGTAAGTCATCTGAGTTCTGGAGATAATTTGTTACCTGTCTTCTTGGGTTAATTAGTCACTTGTCTTCTGGAGATAATTAGTGACCTGTCTTCTTGGGTTAATTAGTCACTTGTCTTCTGGAGATAATTTGTTACCTGTCTTCTTGGGTAAATTAGTCACTTGTCTTCTGGAGATAATTAGTTACCTGTCTTCTTGGGTAAATTAGTCACTTGTCTTCTGGAGATAATTTGTTACCTGTCTTCTTGGGTTAATTAGTCACTTGTCTTCTGGAGATAATTAGTGACCTGTCTTCTTGGGTTTAGTCACTTGTCTTCTGGAGATAATTTGTTACCTGTCTTCTTGGGTAAATTAGTCACTTGTCTTCTGGAGATAATTAGTTACCTGTCTTCTTGGGTTAATTAGTTACTTGTCTTCCGGAGATTATTAGTTACCTATCTTTTGTAGGTAATTAATCACTTAATTTTTGAAGGTAATTAGTTATGTCTTCTGGAGGTAATTAGTTGCTTGTCCTCAAAAGGTAATGTCATCTTCCTTCTGGTGGTAATTAGTTATCTGTCTTCTGGAGGTATCTAGTCACTTATATTCTGAAGGTTTTAAGTGACTTGTGGCCCAAACATAAGTTGTCACCAGTGTTATATTGGTAATTATTCACCTTGTTACAGTCCTGTAGATAATAAGTAACCTTATGCTGTTGTCACTGATAATATCACTTTAATGGGTAATTGGTCGACTAGATTGTAGAACTGGTGGTGTATCTGAATCACACATGCAACTGTGTCTACCTAGGTGCTGGCCAGCTACATCAACCCAGGTGACCAGGCCCACATGGACCATATCGGACTGACAGAGGGCAGTACCAGTCTGCCCAACATGCTGCCGGAGCTCCTCGGTCAGTCCTGCCTCGTGCCTGCCATCTCGTCCTACCTTCGCAACGACTCGGGTAAATCATTTACACCTGTGATTAGTTGCTTGCTGTACTGGTGAATACTTTAGTATCAGATGTATTGGAACATGACTATATCACATCGACTCCACGTTTATTGATTGAGACAAACTTACAAGGGAGTGATAATAGACCCCGCTTACTCAGGTATGACATAAGACGGTAACCAGACAGTGATTATGATATGCCCTGCTATATGACATCACAAACTGAGAGGCTTGAATGTATGTTGGGATAAGGATATGATCAGTGTTTTGTATTGATAATTCCCCATATTTTTAGCCCGATCACCTGTGTGTATGCATACGCCAGTTCTGGATATGGCTCGCCACGTGCCCCTGTACCGCGCCCTCCTGGAGCTACTGCGTGGTCTGGCAGCCTGCTGGCCGTTAGTACCCCTCCTTCTCCCCCTCAAAGACAACACCTCCTCCAGTGGGGACCCGCCCACCTCCATCGTACTGCTACTCGACAAGATGAGGATGTGCGTGGACACCTACGCCAACAGGCTCAAGTAAGTTTGTGGACGCTTTCATCTTGATGAATGATTGGATGATTTTATTAACTATCATCTTCCTGTAGATTAATTTTTTGCCTCATATATAATGTAAACTTGTTGGCTCAATATTGACCCCATGTACTGAATCCACCCCGTCAACCTGTGCGTGTATGAAGGATAATCCCTAATCAAAACCTTACCATGGGTGTCCATCACTGAATTGTGATATTTTGGAGGGATTCAATTTATATTATATTTGCATGATTTCTTTGTCATTGGAGATAACCGAGTTGGTTTTCTTCTCTGTGTTGATTGCTAACGCTGATGTGTGTGTGTGTCTATGTTGTAGAGGGCAGCAGAAAACACGAAATGGCTCGAGCACCAACAAGGCCGAGGATGAGGAGTCTGAGGGCCTGGCACTGCTCATCCCTGACATACAGAGGACAGACTCTATGGTGGATGCTGCCGTGGAACGCCTCAAGCAACGCTCGGGTACTGACCACCAATAGTCATTCCCTACCTCCTCCCACTATCCCCAGTAACTCCTCCTAACCTGGTTACTTCTCCCACAATCCCCAGTATCCCCTAACCTGCTTTTCTCGTTATCATTGTAGCTCCTCCCATTAACCCTAGCAGCTCCTCTCACTAGCCATAATCACTCTGTCACAAAGTCCAAAAGCTCTCATCATAACAATTAAATCTGTCCAAAAGATCTGCCCTAAGCCCCCAATAACCCTGCCCCATATTGATACAACACTGCTAAAGATCCCACCCGAACCCCCAGCTCTATACAACTGTTGTACCATACCCTACTATCATCACTGAAACCCTATCCATACCAATGATGGTAACCTTTATGTGTGTATCAGTGGTCAGTGAGGATGACCAGCAACCAGGGATGCTGGAAGCCATCTGCCGCATGAACCCGTCCCAGGAGGAGAGGTACATGGGCATCATGAAGAAACTACAGTTTGGTGAGCTCCCCTTCCTCTCACCACCCTCAGTTCCTTTATATGTGTGCCCTTTTGGCGGCGTCTGTATTTTGAGTGCCGGGACCTGGTGGACATGATTAAGTGATTTGGTAGTCTGCTGCCTCGGGGGAATTCATCGCATCATTCATAAGTTTGGACTCGTCACTCTTCATAGGTTTTTGCCAAGAATCCCTATTGCTGGCATCACAAAGATTGTTCATGTTGAGTGTAATGGGGTATTGTGTGTACCAGACACATACGAGCTTGTGCGGGAGGATGAGAACGGGGGCCTCGTCTTCGCCGTGCCCCACCACTATGAGTCACAGGTGAAGGCTGTTGGGGAGGTGAACAACGCCTCGAGGGCCCGGCGGCTGGCCCAGGAGGCTGTCACACTCTCAACCTCCCTGCCTCTCTCCCCGAGTAGCTCCGTGTTCGTCCGGTGTGATGAGGACCGACTAGACCTGATGAAGGTGGGTCGTGTGACTGCGCGAGCTGGCTTGTTGGTGCGGTTATATTTAATTTGTGGGTGGTGTGCAAGTGTTGGGTGATGAAGGTGATCTTGGGAATAAAAATGTAGCAGTTTCTGTAAAAGTCATGTACCTTTGCTGTTGAAAATACACCAAGCCTCAAATGTGCATGCTGTATATATTGTTGCTCCCTCTCTGAACAGTTCCATGGATGGCTAAGCTAGTTGGATAATATAATATCACTGTACCGGTGGGTTATTCGCACTATATTCATGGGTTGTACACAGGTGCTGATCACAGCTCCCTCGGATACGCCCTACGCCAACGGCTGTTTTGAGTTTGACGTCTACTTCCCCCCAGACTACCCCAACTCCCCTCCTCTAATCAACCTGCAGACAACAGGCAACCAGACTGTACGCTTCAACCCTAATCTCTATAACGATGGCAAGGTAAGTGTCTGCTTGGGTGATAAATTCTTCATTCCAACAGGTGGACATGACCTGAACCAATAAGAACATGACCCACTGTATTGGTTTTGCATGATCTGACCCAAATATCACACCACGTAGTATCAATCAATATGGTTTACTGGTTATGTTCACCTGTTGTTCATTCACAGGTGTGCCTTAGCATCCTCAACACCTGGCATGGTCGACCTGAGGAGAAATGGAATAGTCAGACATCCTCATTCTTACAGGTAAAGTAGCAGCTCATCACCAAATATTCCGATTCTGAAAGATTCATATTAAACAAATACCATTTGTCTCTTTATTAAACCTCAACTATTCTCATATTTAGCTAGATTTGTGTTCCATTTATTGTGTCCACCTCCCCATTATTCCCTTGAGAAGTACTAGACTTTTATTTATTTGTAATGCTTTTGAAAGATATGGCTTGTAATTTTGCAGGTGTTAGTTTCCATTCAGTCTCTGATCCTGGTGTCTGAGCCTTATTTCAACGAGCCAGGTTATGAGAGGTCCCGAGGGACGCGGGCTGGCAATGCCAGTTCCAAAGAATATGATGCCATCATCCGACATGCCACTGTTAAGTGGGCCATGCTGGAGATGCTACGCAACCCTGTCTCCTGCTTCAAAGACGTACATACCTCAAATCCTCAAGATAATTTGTGATGGCATGCTCCAGTAAAACTATTCAAAATCAGACATTTACCAGTGACTTTAACTGTGATTAGTCATCAATGAGCAGTTGTTAAAGATATACTAATGTCTGCTTAGACAGATTTTATTGCATTTTGACTGTAAACCCTTTACCTATCCTGAAGGATCCTAGAAAAATGTTGAATGAGAAATGTGTCTTGTGTACAGGTGATTGAGCGACACTTCTGGTTGAAGAAACATGAGATAATGGCCGAGGTGGAGGCGTGGATCTTGGATCTGGAAGCCAACAGCAGTGACAAGCGGGTGGGGCGCACCATCAGTCACAGCTGTGTCGCTCTAAAGGTACGACAAGTTGGGTGCTTCACTGCTATTGATAATTCAGTTATGAGATATGATATGTACAGTTTAATCTTTGGTGCTACATTCATGTCCAGGTATT